>JAYESA010000004.1:287971655-288123295 GCA_036927795.1 Iris macrosiphon | reverse complement strand
ATTTTGTTGCTTGACATCTCAAGTATTGAGAGATTTCCTTTTTGACTACGTATTTATCTGCTTTCAGAAAGTATTTGATGTGATTGTTACTTCTATCCTATTAATTAAATAGCAGCTAGCTAATTCATCTATAATAACACAGAATGAAGAATAACATGGTTCTAGATATTATTGAATGCCAATGTCATTAGATTCTACTGTAGTGCATGCATGTCATCATCATCAACCAAGCCTTCTCCCATAAGAATGGGGTCGGCAACTAGGAGGCATATATCTTGAAATGCCATTATAACTATAATCCTACAACCAGTTCTCCACCTTTTTTGGGGACTAGTGAGACTCTACTACCCATTTAGCTCCTCCCAAAGACGACTTCACATTTACAACACTTCATGCACTCAAAGTCCCTAGCTAGTTCCTACCCCTAGCTAGTTCCTACTCCTAAACACAAGTTCACATTTACCACACTTCCTGCACTCACATACTCCCCTTCACATTTACCACACTTGCTGTACTCGCACTCCCCTACCTAGTGAGCTCCCACTCCCAAACACATCTTCACATTTATATACCCACACTCCCCTACATAATAGCTCCTACGCTAAGCCATGCCTCATTTTCTTACCACCCATCATTACACTTCCTCTCCTTCACCTATATGTCCCCCATCTTTCAGAGATCGTGGTGAACAGTAATGAATATTCGTAATCATGTACAATGACAAATAATATGATATGCATTAGAAGGGAGACAATTTATTAAAGTGCAGTTGTTGTCTATAGAGGAAATTATGATCCAGAGCACAAAGTTAGGAGAGAAGTGATGGAATTCTCATCAAGGGTGATGATATATATATATATATATATATATATATATATATATATATATATATATATATATATATATATATATATCATCACCCTTGATGACAATTCCATCACTCCTAACTTTGTGCTCTGGATCATAATTTATGATGACAATTCCATCACTTCTCTCCTAACTTTGTGCTCTGGATCATATATATATATATATATATATATATATATATATATATATATATATATATATATCATCACCCTTGATGACAATTCCATCACTTTTCTCCTAACTTTGTGCTCTGGATCATATATATATATATGTATATATCTCATCATCCTTGATGACAATTCCATCACTTTTCTCCTAACTTTGTGCTCTGGATCATAATTTATGATGACAATTCCATCACTTCTCTCCGAACTTTGTGCTCTGGATTATATATATATACTTTAACTTTGTGCTCTGGATCATAACATATATATATATATATATATATATATATATATATATATATATATATGGCGATGATGAAGATGCCTGTGCGATCAGCTGAACCGAGGTCCTCGACTCGGCCGAGCGAGATACGCACAAATGTCCGAGGACTGATAACTGGCACACTCTGAGCTCAAGGGGCAAATAAGACGACGGACCCGAGGACACCGCTCGCCTCGTGCGAGAGCGGTAAGCTCAAGCGGCCGAGATGACCGGTCCCGTAGGGAAGCCCTCGCCACGTGCAAGCGGATGATGGGTACTGGTGTCGACAAGATCCGCTTGTGGGCGACAAGAGCCTGCTTGCGGGCGCCCGTGACGATGATGAAGCTGCCCATGTGAACGAGGATCCACACGAACGTCTGAGGAAACATGATGACTGGCACATTCTGAGCCCGATAGAAAAAAATATAATATATATATATATATATATATATATATATATATATTCTACACCTATAGATCCATTCAAAGGTGATGAGACTTGGATGGAATTGTCGTCACCCTTTTAGTCTCCTAGAAGGAAGGAATCTCTGTCCAAGGAATGGATGTGTGTGAAAGCTCACAAGTATAGAAGAAATGATCACCAACAGTATGGTTAAGAAGATTAGTGCAGTCCTGCATTTGATTAATAAAACAACCCAGCATCTAAGTAATGAGACCAGGCATCTGATCATGTCACATAAAGAGGCACTGACAGGAGGAGCAAGAACTTAAGCTGGAGGATCAACAATTGAAGTAGGGACACGAGGAGCCGTGGTAGGGGAAGCTGATGTAGATGCTCCAGGAGTAGACTTCTTTCGACGACCGATGGCAAGAGGCTTGGATGGAGATTCAAATGTGCAAGTCGAAAGGTCAATGTCAAAGTGATGCATAATGCGAGTAATAATCGTCCCATAAGCAAGATGCTTCTGGCGATCACCATGGATATTGACCATGATGCGGATATTAGTGGTAAAGAAAGGGCATCGTTGGCGACAACTTCAAAGTTTCCCCCCTTCGGAATGAGAAAGTGACAAACAAGACGATGAAGAGAATAAAAGTAGTCATTAAGATCTCTTACCGGTGGATTGATATCGCGTCCGGCGTACTACCACAAATAAGAGCTATAAATTGAGTACGACAATGGCCATATTTAAAGTTATGGATGCCGAACTCTTCCTCAAAGTCACCCCTTTATTAGGAATCTCCACAATCTTGCCAAGACCCTCTGCGTCAAAGTAAAGGTCTTGCCAAACACATGAGTAGTGAAGACCTTAAACACACGAGTAGTGAAGACCTTAAACACATGAGTAGTGAAGACCTTGGGCATGCTCTAGAACGTGCCATGCGGTACAAAATTATAGTAGAACAGGCGGTAGCCTCCATATACGCATCTTCTCGCCTTGAGAAAAGCATGTCCCATTTGAAGCGAGCGAAAAATGATAATATTCAGAGAAGATTCCAAAATCAATCGGTTTACTAGAAAGGATAGTGCAATGCACGAAATGTGCGAACCAATCATTGCTATGGTGAAGGAGCGAAAGTAGAACCGATCAAACTTGTTCTCAGACATACGCACGGGGCATGCAGCGTCAGAAGCCACAAAAGTAGGGGATTCATAGGCACGCTTGGAGCGTTTCTTCGAGGTATCTAAATGCTTCTTCGACATGATGGCAACAATGTAGTCAAAGGCTCGCCTAGTAAGAAGGTGTATCAATTGTGCCTCACACCTCACTAGGCGAGGTACCTTTTTTCAAGTACGCCCAAGGCGTGCCTCGCAACTATACGTCAACAAGTAAAGGCGCGCCTTTTGTATTTTCTTTTCATTTGGCTCCGTGGACTCACCTGACATAAAATGATGGTGGTGGGAATAGTGCTAGTGGTGATGATTTGATGGAGTTTGATGAAAATGAATGATTGTTCTATTGGCTTTGCTTTTATTTTAGAATTTGTGTTCCTTTTATTTTGTTACTTCTTGTTAGAGAACACAAATTCTTGTTAGTTCTATTGACTGCTACTATACTAGTTCACTTTGTAATGTTTTTACATGTCTTTGTTAGTTTTAATATGTTATTTGGATTTATTTCTTACATTACTAATTTATTTATGTGTGTGTGTGTGTGTGTGTGTGTGTGTGTGTGTATATATATATATATATATATATATATATATATTTTGCGCCTTGATTTGTTCGGACGCACGTCTTAAGTGCGTGCGTTTTGCGCCTTGGGCGATATGTACCCTTTGCGTTTCGAGTGCCCCTTGTGCCTTTGACTACCTTGGATGACAGGTGAAAAATTGGTTCGGGAATTACTACGAACGGGTATGGATGAGAAGAGAAGATGGTGAATACTGGATTGGAGATGCACAACGAAGGAAGAGGTGAACACATGAAGCATTGGATGAAGTGGAAGATGAGAAAAATGACAAAATTAGTCTGTGACATTGGCGTGGAAGCAACGGTGCAACGGAGAGGATGAGTGGCTTGTGGGAACTGAGAGGTGGAGGTGAGCACGAGATGTCCAGGAGAGGAGGAGAGGATGGCCGTGGTGAGAGAGATGGTGGCTGTTGATGCGGTGGTGGAGGCTAGGTAGGGTTAGGGTTTGGTGATCGGGAAGGAGAGGACGATTTTAGGCCTAGAGATGGAGGAACTGGAAAGAGTTTATTGAGAGTTTATAAATGAGTTAAGTGAGGAAACCCGGTAAACTAGCCGAACTAGACCCGAAACCCAATAAGAAACAAGTACTACCGGCATAGACCAACCAGAATTCCGGTGGCATGTTGATGGAATTCTGGTTGGACTTTTTGAACTTTTACCAGTTATAAATTTTAGAAGTTCCCAAACTTTGTACCTTCTATATCTTTGTCTACTGACTCTTCACAATCCGAGGCTTGTTAGTAAGTAAAGTAATCTTTGCACCAGTTTAATCTCGTCCGTTATAAAATTTATGCATCCTCTTCCTGAACTTCTATGATAGTTGCCCATATGTTGTGAGGTTCATGGATGATTTTTCTTAGCTTAATCGTATTTAATGAACATTTGGTAAGGGTATGGAGTCTCATGTGATGATTCAATATGAGTGGTGCGACTTATGCCTAGTTTGAGGATCTACAAATTTACAGTCTGCGCAAATTTGGAGCATTTTTAGAGGAGTCAAGAATTACCTAGATGAAAGTCGTACATTGGGAATCATGTGCCTAAGAAATCAGTTACGTGTAACGAGAAAGAGGAGGAATCAACTTTGCTTGGAGTCACTTGGGTCAGTTGCTGTTATAAATTTCATCATCATTATTCAACCCTTCTATCATCAGAATGGGGTTAGCTATGGAGCACGAGAAAGCTCCAGAAAATATTCTATGAAGCTTTCATGACCTGTTTACCTGACATCAAGCTGCTGAAAACTGGCACCAAATTTGTCAAGGTAGCTAAGAGAAACAACCTTGGCATAATAAAACCTAGAAAGCCAGTCGGCTAAGTAGGAAGACGTTCTTTTTTGGTCATATACTTTAAGCTCATTCCACCTGGCAGCATCATCCAAGTTCCTCTAAAGTAAAAAGAGTCTAGATGAAGAGGTAAGATGCTGCAATTTGCTATCTGTGAACACCTTCATCTCTATGAACACGAGCCATAGAGCGAAAACATCGAAAAGGAAATGAAATTTCTACACTGTTCTTGCAACTTCGACTAAATAAGTCACATGAGTTTTAGAGTAATCAAACATATTTCTATTGCGTTTCCTGCATATTAGTTCTTTTTCTATCCCTCTTCAATATCTTTGAGCATCTGTAGTTTGTTCATACTATTGGTGCACAAAAATCTTGCTTCAGAACTGAAGCCATTGAGGTGTATGCTGGATTTTATTACTTAAAGGAGAATAGTTTCTTGATCTTGTATATAGGTATCATCATTTTCTGGTTAGTTTGTTTTCTTTTGGCTTGGTTCCTATTGTTTTCGGAAGATTTGCAATTGACATGAAGAGCTCCCTTTATTCTTCTATGCTGTTCATGCCCTCCTGTCTTGTGTTTCTAGGAATGTGGCATTTGCTACTTATTTAGCATAGAATAAATGCTCGTGTATGATTGAGGAAGTAGTTTACTCCAGGTGCAAGAAAAGTGTAGCCTTGCCAAACCATCTCATTTTCAACCCTTGAAATGAGATGCTTGTACTGACTGGTAACATTGCTGATCTTTCATCACTCAGTGAAAGGTTGGTAATGGTGCAGTATTCATATATTTGGGTGTCTGTCATTCCCTCGTATCTTCGATATATCTGCTTTTTCCCCCTCCTTTCCTAAATGTCTAATTTTGTATGTGAACCATATTTCTCTTCCTTTCCTAAATGTCTAATTTTGTATGTGAAGCGTCATTTCAAGTCTATAACTGATCCAAATAAGTGAGGTGTAACAAAAGAGGAAATAAGAGCATTCATCAAGATTGGGACTTCGGAACTTGTTGGTTGAATGAGGCAGAGGCATAATTACAATGCAAGTGAGGATTCAGTTTTAATTCAAAGTAGGTCTGATATGAAAGTTACAAGGCAAAAGATCTAGGGGTAGAGAAGGTATTTACACAAGAGAGAGTTGCTTACTAGGAAAGATTTGCTCCCATGGACATGATGGAAACAAACAAGTCATGCTTCTCTTGCAACTAGAGAAAAGTGAGAGCCAGATTAGCATGTTGGAAAAAGTGCTGTCATCTATGTGGATTTTTGGAAGAGGACTGGATGTCTCCTTTGTGTTTTCTGCTTTGCTTGTTTGCATTAGGAAAGTTGGCAAGTCATGAAAGTCATTGTATAGGTTTAAGCCTTCACCTTGGGAGTGAGCTGGAAGTTTGGCCAAAGTATTGTTGATCAATCAGTTCTTCAATAATACTAGGTCCGAGCTCACTGTTCGTTTGACGACATACTGATTGCTGGAAGCCACTTAAAAGAAGTGAATAAAGACTTGTTTGCCGAATATTTAAATAAATCAAACTAACCAAGGACCGGTGAGCAATCGAAAAATAACAGGGGAGCAAGTAAATTGAATGAGAAGGACCAGTGTGTAACAGGGAAGAAAGTAAACAGTAGTCTATGAAACAGGGAAGAAAGTAAACAAGGTAGGATAGATTCTTTAATAAGGAGCAGGATACGTTAAAGAATCTATTCTATCAAACTTGTATACTCCTTATTAGTTATAGCTGTAGCCTGTCCTTTTGTTTTTGCGACTTCATATATGGTATGGATTATGTTTAGTTATGCTAATTTTACCTGTCGTTCAAACAGTCTTTTGACCCCGATATTAATTGTTGAATTTTGTCTTCCATGGCAGGCTCTATCTAAAGCTCTCACGGAGGATGAGCTATTGTATCTCAGATCTCAATTCAAGTTACTAGAACCTGGTAAAGATGGGCGTGTCTCCCTTGAAAACTTTCGGATGGTAATTTTTTTCTTTGTACATTTTTGCTTGAAATAAAGCTTCTGTTGTATTTCTTTAGCTGGAAGTTTATTTTACTTTTTGCAGGCACTCGTGCGCAATGCAACTGATGCAATGCAAGTCTCCAAAGTTCCTGATATCTTGAATTTGGTGCGACATCTCATAAAATTCTAAAGCTTGAAATTATTACTCAAGAATTTTCGTGGCATTTTGCATTAATTTTTTCCTGTGATATTTATGGTTTCTTGACCACATGGAAGCCTTCTTTGTCTTTCCAATTTCTTCGCATGTTTTCGGGAAGAAACTACTAGAGTGGAAGATGAAAACCATACGAGGTATTAATATAGTTTCTTTGGCAGTTGGAACCACTCTCTAATAGAAGGATGGATTTTGAGGAGTTTTGTGCTGCTGCAATCAGTCCTTATCATCTAGAGGCATTGGAAGGGTGGGAGGAAATTGCCAATACAGCTTTTCAGTACTTTGAGCTGGTGGGAAACCGAGTCATAACTGTTGAGGAGCTGGCTCAGGTAATCCAGTTACAATCCTTAGCAGGTTTTTGATTCTTCTAAAATTCTTGTTGAATATTTTGGGAACTCACTCCTATACTTGTCGGATGCCTGCAGGAAATGAACCTCGCTCCGTCATATTATTCTATGGTCCAAGACTGGGTCAGGCACTCCGACGGCAAGCTCAATTTTCTTGGATATACGAAATATTTGCACGGCGTGACAATACGATCAAACACGAGAAACCACTAGAATATACACAAATCTCATTCGTGTAATTTTTTTATTCTAAAAATTCATGTTCTATATAAAGAGCTGGCAATTCTCCCTCATCATGGTCTCTTTTACAATTTCAGGTCCTCTTCCTTTTTATACTACCTACTTCTCTTTGTAGAAAGTTCTTGTAAAGAACATTATGTACTCGAGCTGACATGGGAGGTCTGCAGGTTGAAAACTATTTAGGGCGCGACTATTTTATTGGTTGCCTGTTGTCTTCATAATACCATGATATCTTTTCTTCATTGAAAACTGCACATTCGGTATTGAATCCTCCATTTTCTTCTCGCGATTTAACTCAACTGGTCGTTTACAGAGTTACTACTTCCTCAGCTTTTGTCTACCAGATGAAATTTTTCCTACTTTCTCAGTTTATAACTGTTATCATCACTGGAAACTAATCTTGTGAGAATGCTGGTCTTTTTTTTTTCTGATCAAGATGACGATGGCAAGATGACGACACGAACATACAGTGCCCCTTTATTGACATATATCTGTTTGTCATAATATCCTTCAAAGTACCAATTGGTCTATTGAAGGTATCCAATTTATTCATGAGAGAGATGTACACTATTGTTTGTTTAATTATAATGTGAATCTTGATTCTATTCGAACCATATCTCAAATATCTACAGTTTTTGAACATCATATTATTTTGTGGCGATGTCAGAAGGTTGAGACCTTCTGATAGCATGTCTAATGAATGCACGAGACGGCACTTGGTATGCATTACTGAGAAAATTCGTTTCTTGCATTTTCCAAATAGTCCATGCTTGAATTTGTAGGTGAATGAACGTGTCGTTGTCTAGCTTTAAATCTGTAGGAGAAATGAGAGAGACATACATACAAGTAATCTTAGCTGCTTTTACAATCATGATCTCTATATATTATTTCCCCATTGATGATTTAAAACTTTTTTCCCTAAAACATTAACAAAACTTCTGGAGGAGCTCATGAGTTTTTAATTTTAAAACTCGGACATTAACATGTATCTCATCCTTTGATTTTTTCAAAAAACCTAAACAAAAAGAGTCGAGAGTCTAAATACATTTTTTTGGTACACGTGTCACAACGTGATTGCAAGTTCTTATTATGATTTTCTATTTGAGTTCCTGTAGTCGTACAAATTAAATTGATTCGAATCAAAGACGGTTCCACTTGTGATAGTGGTAGTCTAGACTATCAAGGAAGCAAAAGAAATAAAATACTTTTGATATAATTTTTTTTGATTTTTTTTTCCAAGTAAAATAACTACCGAGGTATGTTTACATTAGATGCAGATGCTCCTTCTTTTTATTTTTTTATTTTTTGAGTACATTTGAAGATGCAAATAATATATAGTCACATGTAATGATGTAAACACTATTCTATAATTGCTGTCCCCAAAGTCTAAACACTACTTTATTCTTTTTTTCTGAGAAAATGTGTATATGATTTCTAGTTGGACCCATTATAAAAGCCAGTCATACATGGAATATTGGTCTGTAAAGACTATAAGAACGAATTAGAGTGGGGTTGAAAAAGGCTCTTGATAAAGAGGCTACAAAAATGACTAGTAACAGCCTAAATTTTTATCATTGATAATTATAAATTTGTCACTTCCAAAAATTATTTATCGGACTGTCTATTTCCAATTGATTTTTATTTTATAATCAGGACTGTCAAAATTTTGACAGTCATAAAAATATATATATTGATTTTTTAGGACTGTTAAAATTTTGACAGTCCTTCCAATTTGTCGGACTGTCAAAATTTTGACAGTCCGAAATGGAGGACTACGCGAGGTGACATGAGGGCTGGGTTGCGTGGAGGCCGGAAGGGGGAGGAGTGTTGGGAAAAACAAGACCTTTCCCGTCTTTGTGATGAGATGAGAAAATAAAATAGAAATGGAAGAGAAGCAAAAAAATTAAGAGAGATGCACACACAAGATTTACCGAGGTTCGGCTCAATTTGAGCCTACGTCCTCACCCGCTCCTTTTTCGCCTTTTTCACTATAATCAAATGAAAGATTACAAAGAGCTCTTCTCTCAAGTTGGTACAACTTCACTTGAGGATCACTATCTCTCAAACTCACTTGAAAAGAATTACAAGTGTGAGGATTACAAGTTGTGTTTTAACCTTCACCATCTCCCCTCTATTTATAAGGAGGATAAGCCTCTTGGGTACACCACTCTATGTATGGAGAAGTCCAAAGGGCAGCCCTTTCATCTCCCAAGATTAGTCCTTCCATCTTCCAATGCATGGAGAAAGGCAATACATCATTATTGCATGCAAGATGAATACATGCAGAATATGAACAGATAGCCTACTTTTGAGAGCCATAACTTCTTCAATACACCTCAGAATGATCTGGTTCAAAGCTGGAATGAAAGAGAAAACTTTTTCCAACAACTTTCGTGTTGAAGACCGAGCCTAATTATGCCTGCAACAGCTCCGAAAACGGCTCCCAAAACTGTATCTAGTCACAGAAACTGCACCCAGAAAAATGGCTAAGTACTTGGCCGAACCCAACCATGGGTGACCGATTTTCATGGATCAAATCCATATTGGTTCATCATGGGGATGGACCCCGTTCCCATCAATCTCCCCCTCCATCCTCATGAGGAGAGAGGTTTTCAAACAGTAGTCATACATGCCTTCCTTCGGCAGAAGTCATGCTTCTCTTTTGGTAGAGGCTTCGTCATCATGTCCGACGGATTTTGGCTTGTATCAACCTTCTTAATGTGCATCAGTTGATTCTCCAAAGCATCTCGGATCCAGTGATGGCGTACGTCGATGTGCTTTGTCCTTGAGTGATATGTAGCGTTTCTACTCAAGTCGATGACGCTCTGACTGTCACAGTAAAGAGTGTACTTCTCTTGCTTGAGCGATAACTCCTTTAGGAAGTTCTTCATCCACAAGAGCTCCTTGCTAGCTTCTGTGGCAGCGATATATTCAGCTTCTGTGGTGGATAGAGCGATACACTTTTGCAGCTTTGATTGCCATGATACGGCTCCCCCTGCAAAGGTAAATAAGTATCCAGATGTGGACTTTCTTTTGTCCAAGTCACCTGCCATATCAGAATCAGTGAAACCCTCCAAGATAGGTCTGCCATCTCTAAAACATAAAGAATATTTAGAAGTTCCTCTAAGATATCTTAGGATCCATTTTACTGCTTCCCAATGTTCTTTACCCGGATTGGCAAGAAAACGGCTTACCACACCAACTGCATGTGCTATGTCGGGTCTTGTACAAACCATGGAGTACATCAAGCTTCCGACGGCTGAGGCAAAAGGAATGCTCCTCATCTCCTCCTTCTCCTTCTCTCTTGAAGGGCTTTGTTGTGTGCTTAGCTTAAAATGAGCTGCTAGCGGTGTGCTGACCGGCTTGGAGTTCAACATATTAAACTTCTCCAGAACACGTTCAATGTATCTTTCTTGCGATAGCCACAACTTTTTCGCATTTCTGTACCGAGAGATTTTCATTCCCAATATATGTTGTGCCGCTCCTAAGTCCTTCATGTCAAAGGACTTGCTCAGCTCTTTCTTCAACCTGTCAATTTTAGACATATCTTTTCCAACAACAAGCATATCGTCAACATATAGAGAGAGAATAATGAAATCATCATCAGAGAACTTTTGGATATAAACACAATGATCTGCAGATGTTCTTTTATACCCATGGTCAAGCATAAAAGAATCAAACCTTTTATACCACTGTCGCGGTGCCTGCTTGAGCCCGTACAAGCTTTTCTTTAATTTGCAAACCAACTGTTCTTTGCCTTTTACCTTGAAACCCTCTGGATGCTCCATATAGATTTCCTCTGCCAAATCACCATGGAGGAATGCAGTCTTCACATCTAACTGCTCAACTTCAAGATCTTGAGAAGCGACAAGACCAAGAATAACCCGAATAGAAGACATCTTCACAACAGGAGAAAATATTTCTTCATAATCAATACCTTGCTTCTGACTGAAACCTTTCACCACGAGGCGAGCTTTATACTTGACTTGGTCATTTCCTTCATTCTTGATTTTGAACACCCATTTGTTCTTCAAGGCTTTTCTGTTCTTCGGTAGCTCCACCAAGTCATAAGTGTGGTTCTTATGCAAGGAATCCATCTCCTCTTGCATGGCTTTCTTCCACTTGGTATGTTCTTTATGTACTTGTGCTTCATGGAAACTTTCTGGTTCACCTGCATCTGTCACCATAGTATATTCTGAAGTAGGATATCTGGTTGAGGGTTGTCGATCTCTATCCGACCGTCTCAATTGAGGTGCTTGTAGCTGATCCATATGAGGTGGCTCTGCATGTTCATGCTCTCCCTGATCAAAACCTGGGGAACCTGTAATTTCTTCTTCTTCCTGCACATCTTGAAAAACATTATTTTCTAACATAGGAGAAGGTAAAACAACCGGTGTGGAGATTGGATCTGGAACGATGTGAGTGTTTTGTGGCTCCTCTTCTTTTTCAAAATCAGCAAGTGTTTTATCTTCACAAAATACAACATCCCTGCTCCTCACAATTTTCTTGTTTTTAGGATCCCACAACCTATATCCAAATTCATCATTTTCATATCCCAAGAAGATGCATGGAATGGATTTGTCATCAAGTTTTGTTCTTTTCTCCTTAGGTACATGCACAAATGCTTTGCACCCGAACACACGCAAGTGGGAATAGGAAATATCCTTTCCGCTCCAAACCCTTTCAGGAATATCTCCATCCAAAGGAACTGAGGGGGACAAATTTATCAAGTAGCAGGCAGTTCGTACTGCTTCTCCCCAAAATATTTTTGATAATTTAGCTAAGGATAACATACTCCTTATCCTTTCCACAATTGTGCGGTTCATTCTTTCTGCAACCCCATTGTGTTGTGGTGTGTGTGGGACAGACTTTTGGTGTCTAATGCCATATTTAGAGCAATAGTCTTCAAACATCCTTGAAGTATACTCACCACCATTATCCGTGTGAATACACTTCAAGATCTTTCCGGTTTCTCTTTCAACTTTGGTATGAAAATCTTTGAAAACTTCAAAGACTTGATCTTTGGCTTTTAGGACATACACCCATACTTTTCTAGATGCATCATCAATGAAGGTCACAAAGTAGGAGGCACCACTAAAGGTTTTTACATTTATGGGTCCGCATACGTCCGAGTAGACTAAGTCCAATATGCCGGTTTCCTTTTTGTTATAGTTTTTAACAAAAGCTACCCGATGTTGTTTTCCAATTAAGCAATGATCACAGTGGGATAATGATATACCTTGCATGGATGGAAGTAGTTGCCGCCTTGCGAGAGTTTGTAGTCCTTTCTCGCTCATGTGGCCAAGCCGCTTGTGCCACAAATCCATAGAGGTACCTTCCACTGTTCCAAGTCCATCATTCTCCAAGTGGAACTGAGTTTTGTAGAGAGTGCAACACTTCTTTCCTCTCGCAAGTACAAGTGAACCTTTGGTAAGCTTCCAACATCCTTTATCAAAGTTGCTTGTGTATCCTTCTTCATCAAGCTTGCCGGTGGAGAGAAGATTAAGACGAAGATCGGGCACAAATCTAACATTTTTTAGAACCATCTTTGTTCCAATGTTAGTGGTAACACAAATATTTTCAATGCCAAGAATTTGAGAAGAGTTTTTGTTACCCATTTTTACCGTCCCAAGGTTACCTTCACGAAGCGAAGTGAAGTAGTCCTTCCGGGGAGTAGCATGGTAGGAAGCACCAGAATCAATCACCCATTCCGAGTCTTGGCAAGTAAGATTTGTACAGTCTTCTTCACATGCCGAGAAAAGCACAATTTCATTGTCAATGGCAACGGCTGCACTTTCAGTCTTTTCTTGCTTCTCATTGGTCCTTTCTTCCTTTTGTTCTCGCTTGAGCTTGCGGCATTCCCGTTTTATGTGTCCACTCTTCCCGCAGTGATAGCAACTGATGTCCTTTCTAGCCTTTGATTTCCCTCTTGACTTGTCACGGTTCTGAGGATATCGGCTTTTGCTCCTCCCCCTATTCTCGGTAACAAGAGCATGAGAATAGGAGGATCCGGATGACTTTCTTCGAATTTCTTTATTCAAGAGGCTGCTTGTAACTTGGTTCATGGATACAACTCCGTCAGGTGCTGAGTTGCTAAGAGACACCACCAGAGTCTCCCAACTGTTTGGCAACGAGCTAAGCAAGAGAAGGGCTTGAAGCTCGTCGTCCAATACCATCTTCATGGCTACAAGTTGATTCACAATACTTTGAATTTCATTTAGATGTTCAGATATAGAGTCACCTTCTTTGAACTTGAGATTGACAAGCTTCCGAATCAAGAAAGCTTTGTTGCCGGCGGTCTTCCTCTCGTAGAGATCTTCAAGTTTCTTCCACAAGCTATTCGCCGAAGTCTCATTTGACACATGGTGGAATACGGTGTCATCCACCCATTGTCGAATGGTGCCAATGGTCTTCACGTCGAGCTTCTTCCAATCTTCTGCCGTCATAGACTCCGGCTTGGAAGATACTCCTTCAACCGGTGCATAGAGGTCCTTGCAATAGAGAAGGTCCATCATCTTTGCCTTCCATATCATCCAATTGCGGCCATTCAAGCTAATCATACGAACGCCGTCGATGGGAGTCTCCATCTTAACACAAGAAGATTAGCAACCTTGTTCTGATACCACTGTTGGGAAAAACAAGACCTTTTCCGTCTTTGTGATGAGATGAGAAAATAAAATAGAAATGGAAGAGAAGCAAAAAAATTAAGAGAGATGCACACACAAGATTTACCGAGGTTCGGCTCAATTTGAGCCTACGTCCTCACCCGCTCCTTTTTTGCCTTTTTCACTATAATCAAATGAAAGATTACAAAGAGCTCTTCTCTCAAGTTGGTACAACTTCACTTGAGGATCACTATCTCTCAAACTCACTTGAAAAGAATTACAAGTGTGAGGATTACAAGTTGTGTTTTAACCTTCACCATCTCCCCTCTATTTATAAGGAGGATAAGCCTCTTGGGTACACCACTCTATGTATGGAGAAGTCCAAAGGGCAGCCCTTTCATCTCCCAAGATTAGTCCTTCCATCTTCCAATGCATGGAGAAAGGCAATACATCATTATTGCATGCAAGATGAATACATGCAGAATATGAACAGATAGCCTACTTTTGAGAGCCATAACTTCTTCAATACACCGCAGAATGATCTGGTTCAAAGCTGGAATGAAAGAGAAAACTTTTTCCAACAACTTTCGTGTTGAAGAACGAGCCTAATTATGCCTGCAACAGCTCCGAAAACGGCTCACAAAACTGTATCTAGTCACAGAAACTGCACCCAGAAAAATGGCTAAGTACTTGGCCGAACCCAACCATGGGTGACCGATTTTCATGGATCAAATCCATATTGGTTCATCATGGGGATGGACCCCGTTCCCATCAAGGAGGAGGAGGAGGAGGAGGAGGCGGAGGCGGCGCGCGGTGGAGGACGGAGCCGTTGCTGAGCGCGGGGGGCGGCAGTGGATGACGGGACCGCTGTTGCGCGCGGGAGCGGCAGGGACGGCGGCGAGCGGTGGAGGAGTGGGAGGGAGAACAGGAGGAGGGAGGTGAAGATGATAGACAACTCTAGTAAAATTTGGACTAGTCTGAGTAAATTTTTTTCATAACTGGACTAATATCAGTACTGAACTAGTCCTGAGTCTATTTTGTAGTGCCTTTATCACAAGCCGTTGAAAAATGGGAGTGCACACTCTCTACCATTAAGATGGTACAATCTTAAGGCTGTTATTTGGACTCGAGGACACGAATCCGCCCAAGGATCTAACCCAGTTTCATCCGAACCAGATCTTGATTAGGCTTTGAGTGGGTAAGGTTCGGTCCTCAGAAGTAGAGCCTGTCCTCAAAACTAGAAGACGTCAGGATCAACATAAAACCCAGCATGACCCACAAACTTTGCAGTGAACAATTAGACATAGGTTTGGTTTGCTGAAAGAAAATCAATTTCTTGTTATTTTTTTTTTCCTTGAGCAAATTGTAATTTTTATTTATTTATTTTTGAAATATTTTAGTAAATGACTCCATTATATATATAGAAACTAGCATATATTTTTATTTAAAAGAAAAAAAAGCAAATGCTTCCGTTTTTTTTGTACGAAACGGTAAAAAAATTTAAGATTATATCCCAACTATTTTAACTGAATTTTTTTACTGTTTTAGACATAACGAGAACATTTGCTTGGTTTTTTTTTAAAAAAAAAAAAAAGGTAAATGTTAGTTTCTACGTTTAGAATGGAGCATTTGCTAAAAAATTCCTTTATCTTTTTGGTGTTTGAAAATATCAAAAAAAAATTGGGTGGGAAAGTGAATCCTTAGGACGGGAAAGTGAATTCTTAGGTGGGTGGGGGAACCATTTTTTTGGATATTTTATTTTCTTTTGGAATCATTTTCTTTTTTCTCCTTATTTTTTTTTGACATCAAGAAATAACTTTATTTTTCTAATACCATGATTCCATGAACCAAACGAGACCTTAGGATATTGTTAGTTTTATAGTCAGGTAGAGAGTCCAAATTTATATTTGACCTCAAGTTTATATATATATATATATATATATATATATATATATTTTCATTTGAGAAAGAAGACTAATTTGAAATTGTATCGAGAGTCTCAAATTTAAACTGAAAATCTACGTTCATTCTTTTCTCAATCATCGACTTGTCCAACCTTGAGTACAATTGAGAAAGCTACTTCATTGGCACCTTATTAGTTTATTACCTCTATTGTAGATGATATGTGTAGAGTCAGACCAGGAACAATGTAGATTTAGGTAGAAGATGCTCCTCATTTAAAGTGAATATTCAATATTATTATATTAGCAGCATCCCCACACATTTACTGACCCAAGTAAGCATCTTTTCTTGTGATGACCACTTCCCAACCTCACACACACAAAAAGGTGACACTCAATTTGAAAACGTTTCTCTCTCTCTCTCTCTCTCTCTCTCAAATATCAATTATGAATTTGTTAAATAGAATTAGATGTATGAGCATGACACACAACTTCATTGACGGTGCCGTATTTAATTAAGACTTCTCTCTCTCTCTCTCTCAATTATTCAGTGAATTGGACTCACCACGAGTCATGATTGTCTTTCACATCGATGAATTATGAGTGCATGCAGTGGCAACCTTTATTTTTCTGTCCATTCTCAATTGTTCGGACCATCAAGTAGAGCAGAATCAAGATTGTGCTCGACTATTCCTCTTAAATTAAATCTTGAATGAAACGTAACTGTAATTCAAACCGGTTCTTAGTAACCTTGAATGAGTTTCGTGGACAAGGAGCTAGGGTTCTAGTCTGTTTCATGACGTTCGCAGGATTTATGACATGTCCTTCCACCCTATATTACTTTTTGGCTATGACATTAATGCTGGAATAATTTTCTGGTTATTCTTGGATTAAGCATTGTGTTGCACAACTTGATCGGTTCAATCCCCATCGACCGCTAAGGTTTATCAACAAGTATGATTTCCTTTTTAGCTCATGACTGAGACATGGCTGCTACTTGCATAGTTGAAAAGTACAAGCCATTGATTGAAAAACAGAAATTTTCATCTAGGGGGAGGACTTTGCATAAATTGTGTGTGAAACAAATAGTTTTCGAAAATTATATTTCAATGGACAACTCTTCAAAATTTTTTAAGAGTTGGACGAAACCGCCAAATCAATTGACGAGTTCAACACAACTCGCCATAAAATTTGACGAGTTCACACATATAATTTAGCGACTCCCGAAAGCTGATGTGTCAGCTTCCCAATGCCCAGCCCCACCCCCTAGCTTTGGGGTCCACCCCGGACGTATGGGAGGCTGGCACGTCGCCAAACGTGGACGGACCGGTTTCACTCACATACCATAAATGAACTCGCCAAATTTTATGGCGAGTTGTGTTGAACTCGCCAACGGTTTTGTCGACGAGTTGTCCCTTGAAATGTAATTTTCGAAAATAATTTTCTTCACACACAATTTATGCGAAGTTCTTCACCTTAGATGAAAATTTCTGATTGAAAAATGCAAGACAGACCATAATAAGCCGATAGTCTCAAACTTTGTAGCTTATGTACAAGGTTCATAATATCGGTATCGAAATCGGTATTGAACTATTACTTTGAGTACTGGATCGACGATATCGACAATTTTAGACCGGAGTATCAGATTGTTTTAATATCGAAAAACAAACAATCAGCGATTTTCTCAAACTTTGTAGCTAATATTAAGTTATGTACAATGTTCGAAGTATCGATATTGGAATAGGTATTGGATCATTTCTATGAGTATATGGATTGACGGTATTGGTAGTATCTGCAATTTCTGATCCAAGTATCAGATTTTTTGGTATCGAAAAATAAATAATTATTAATAAATTCTAAAAAAAATTAGATTTTTTTAATACATGTAACGTCGGTATCGATCAGTATCAACAATGATCGGTATTGAATCAGAACATGCCAAACCGTATCGATATCGTCCGATACTGCAAATATGTTTATGTAGTAGTTGCAGGACAAATTACATGAATATCTTTCCTAACCTAAACACTCTTAACGGTCTTCTTTCCTAAGGTTAGAATTCTGTCATAAAAAGGCTCCGTCCTCAAATTTTCTTTTCTTCAAAAAAATATTTAATAAAATTATATTAAAAATAAAAAAAACCAAACTAAAGAAGGAAAGAAAAGAACATGAATATATAGGCTACGAAAAGGGTTAAAGGAATAAGCTTGCGGAAGAATCATGATCTGATTAGCTATCCTAATTAAGATAGGATGAATGTCAATTTCTTTCATCATTGGCGAAACCCTAATCAAAACTCCATCCTAATAAAAAAAAAAAAATCGGCAAAGCAGTCACGAGTGATCCCCACTGAATGGAAAAATTATTCAGTGGGTCGGCCTCACCACAGTGGTGAGGTCTTGCACTCCACCAATAGCAGCATGATATATCATTTTTGTGTTATCATAACTTGGCTATTTCTGTGATATATTATGCTGCTATTGGTGGAGAGCAAGACCTTACCACTACCATGTGAGGGGGCTGATATTATTGTTCAGTATTGGAAGTGAACCAAAATCTTACTCTCCTATTGGGCCCGGTCCGAGTCATCATAATTGAACACATATAGTCCCTTGGAGAAATAACTAGTAAAGCCATGACCAAACCTTACAAACAAACCAAAGTGGCCAAGTTGCACCGTGGGGTTCACCAATCTATTGCTCAATTAGGTCAAGGTTCATAGTAACTGTCGATATTGATACATATCTATTTTGGCATGTTGGATGCGATATTTTATGACCAATTTAGCAACGAATAAAAATTGTATAAAAAAGAAAAGAAAAGAAAAAGTCAAAAATAATAATATCGCCACAATGATCTGTCATCTTCAAATTCAAAGCGTTCCTAACTAATGAAATTCTTTACCGACACACTCTAGCCATCAATGTCTGTCGAATTTATACATTACAAATGGGTTTACAAATTCTAACATTCATAAGTTTTTTTTTTTTTAATTTTTCTTTCAAGACTATCCGGTACTGAAGTACGCACTTTGTCTAAAAAATAATTAAAATAAATAGTAATATCTATTTGTAGATGGCAATTTAGGCAATATTGATTGAATTTTATTTCATTCAAAACTAATATATGTATTCATTATTATAAAACAAATACATATGATGTGTATCAGACATGCAGACGCTTCAAAATATGCTAGAACACACCAAATAGATCTTCTGTCTATGTTACCGTACGTGGCCTTAGCGTGTCGAGTTTTATCCGCGTTAGACTTGTATCAGCATGACCGGCCGGCCCTAGACATGGACGGGTTGGATGACTGCCCATGACACAAGACTAATAAGGACACCTATATGTCAAAGTCTCCTAGCTCAAGTGGCAAGTAGGTGGAGACAAGCATCAAAAAGGATACCCCTAATCAAGGGCCCAATAAAAAAAACTTACATGTATAATTACAAATTGATAATTGAGCTCACAATTCTGATTTGGAAAGAAAAATATGGAAAGTTAGTCTATGATTAAATGTAACCATATTTATTAAATAAATAGTCCTTAGTAGTAATTAACATTAAGTCTTTTTTTGCTATCAAGTAAATGAAACTTTAAGCTAAAAAATGTAAATAGTCACTATTTATTAGGCTAAGAAAAGAAAAATATATTTATTTATTTATTTGTAAAAAAATATTTAGCTTTTATTTTTTTTTCTATTTAGTTATTACTAAAGACTTTTTATTTAGTTATGAGCTTTTCGTGACAAACCATATTTATTAAATAAATAGTCGTTAAAAGTAATTAACGTCAAGTCTTTTTTTGGGCTAAAAAAAATGTAAACAATAAGATATAATAAAATCACTATTTAATAGGCTAAAGAAAAGAAAATATATTTATCTATTTGTAAAAAATATATTTAATTTTGTTTCTCTTTCTCTTTCTCTTTCTCTTTCTCTCTCTCTACAATTTCATGTTCTTTGCATCTAATCTTCTAAAAGCTCATATCAAGTGATCAACAATTACAACAAATAGATTTTTGTAGGTTTGTTGTAAACATATTTAGTTTATGTAGATAATAATTTATATTTTTCGTATCTAGTCACTAATCCTAATAGAATTTATCTTTTAGGTCTATACATTATTTTGCGCTTTTTCAAGAAGAACTTTAATTCAATGAATTCAATCCAAGTTCTATTGTTCTTTGTTTACTATTTATATTTATATTTTATTGTGCTTTTTTATGGTATAAAAAAAGGCAAAAGAAGAATGACCGAACAATTGGTTTCATTCTCAAAAAAATGGTCATTGATATTATTAATAGAGCTGATTTCAGAAAATATAATTGATGAAGAACAGGGACGGCAGAGCCAGGATTTAAATTCTGGAAAAACAGTGCTACTACATATACAAATTCTTAAAATTGTCATGTTAATTAAACTTGCCCTAATTGGAGTGTAGCACATGAGTCTTGCTGTGGAGGTGGTGGACTCTGCACTTGAGATTGCTGGAGAGAGTGGAACTGTCTTTGCTGAGAAGCAGGTAGGGCCCAAGAAGTCGGAGCACGTAGGCGCTCTGTTAAGCCCACTACATAAGCCGCTGGCGGAGAAAGCTCGAAGAGCTTCCCTTCATTTGCTTCGCGGGAGTCGTTCATTTTTTTAGACAACTATGCTGATTATTCTTATATAGTTTGCCCTCGCCATTTTTGGGGGATACCTGTGGCGGGAGAGGATACCTATCATCTTTTTTGATTGGCTTGCCATCCTCTTTTTTTTGGAAGAGAAGAGGGACTAGGAGTTGGCGCCTACATAACAGTTGCTTGCTTACCAAGCCATCCTGGCAAGCTCCTCCAGTTTGATTATTATTCTTGACTTGACTAGAGAATTTCATCTGTTCTCTGAGACCAAAGGTTTGAGATCCATGAGAGATATGGTGTCAGGCGCTGTTAAGCCCTTGGGCCTCTTCTTTCCTAGCGAACTCTTGTCCGTCCGCCAATAGACATAAGAACTTAGTGATCCGTTGAGAAAAGAAGAACTTCTCTAGCTTTGAGGGAGGCCGGGTGAATGAGAGAAGAAGAGTGAAGGTTATGAAATAAAAGCACTCGACTGAAAGGAGAGAAGCGAAGCCTTCTTTCTTTGCTGCATCTGACCCCGTGGGTCCTATTCAAAGCATCGAGCTCGGTAGCGAGCCTCTTGTCCTTATTCCTGTCTACTTCAAATGGCTTAGAGAAATGTGCTTTTTTCTTTTCGCATCTCGGATGCTTGGGAGTTGGGTCAACGGGACCTCCTCTTGAGGGACATTGAGCTTTTTACTTAGTTTAGTCTTAGGTTTCGCTTTTGACCTTCAACAATTCCGCCTGAATAAAGCCATTCCTACTTTTGGCAAGCGCAGCATTCGAGCTTTGCCTATCCTTTTCTAACCGTCTCGTCCCGGGAAAGTGCTGGCAACAACATAAAGGAAGGGGAGTAACCCATGACTCGGATGTTCGGGATCCCATAACCCACCTGGGACCCTTTTCGGCTTTCCGCGGTCGGGGAGATATCCAAAATTTTCCCTTTCGGGTTCAGATTTGGTGACCGAAACCTCCGCAATATCCCTCTCGGGACTGGGACCCCTTTCGGCTTTCCGCTGTCGGGGAGATATCCAAAATTTTTTCCTTTCGGATTTCAATAGCAAAAAAATGCTAAAACTCAAACAAGAATATACTCATGTTAATTAAACTTTAACTCTAGGGATACCGTACGTACGGAGCAAAAAAATAATGCCAATAATTTTAAAGTATTACAAAAGAGAAAAAAAAGATCGTATATAAAATATATTCAAAATATATAAAACATTTAGGGAGATGAGTTTTGAATTCATGCCTTTCATTTAAAAGGCCTTAGCCCTACCATTATATATATATATATATATATATATATATATATAAATAAAAGTACAAACTCAATTTTTTTTTTTTTTTTTGTAGGACGGTCCGTGTGTATCAAACAATCAGATAGCACGGACGTCTAAAAAAAAATGTAAAACATACCAAAATAGTCGTGTCCTTATTATTTCCATGGGGTTCCTTGTCATTTCCGTACACCCCGCTGGTAACTTGATTTTCCCGTGGGGTCCAAACAAAAGAATAAGGAAAAATAACTCAAATATATGTAGCAAAAGTTGCAACCAAACTTCTCTTTCTTTTCCTACTAATGGTTTTTCCATAGGTGCAAGCAAAACCCAAGACATGAACGCTAATTTTCACATCACATACTGAGCTTCTTTTTGTGTTCTTAAGACTCAGTCAAAAAAATGAAAAAGAAAACAAACATGATCAAGCCTTTGCCTCAGCTGCCAGAGAGTTGGAACTGGGGGATGCGGTATATATATATATTGGAACTGGGGGATGTGGTATATATATATATATATATATATATATATATATATATATATATATATATATATATATATATATATATATATATATATATATATATATATATATATATAGTTTGTATTGTAGAAAGATCCATATATATATATATGGGTCTTTCTACAATACAAACTATGATCGATACATCTCATATAATTGTATTGTAAAATTGTGAAAGTACAAGAAAGTCCTTCTAATCTGGATCATTGGATCAACAATCAATGGTTCAGATTTTGCTTGTATCAATACACAGTTTGTATATATATATATATATATATATATATATATATATATATATATATATATATATATATATATATATATATATATATATGGTTTCTGCAATACAAACTGTGTATCGATACATCCCATACAATTGTATTATAAATTTGTCAAAGTACAAGAAAGTCCTTCTAATCTGGACCATTGGATCAACAATCAATGGTTCAGATTTTGCTTGTATTGATACACATTTGTATTTAAGAATTTTTCATATATATATATATATATATATATATATATATATATATATATATTGGTAAACGAAATATGAGCCATAGTGCTCATTTAAAATTTTAAATGAGCCATGCACATGTGAACCAATAGAAATAGAGTGTACCAGTACACATTGGTGCACATGGGATATAAAAATTTATTCCTATTGGTCCACAAGTGCATGACTCATTTAAAAAATGAGCACTATGGTTCATATCCCGTTTACCCTATATATATATATATATATATATATATATATATATATATATATATATATATATATATATATATATTTCAATTGGTTGGATCGTATGTGCGATGATTTACTTCACGGACGAGGTCTTTGGTTCAAGTCCAGGATTGACCAGCTGCACAGAAAAAAGAAAAGAATAGAAGAAGCATCTGACTCTTTCATGCATACTCCACCTGGATATATAGATATATATATATATATATATATATATATATATATATATATATATATATATATATATCAAGTGACAAGGTGGAGACATAAGCATTCTGACCGGATGAGTTTGATCGCACAAGAAAACGTATTAACTTTATGAACTATTTTACATAAATAATATATATATAACATAAACCAAATTTATTAAAAAGTCAAAAAAGACCCTAATCAAGGGTTGAATATAAAAAAACTTATATGTATAACTAATAATTACCAATTGATAATTCAGTTCACAATTCTGATTAGGAAAACAGAAAAATATAAAAGTTGTTCTATGATTAAATAGATTAAATGTATCCATATTTATTATATAAATAGTCGTTAGAAGTAATAAACATTAAAGTCTTTTTTTGCTAGCAAGTAAATGAAAGTTTAAGCTAAAAATGTAAACCTTAAGATATAATAAGTCACTATTATTAGGCTAAAAAAATAAAATATATTTATTTATTTGTAAAAAAATATTTAGCTTTTATTTTCTTTCTGTTTAGTTATAACTAACTTTTTATTTAGTTATGGGATTTTTGAGAGTAACCATATTTATTAAATAAATAATTGCTAGAAGTAATTAACGTCAAGTCTTGATATGTTAAGTATTTTTTTTTTCTTTTTGGCTAGGTAGGAAGTAAACGAAACATTAAGCTAAAAAAATGTAAATATAAGGTATAATAGAGTCACTATTTATTATGCTAAAAAAAGAACATCTATTTATTTATTTGTAAAAAAATATTTAGTTTGTATTCTCTCTCTCTGTTTGAGTACTCTCTACAAATTCGTGTTCTTTACCTCTAATCTAATCTTCTAGTCTCAAAGCAAGTAAATGGAACGTTAAGCTAAAAAAAATATAAACATTAAAATATAATAGAGTCACTATTTATTAGGCTAAATAAAATAAAAAGAAAATATATTTATTTATTTATTTGTAAAACATTTTGAAGAAGGAAATAAAATAAAAAAATAAAATAAGGACTCAAATTTTGTTACCATTGAGGACCTGAAATAGATATGGTATCTGTGTCGTGTCCATATTATTTCCGTACAACCACTGCCAACTTGATTCCCCCGTGGTCCAAACAGAAGAAGAAGAAGGAAAAAGAACTCAAATATACGTAGCAAAGTTGCAGCCAAACTTCTCTTTCTTCTCCTACTCATGGTTTTTCCATATGTGCAAGCAAAAGCCACTACATGCACTTTAATCTTCACAGCACATACTCAAGAGCTACTTTTTTTTGCTCTTAAGACTCAAGTCTAGAAAGAAAAAGAAAAAAGAAAAAGAATTGAAAACAAACATGAAAAAAAATATATATAAAAATATGAGCACATACATACGTACATGACTCATATAGAAATATGAACCTATAGTTTATATCCTGTTTATATATATATATATATATATATATATATATATATATATATATATATATGAATTAAGCCTTGAGGCAGCTGGTATAGAGGTGGAAGTGGGGGAGGTGGTGGTGGCGGTGTTCTCTTGATCCAGTGCCGCGGGTGCAGTCGCGGTGGATGATTCCCTGGAGCTGTCTGAAGTGGCCCACCTGGCAGGGGATGGTGATGGCCCCCTTGTGCTCGAACCCGTACTCGTCCTCGGCCTCCTTGAGGAGTCCGATGAAGAGGGGGTGGTTCAGGTACGCCACCGGCACCACGATCCTCTCCTGCTCCTCCTCCTTCTGCCCAACCCTAATCGCCATGCACCCCTTTGGTGGCAGCACTGGCACCGCACTACCTAATTCCTTCTTGCTACCATAGTGGAAGCTCAACATGTGGTTGTGGTGGTGGTGGTGATGACCCATCTTGGTATTGTTCTCTAGCTGAGAGTGAGGGAGAAGAAGTCACAACGAGCTATAGGGAGTTGGACATGGCAGGAATAAATGACTAGCTTGCTACTTGATTGCACAACAATACAACAAGAAGGAAAGACTCGGTGTCTATATTATATATATATATATATATATATATATATATAGAGAGAGAGAGAGAGAGAGAGAGAGAGAGCGGGGGAGAAGTTATGTAGGACTTGGATTATTATGCCATGTTTTCCTATTAGGTTTTGGCTATATAGGAAGAGGGGATAATGAGGAGGATTTGGTTGGGTTTCTTTGCAAGGTTTGTACACTATTTTCCCTTTGTGGCCCTGGTTCCTCTCATCAAAGCCAAATAAAGTGGCTCCAGAGAGTCCGAGTTCACAAAACAATATAAGCATCCGAAAAGGCTAAAACCTTTTGAAAAAAAAGCCAAGGTTACTTGGTATAATTTTCTTCAAACATGCTCTTCTCTACCAAGCTTTAAAATTGAGATGTAGAGGTCTACTATATGGGGATTATATTGGCAATGCTGTGTTTATGTTGTTGACCAACTAAACGGTGTTCGTCTTCGTCTTCGTCTTTTTTGTTTTTTGTTTTTTGTTTTTTGTCTTTTGTTTTTAGAACAATAGTTACTTTTAAACAGGCCGTCCAAAGAAAAATTGGGACCCATTCAATATGTGATAATTTTCGTAATATATAAATGATTGGGGTTGGCTTTTTTTTTCTTGTTTTTGCAAAGACTTGCTGATTAGAAAAATGTAAGATGCCAAAAAAAAAAAATAAAAAAAAATAAAAAAGAGATTAGAATAATAATATAAGTTTATAAACGAAAAAATATCATAAGATATATATATATTTTTTTAAGGGAGAGAGAGAGAGAGAGAGAGAGTGAGTGTAAAATGAAAAAGCTTGGCTCAAAAAAAAAGTTTAAAAATTAGTTGTTAGTTATGCTTTGCCTATATAAGAGAGAGAGAGAGAGAGAGAGAGAGAGAGAGAGAGGGGGGGGGGGGGGGGGGGGGGGGGGGGGGGAGGAGTCCTTACCATATTGGGGACCTTGGTAGTGACCTCATCTGCCAAGGGTTGAGTCGGTCCTGCTTTTTAAACTTATTTCAGTTTTTTAACTAAATATCTAGATTTTTTTTGGGTATTGGGGTTTTGAGGTTTTCTAAATAAATATGTAGATTTTTTTGGGTTACTAAGATTTTAAGGTTATACCATTCTAGTGATATACGTACACGATTATAAAGATATAAGAATATAGATAAGTTGTCTCTAAAAAGATCTAAACAACATCAAGAAATTTGAAATTTCTATCGAGTTTTAAGATTTTAGATGTCTATCCAAACATCTAACCTTTTTTTCTAATGTTCCGTTTCGCACGATGTATTGGCTTGGTTGATTGGCTCGAAGGACTTTGTTGGACTTGGATTCATACAATAATTTTGGTGTTCAAGACGAAGGATATACGTTAATTGGCTAGTAGTTTTGATCATTCTATCTTTTAGCTTCACACTTAATAAAATAATGTTGCTAGTCTTTGTTTCTATACCATGATATAGTTAATGCTAAGTAAAAAGAATCAAGATAGATAACAGAGAGTAATATCATCGCTGTTAATTTGCTGCTTTAGAACATGGAATATTAAACTGTTAATATACATTTGTATAATATATTACTATTGATTATGTCATGTGGAATACTATACTGTCGTCATAAACAAGAAGATTATCTTACTGTTATTTCAAAGATAGAAAATGTGAAAAAGATTTGGGACCGTTGGGTGGTCATGGTAGAATTCCTGGACTGGGAAGTGAGCAATTGTGGTAATCCCTAGAATGAGAAGAGTGGTGTGAGACATGGCTTAAGAAAGTGTGGTAGTGGAAAGAGATTTTGTTTAGTTATTTCAGTTTCTGTATCATACATATGTTTTGTAGTTAAACTATTCACACATTTCTACGGTCATGGACAACTTATGCACAATGTTTGACTTTTCTCGAATGGTCGTCGAGACACCGAGACCAATTCGGTCTAAGAGAAAATTATGGGAGCCATGCTGATGTACTAGCATAGGGCTGAAAATCGAACGAACGAGTTTGATTCGAGCCGAGCTTACGGTCGAGCTAAAAAATAGTGTTTGAACTTGGTTTGATTAGAGACTCGAAATGATCGAGCTCAACTCGATTTAGCTCACGAGCTCGGATGAACATGAACTGAGCCCAAGCTAAGACCGAGCAAAAGCCCCATTAAACTTGTATAAATCATCACATTATTACACTCAAGTCTTAAAGACTTTTTTGTTGATTTACTTATACTCTTTACATTATAAATTTACCATCATATAAAGAACAAAAAAGAGTAAAATTTCTAAGACAATATATATATATATATATATATATATATATACTAGGAAAAGACCTAGTACAAGAAATCGAGATGAGTTCGAGCCCATTCGCAAACAAGACCAAGTCGAACAACCTATGGTCAAACTCGGTTTGAATACCACTTCAAACAGAAAAATCGATCGAGTTCGGTATCAACCGGTCCACGAATGAGCTTTGATCGAGCCGAAAATGAGCCGTTTGAATTATTTTACAACCTTACTAGCACGGGGTATTGTGGGACCTTCACTATGGCTACCTACTCTAGTTGGAAGGGTGCAGTGTAATACGAGGTGATTAAAAAACTTTTAGGGAGCTAGCTACATGCCGCTGAAAGGGAGCTGTCTAACCCGAGATAGTCCAAGATGACTTGTGATGCCGGTGACCTTCACATAGTTATGATGCATGCTAATGCCAATCTGTTTGTAGGTCTATCGGATTGTTTGCATAGATGAATTCACAACACTTATATTTTATGAAGGCTAGCTAACAATTGATGTAGGGACACATATGTGACACATTTATATATATTTTTGAATGTTAACATGATTTGCAGGGCAAGATGGTAGTGTTGGGTAAGATTCACTGTGTTCATATACGTATATTTCTATTCTATAAAACTATTTATGCCATTGTGTGCTTTATATAACATGCTTATGAAATGTTAACTGATCCTAAGATAAAATTAGAAATACCACATAATAATTTTATTTGCTCTCACATGATTGTAGAAGCATGAAAAATATGGATCCATGCGTCCAACAACCATGCACCCCACGACAAAGTTCAGCAAAAATTGGACCGCATAGTCACCATGCGGCCCAGAAAAGCTACATTCATGCGGTCCAAACAGCTGAAGAAACCTTGTCCGCAGATGGATCTGACATGACGTCCTGACGACCAGATCAAGTCTGACACAGAATCCTCACAGGAAGGATTCTCTGAACACCTCGAAAGACGAGACCTCACTAAAAGACAGAAGTCTCAAGGAGTGTGCAACACCACATGTACAACATGACAAAAGATTTCATGCATATGCGGCTCTGGCCCATGCATCCCAGACTCCATGCATTCTATGCGTCTCTTGCCCCATGCGTCCCAGACTCCATGTGTTCCGTACGTCTCTGGCCCCATGCATCCCAGACTCTATGCGTTCCATGCGTCTCTGGCCACGTGTGTCCCAAACGTCATGCAAACCAAATCCTGCTGTTACAACTGAAGTAATTCTCTCCAATCAAATAGCTGTCACATATCCATTTGACCAAGTCGGGCCCACAATAGTTGAGAACCGCCTATATACTCAGCAACAATAAAATCCCAATAAAAGTCCATATGGTAGTGGAGCCCGGATTCACGTACATGGCTATAGCTTTCTTCCGTTAAGAGGGGACACGTGGCAATCTCCCACCATCCATGCGGTCCAAAATCCATGCGGCCACAAGTATGGCTATAAATAGCAAGGTACCACACCCGAACAAGGGGCTGGCTGACTATCTGCGAATCTACACTCGAGAAAGAGAGAAGAGCTTCCACATCGGATCGTCCACGGAGTAAAGAGAGTTGCTACACTCCTAATCCTCTATCGTTACCCCCAGAACACAAAATTTGTACTTAGATTGTCTGTTTAGGACTCCTCTTTGTACTTTCTTTAGTTTTTTAATTAAATCAAGTTTCTTTTCAAACTTTCGTATTTAATGGCAAATAAGATGGCAACTCTGCTGGAGATTTCCTTCCCCTATGATGATAAGTTGGTGACGCAGTCCGATGCGGCCAAGCTCAGCTCAACGCAAAAGATGCTGATAGTTCGCTTCGACCAACAAGCGTTCGAGGAAGTGCTCTCTGAAGGAAGTGCTAATCCTTCGTCAATGCTAGCCAAGCCCAAGAAGACCCGCATGACGTGGGTAGCAAAGGCCGCTGTGCCTCACCCAACTGCGGAGTAGGCGCTTTCTACCTCTCGCTCTGTTGATGATGATGGTCGTCAGGCAAACACCCAGGAAGTCCACGTCTATGCGGCAGCCCTGTCTGACGCAGAAACTGCTAGACACCCATACTCTGGTAGAGGAAAGCACTATGATGCCAAATGTTCTGGTGTTGAGGTAGGTTTTATGCGGCCAAGAAGGAGGCCGCATAAGACTGGCCATGCGACATCGGCTGACAGACGTAGGTAGATGGTCCCATGCGGCCTAGACAGCAACAAAATATTTGTTTTCGACCATATCTCCTGTGGCGCATATCCTAAGCGGCTCGCTGAGAATGATGAAAACCCAAACCTGGACTCTTTGTACTACGCGACTGCGGGTGCTAAGTCAAAGAAGGCTAGGACAGTGCGAGCTCATCAGGCTCAAGCAACTGTCCAGTTAGCTAACCATCAGCAGGCACCATTAACTATTACACGGGCCCCTGATAGGAAGTTATATAGGACCGCCCCGTACGTCCAGCCCGCAGCGGCAAAGGGACATCGTCGGTCTCAAAAGTCTTCCACTGACGACCCGAGGGTAGTTCTTATACGAACCCAGGGTCAGGGAGCAAACACAATACCTACGCACTCGTGCGCTCGGTCCTTCCGGGCCCACAAAAAGGGTACAAAGGTGGAACAACCCTTGCTTGACTTACGTAATGTGATCAATCACAAGCGCAAAGCGAGGAAAATAACTATGGCCAGTGAAACATCCTCTCTAGGATATCACTGTACCAAGATCATTATCAATTATTGCTGTAATAAAGTGGCAACATCCACAAGCGGGCAATCGGCCTTCCAGCGACTGTATCAGACAACACCCATCAACAACCCGGAGATCTGGTACAAGTACCAGAGGAGGAGGAGCTGCCCTCCGCCTCATGCTACTCGATTCGGAAGCTTTTCGCCACCAAGGGAGAAAAGAAGTCAAGTACCTCCAGTCCGTCGCTCTCTACCAGTACGTTACGAAGGCGACTACCAGGAGGGCTAACAATGGGATCCGCGGAAGGCATTTTCTAGGGCACCCGCTCAAGGAATAATCTGTTAGCTACTAGGGGTAGTTCTTTCTCAGAACCCCTGGGGGTGGCCCAAGATGAGGGTAGTATTCTCCTAGAGTTATGCAACAACCCGATGTTCCGAGAAGACAACTATTCCCAAGGAACGGACTCCGAGATCCCTGGCGGTAGCTACCCTCGCCAGGTTGATGTAGCCTTCTACGCTGGAGGTAGTATTCCTTCCGAGTTCGAGGAGGAGACAACTCTACTAGCTTTCCTTGATGACTACTCTCGCTAGGGGTCTGAGACGGAAAGTGCAACATCCACTGCCCCGTCCATCTCTCCCCATGTCAGGACGGTATATATGGCCGGGGACGACCATGAAGGTCCCAGCGACCGCCAGCGCCTTGAGACCCTCGAGGCCATGATGCACACGATGGGTACATCAATGCAAGCCTTGACCCAGACAATGCTGAAAATCAAAGCAAATATGCCATCTTAACCAGCAAGGACCACTGGAGAAGAAAACTTGGACCCTGTGACCAATAATTCAAACACAAATGCCCCACCTGCAAGCAGTAATCTTTACATGCCTGGCTCGTCTGCACCTTCTGCAGGAGATGAGGCCAAGAAAGCAATGAGGGAGGTCCGGGAACTCCAGGCTCGCCTAGATTCCATGGGCAATCGGGACTCACTTCGCGATCTCGGGGTACGACAACCATACCCGATAGAATGGAGGAATGTACAGTATCCGCCCAAATACAAGCCCTTCAACATAAACACATTTGACGACAAGTCCTCCCCTCGCCGGTTCATGAGTTACTTCGAGATTACAATGAGACACTTACCCCGCAGCTATGCTATCCTTACCAGACTCTTCGTCGGGACATTAGCCGGGGTAGCTTTCGACTGGTTTTGTAGTCTCGAAGATAATTGTATCTCATCATTCGATAACCTCAAGCATCTGTTCTTCAACAGATTCTACGAGGCAGAAAATGATATGACGATGTCCTCTTTGATGGATGTCGCCTAGGGAGAAAGGAAACTGACACAAAATTACATTGAGCGGTTCCGACAAGTAGTGCTAAGGTTGCCCCCTGGCAATCTTGAAGCCACACTAATAGAAATGTACTGGAAAAATATGCTTCCGACAGTCAGCCTCTGGATGGATGACAGCCAGTTCAAAGACTGGACGACATTCATTATAAGCGCCGTCAACGCTAAAAAGCAGCTCAAAGATGCCCGATATTTGGGAATCCATATCCCTACTACTGAGGAAAAGGGCAAGCATCCCAGCAATAATAACAACAGCAATAGCGGTAACAGCAACCGCGATGCGAAAGGAAAGCAAGCCATGGTCGCTAATGTGACCAAGAAACCTGAGCAAAAGCAGGCGGAGGCTCTAAAATCAAATGAGACCTATTCTTTCGAAGATGGCGATGTCAAGCCCAGCTTTGACATGCCAATACAGGAAGGTAAATTCCGTCTTCCCGACATCAAACGTCAGCCTGAAGAGGCAGAGATGAATAACCTAAAGTACTGTCACTTCCACCGGTACGTTCACCACCGGACGTATGAGTGCTATACCTTGAAGTGGTACATCCAACGACTGATCGATACCAAGACTCTCTCCCTGGATTTCGACGATGTAACGGTTGCCGCTAATATGGTATCCCTCCAGTTTGGCAACTTTGCACCGACGAAAATCCAAGACAGGGTAATCCCGATCCCCAAGGCAACTATGAAAGTTGTCAACCTTCCGCCCGCTCGAAACCAGACAGCCAGACTGATACCTCTTACCATACCACGAGGAGAGGTCATGTGGGTCCATCCATATCTAATTCCAGATTTGACGCAGCCGACAACATCTTGCGCCAACAAATCCAAGGACAATTTGTCCAAGTCCTGCTACACAGTTTCTTCCCTGACCAAGGAAGTGGCGGCAGGAACAACGAGATTGGGCATAATGTAGCAACCCTCGTACGACGCCCTGTGTGATGATACACCTCTGATTATCACGCCTATCGCTGCTGATCCAAGGCCATCCCAGCCTCTGCCGACGAATAAGTCTAGGAAAAAAGAAGCTCGTTTCGACAAGCCGCTGCGCTAGGATATGCACAAGGGCTAGAAAAATCCTACAACTTCGACATTCTGGCATAACTCACCAATACTCCGATGAAGTTGTCACTGTTCGAGTTGCTCCGTCTTTCTAGAGACACTAGCGCCATCCTGAGCGAGGCATTACAAAATGTCGACACCTATTTGGCGCAGGTCAAGCTGCCAGCTGAAGATCCGACGACATGCTCTCCTATTGTAATAACGTTACGGATGAAATACCCATTATTATGTTCTCGTAACAAGAAATGTTGCTAAAGAATAACCAGCATGATCGTCCCCTGTACTATACAGGGTATATTGTTGCTATAAAGGTGGACCGGATGCACATTGACCCCGGTTCATCAATCAAAATTATCCCGAGGAGTCTACTGTAAATCTTGGGCATCCTGATGCATCGCCTAGTAGCTACCAATACTTCCATTAGTGGATTTAACGCAGGAAGAAGCTACCCTCTGGGTAAGATTTGCCTGAAGTGCAAGATCGAGACCTGAAAACATAGGTCACTTACTACATCATTGAAGTAGATGTATCCTACAACGTATTGCTCGGACGCCCCTGGATACAATTTGATCGTGCCGTCGAACCTGCACAAATGCTTAAAGTACGTCGACGATCATAGCATTATTAGAATAAAGTTTGCAGACATCGACCCATTTAAGGGAGTTGAGACATACTACTCAGACTCCATCCTCTACAAGAAAATTTACTAAGACAAAGATGGCAATAAGGCCGATGATGAGGCCGAGATTACAACAACACCGGAGGAGCCCATAAGAACCCGTCTCAAGGCTTGCACCCCTGACACAGCGACTTCCTTCGTTGTCAAGTTGCAAAGGAAGGCACCTGAATCTCTGGCACCTTCCACATCGTTAAAACCTTTGGTCGTTCGCCTTCGCAGGACAAACCGACTGCCAAAGGAAGATCCAACACTGCCTACAATGTCCGAACATCTGGTCGTTCATCTTCATAGGCCAAATCGATCATAGAAGGAGGATCCCATATCATATGCGCCTTCAGAACCCATGTTCATTCGTATTCATAGACCGCCAAAAGAAGACTCGACCACAGTTACAGCCTTCGATCCTCTGATGATAAAACTGCACAGGAAGCCACCAATGCCTTTAACCGCGCCGGGGGTAGCCTATGAGGAGGATGAGCTGAGAGAATATGTGGCCGCTCATGCCAATGTCCCTTCCCTCAATAATGTGATTCCTCCAAAAAAAGATACCTTATTTTATCAATAAAGGGTTATCTTTGAATTATTTCGAGCGTACACATATCAACACATTGTACTCTATGGAGCACGGTCTAAGCTTACACCTGCAAACATAGGTGACCACCACCTACACAGCAAACCAGATCATCCCTAGCCAAGGTTTCTACTTCACGGTTCCAGCAAAGATGAGGGGAGTGTCACGACCCGCACCCGATGTAGGGATGCAAGTCGGGAATAACGCCCAGCCTAGGCCGCATCATCGGCGGTAGAACGTTGTCTTGCTCAACTATACTATCTAATTATCTCACAATAAAGCATAAACCTCCAATAATATCTCAACTCCAAGATGAGAGTAATCAACTTAATTCAACACAATACTCGATCACATTTCTATGGCACAAAAAAATATCACAGAAGTTTAACATAACCATGCAATTAAAATATAACAACAACAAATAGAAATAATATCCAAACACGATATATGCCGGAAACAAATTCGGTACCAAAATGCTAAAGAGAACTAACTAGGCTAACTAGTGAATCCGGCTAAATCTCTCGACAGTCACTCCAGAACTAGTGGGTCCAAGTCTGCACCATCTATAGGCTGAGGTCCGTAGTATGTCAGACACCAATCTCCCGGATCCTCTGAAAAATATTTTCCAGTCAGGAATGGAGCAAAGTACAACCCAATAGCAGTTCCAATTAATTGACAAAAACTATAAAGCAGTAGAATAGAAGATGCTATCTACGATAAGGATATAACTGATAATCAAGAACAATGAGAGAATAGGCAATACTAACAGCAGGATATAATCAATGCGTACAAGAATAAAGGAATGAACTATAATGTCAGAATAGAACAAGGTAATCAATGAACTGAATAATGGAATCTACAATAACTATGTGATTTGAGATACTAACTAAATATGTGATCGGCCTGGGAGATTCAATGATTACACTAAGGAGCTAACTCAACCATACGTGAATTGCAGGGTTAGTTAGTAGCCAATGATTACACTACTAGCCGATAGTTTCTTGATCACATATTTAATTGGTATCTCCCCCGCCCCGACTGATATGATGGATCGAATCATGACACGTCACTAGCCAATGTATCCAATATTTAATCTACAATATTCAATGTTATCCAATACCAACAAGGATAGTATCCGATACCATCTCCATAATCAAGGTAACATCCTATGACTGATGATCCAATAACAATACCAATCCGTGTACCATCGTGTCAAGAAACATAAGTAATATTTCTAAATACTTGAATTATAGTGATAATCAAATAATGGAAACTATCAGAGAATGTACTCGCCTGTGGTCCAGAGCAAATGATAAAAAAATGATGTTCGATCTGGTGTCACAGACCTATATATATGAAATATTGTATTAATACAAGTTTTTGGGAAGAGAAATAAATTAAACTAGTCAACTTCTAGGTCATAAAGTCATTCTAAGTCAAAAGTCAAACTAGGTCAACTCTAAGTCAACTATGGTCAACTATAGTCAAATTATGGTCAACTACCTATTTCTAGGTTGCATGAGTCTAACTCAAAGATATTGGGCTCACACACTGTCACGACCCGCACCTGGTATAGGGGCACGAGTGTGTGGGTACGTCCAGCCTACGCCGTAGCATCGACGGTAGAACGCTGTCTAGGTCACAATGCTATCTAATCATTCTCACACGAGCATCCAACTCCATAAGGAGTCAAAGATAGCACAATATCATATGAACAATACTCAATCATATAGCTAAAGCACGATAAGATATCGAAGAAATAAATAAACCAAATTGCAACACAAGTCTAATTAGAATAATCAAACTCAACAATAATATCCAAGTCTCAACAAAGTATGCCGGAGACAAATCCGGTACCATAAACTGCTAATAGAAACTAACTAAATAACTATTGATCCCGGCTAGACCTCCCAGAATCACACCTGGCTACAAGATCCAAGTCAGCAGCTACTCTCCCTGTGGTCCATAAAATGTCTGACACCCGTCCTCTAAGGCGTAGTCTGGAAAAATATTTCCAGTCAGGATGGAGCAAAGTACATCTCTAACAACAGTTCTACATAATTGATATAAACTATGTAGCAGTAAATAGATGGAAATATACAAGATGTATATACATGTACGAGAGATATACAATAAAGAAAATACTGGAAAATACTGTAAATAAATGCGGGAAGGAACAATATTTCAATGAAGAAGAATACTATGACTAAGTGTGTGAGTACTAGCTTTAACATGTGATCAGCTTGGGAACTTGTACACGAGTACGGGCCTGGCTAGTCATACGTACAGTGTATGACCAACACTAACGTAAGAACAAGACTTGTACATGAAGGGTATGATCACATATCTACACTAAAATACTCCCCACCCCGACTGGTATAGTAGATCCAACCATGGTACGCTATGGCACGGGATTCTCTAGGAAGGTAGCAAGTCTCCCCGAGAATCAGTGTTTGTACATACACAAGATAAACAATGAAATAAGACTTGTACACGATACACCATATACAAGGAATAACATCTCATGACGAGATCCGGATATACCAATCCCTGTAACCATCGTGTCAAGAAATATGGATATTTACACTAAATACAATGAACATAGAGGATATCATAGATAAGAAACTATCAGAGAATGTACTCGCCTGTGGTCCTTTGCTGGTATGAATCAAAATCCAAGTGACAGTCCAAATAACCTATGTATTACAATTTTACCATGTCAAAATATAATTTATTTTAATTTATTTAATTCTGTTAGATATCTAGGTATAGATATATATATTTGAGGGAAGGACAAGGTAAGGTAAGGTATTGGGTATAGATATATAGGTATATGCCTATATGTATTAGATATCTATATTTTAGCCTAGATTATAGCTAGGTATATATGTTTATGCATAGTTAGCTAGCTAGAGGGGTAGTCGGGTTGAGTTTAGAGCGGTATCTCAATACCTTGAGATACCGAGGTATTTTAATACCTTAAGATAACCAAGGTATTGGGTTTCGAGCGGAGTTTTTGAGCAATAGCCTAGGAATAGTATTTAAGTGATTTTTATATGCTTATGTGTATATATTTACGCGTGCTAGCATAGGTTTTAGAGGGTATAGGCGGGGTGCGTAGCCTAGGTTGAGGTATCGGATACCGAGGGTATCCCGGTATCTCAAGGAGGCGAGTTTGTGAGTTTTCTAGCTTAATGACCTCGGTTTGACCTAGAATTTCAGGAGCACCCTAGTTTGACCCAGACTTGACCGTAGTTGACTCGGTTGACCGCCAAAGTCAACTTTTGACCTAGTTTTGACCTAGAGTTGACTTTTTGGACCCATAGTTGACTTTTTGACCCAGATTTTACCGGTTTGACCCGTTTGACCTAGAACGACCCTAGAAGCCTATTTTTAGTTATTTTATATCTGTTTAACTCTTTAGAACCCTGTTTAACCTTGCTTTTCGCATTAGGTCCTTGCGACACCAGTTCGGATCGCTAGTTGCTCAGGATGTCAGGCGAGTACATTCTATGATAGTTTTCATTATTTGATGATTATTATGATTCAGCTTCTAGTATAGTATCATCTGATTATTCTGGCACAACATGGGACACTAATTGATATTTCTGGATTCATTTACTTGTGACACGTACATTTCATGTTTCTGGCCTCTATTCTGGAATCACTACTGGCATCACCTACAGGCATCATTCATGTTCAGGCTGGACTCATCTTGATTTGCGTGTCGGGTCTTGGATCCACTTGTATTAGTCAGGGCGGGGAAATACTTGAGTAGACATGTAAACATTCCTATCTGGCATCATCAGGAATCACTCCCTCTGGTCTAATCTGGAATGATAGCAGCTGCGCACCCAGTGCGCGGTGAGCCGTACTTACCCCTAGCCGTTTACATGTCGAAACAAGTATTTCAAAGACACCGAGTTCATTCTTTATAGTCTGGACTCTCATGCATTTCTTGACTTGTCTCACTTACATGTTTCTGGACTTGACTCACTACATGTTTTTCATGCTGGACTCACTACACGTTCATGTGTACGGACTTGATCTTAGCTTAGATTTCTTGTATCTTGCAGTTATTACTATCTTGCTCTGATATCCATGCATCTTTACCTTTATGCACCAGTTATACATATTTCCTTGTTTCATACTTGCTTCATTCTTCTTGCTACTTGCTATAACTGTTTTATAGTTTTTATCATTTAAATGGAACTGCTGTTAGAGATGTACTTGCTCCAGTCCTGACTGGACATATTTTTCAGAGTATCCGAAGGATTGGTGTTCGACGTTTTATGGACCTGAGCCTGTCGATGGTGCAGACAGGGACCCTCTAGTTTAGGGATGATTTCCGGGTTGGTAGCCGGGATCACTGGGACTTTGTTGTTGTTTTTATTAGCTTTTAGCACCGGATTTGTCTCCGGTTTTAGATTGAGACCTTGTTTGTATATTATTTTGGATATTGTTGTATTATTATTTGATGTTGTGGTTGTTGTAGTAGTTGTTGTTGGTTAGACTTTATAGTTGTTAGATCTCTGTGTTATCTTATCGTGCTTAGATTCGTGATTGAGTACTTGATTATCATTGTGATATTTTCTCCTCCGTTTGGAGTTGAGATCTTGACAGGTTTATATTGTTTGTGTGGTTGCCCTCCTTTTGGAGAGGTCATGGCCGATTTTTATGTGAGATTATTATTTAGTTAGTTGACCTAGACAGCGTTCTACCGCCGATGCTGCGGCGTAGGCTGGACGTACCCACGACTCATGCCCGATTTTTTGGGTGCGGGTCGTGACAGGTGCCTGGTACTGCTGTTGATATTGAAACAACATTTAAGCTAGAATTTCAGGATATGGAAAAAATTATGAAAAAATTTCAATAGCCCCAAATTAACCTAATAACAATATTTAAGCTAGAATTTCAGGATATGGAGGTTACACAGAATCCGACACAGGTAAAATAAAACTCTATCGATTCGGCGGTCAAGCCAAATACCTCATCCAGAAGATGGGTTATGATCTTAAAAACAACCAAGGTCTGAATTACGGCAAAGGTCGAAGGCTGCCTCTGCATCTGCCTGCTCCTGCAGGAAAATTTGAAGATTACTACCATAAGACCAAGCATGGCTTAGGGTACGTAATGAAGAAGATGAGGTTCACTCCCTCTCTTCGCAATCTTCCACTTGGAACTCCGTCGTCAGTATCGGGGAGGTGCTAAAGCAAACATTGTGTGCCAACATGGTATCAGCTAACCCTGAGTGTCACTACCCCATTTCCAGAGCCGGGTATTTTTTTTATTTTTTTTAATTTGGTTAAGTGTGTATTATTTATAATTAATTGTATTTATATTTAATTAATGATTGTATTATATTTTTATTGATTGTTTTAGGATTTTGGCTAGCCTGGACCCATGTCAGACCCTAGTGGACCCATGTCCGACCCAGCCCACACCCCTGTGAGACTTATTTTGGATTTTAGAATATTTATTATATTTTTAGTGGGTTAGTTGGAGAGATTTGGAGCTAGTTTGAGTGCTTTTGGAACCCGAAACCCGAAACCAAGTCAAGTAGGGGCGTTTTGGGAATTTGGAAACTTGGCAACCCCTTTATTATTGCTTTGGCCGACCCATTCAGCCCCCCACCCGTGGAACAGCAGCCCCCTCTCCCTTTGCTTCATATTCTACTTCTTCTTCACTTCTTCTTCTTCTCCACTTCTTCTTTCTTCTTCCTTCATTCTCCAAGTAAGTTTCCCTTCCTTTTTCTTCCTTCTTTCTTCCATTCCTTCTTCTTTATGCTAGCCCTAACCTTGCATTTTCCTCAACCTAGGTGTGAGGAGCTTAGATCTAGTGTGGAAGCTAGATTTGGTGGCTTGGAGCTTGAGGGAGGTGATTTCTAGTAGATCGGAGACCTTGGCCTTGGGATTCCAACTCCCAAGAGGTAAAACTCTAACTTTTTCCTTACTAATTACTTTTATATAGTGTAATTAGTGTTGTAAAACCTTCCTAGACCCTAAGCCTACCCGTAGGAGGAAGTTGGAACTAGTTTGGTTGAGTTTAGAGACTTTAACACTAGGTTTTGTGTCAATTTCGGGTGGAATCCGAATTTGGCCCAATTTTGGGTGATGTCCTAGGTTGGACGGACCTAGGTAGACGTTATCGGGTGTCTTAAGGGTGAGTGCGTGTCTTCTTTCGGACACGGGAAGTCGTGTCGTAGAGAAACGGGGGTTTCGGGCAAATTTAGGTTTTTTTGTCGTCGCCGATTCTAAGTGCGTGCGCGTTTCCGCCACGGACCTAGAATCGACGCAGGAGCACTTTTTCTAGGATCTAGGCATCGTTTAGAGCGCGTGGGTAAATTTTGGGCCGATTCTGAGTTCGTTTGGTGTGCGTTTCAGGAGGTTTTCTGAACCGCGCACCGCGTGTTCGTCGAAATGATCGAACGGCCATTTCGACTTGGTTTCCTTGTTTCGGGCTTGTGCGCACGTTGGGTTAGTATTGGAGAGTGTGTGCTAGACTTTTCAAGTTATATTTTATATATTTTAGGGTGTTGGTGAGTGTCGGGGTCGTTGGGCGTGAGTGGGGCGTGTTATTGTGTGTTGTGGTTGAGTGGTGTTGTGTCTCTCTCTATATATTTATAAGTGTCTATATATGTATATATATTTATATATATATGTATGTGTGTTTATGTATATATATTTATATATATATATGTGTGTATTTATATCTATGTGCTTGTGTATGTATATGCCTATGTGTATATATATATATATATATATATATATATATATATATATATATATATATGTAGATGTGTAAGAGTGTGTGTGTTTATATATATATATATATATATATATATATATATATATATATATATATATATATATATGAGTTTGAGTTTGTGTGTATATATGTATATATATTTATATATATATATGTAGGAGTGTTTGTGTGTGTGGTTGTGTGTTTGTGAGAGTGTGTGCTAGTGTGTGTGTGTGTTGAGATGTGTTTGAGTGTGTGTGTGTGTGTCTGTGTATGTGTGATTGTGTGTGTGTGGTCGTGTGTGTGTGTGTGCTTGTGTCTGGGTACAGCAGAGCGAGGCAGCGGACTGCACACAGCCGCTGCAGCAGCCAGCAGAGCGAGGCAGCGCCGCGGCAGCAGCTTGCTCGAGCGAGGCAGCGCCGCGGCAACAGAAGAAGCATCAGCAGCAGGCTGCAGCTGAGCGCGCGGGCGCAGCAGCGCCGCGGCAGCAGCTCGCTGCAGCGCGGCCTGCAGTAGCAGCAGTTCCAGCGCGCAACAGCGCCGAGGCAGCGCCGCGGCAGCAGCTCGCTCGAGCGAGGCAGCACCGCGACATCAGCAGAAGCAGCAGCAGCAGCTCCAATGGCAAGCGCAGGAGCAGGGCGTGGCGTTTGCGCAAGCGTGGCGAGGCCTAGCTTAGCGCAGTAGCGAGAGGGGGCTCTGTATATAGATAGCTAGATATAGATATATAGATTGATAGATAGTTAGATAGATTGATATATAGTTAGATAGATGAATAGATAGATATCTTGATAGCTAAGATAGTTAGATATCTAGATAGTTATATAAATAGATAGATAGTTAGATAGATAGTTAAATAGATACATAGATGGTTAGATAGATACATCGGTAAATAGATACCTAGATAGTTAGAGATAAATAGATAGATACTATATAGATATTAGATGGATAGGTTAATAGTTTGATAGATAATAGATAGGTAAATTGATAGATAGACATATAGATAGATAGGTAATAGAAAGATAGATAGATAGATAGATATATAGTTATATAGCTAGCTAGATAGATAGATTCATAGATAGGTAGATAAATAGTTGGATAGTTAGATAGGTTGATAGATAGCTAGATATCTAGATATAGATATATTTATATATTTGAGGGTAAGGTAAGGTAAGGTAAGGTATTGGATATATATATATAGGTATATGCCTATATGTATTAGATATATGTATTTTAGCCTAGAATATAGCTATATATATATGTTTATGCATAGTTAGTTAGTTAGCTAGAGGGATAGTCGGGTTGAGTTTAGAGCGGTATCTCAATACCTTGAGATAACCAAGGTATTGAGTGTCGAGCGGGGTATTTGAGCAATAGCCTAGGAATAGTATTGGAGTTATTTTTATATGTATATGTGTATATATTTATGAGTGATAGCATAGATTTTAGAGGGTATAGGCGGGGTATATAGCGTAGGTTGAGGTATCGGATACCGAGGGTATCCCGGTATCTCAAGGAGGCGAGTTTGTGAGTTTTCTAGCTTAATGACCTCGGTTTGACCTAGAATTTCAGGAGAACCCTAGTTTGACCTAGACTTGACCGTAGTTGACTCGGTTGACCGCCAAAGTCAACTTTTGACCTAGTTTTGACCCAGAGTTGACTTTTTAGACATAAAGTTGACTTTTTGACCTAGATTTCACCGGTTTGACCCGTTTGACCTAAAATGACCTTAGAAGCCTATTTTTAGTTATTTTATATCTGTTTAACTTATTAGAACCCTGTTTAACCCTGCTTTTCGCAATAGGTCCTTGCGACACCGGTTCGGATCGCTAGTTGCTCATGACGTCAGGCGAGTACATTCTCTGATAGTTTTCATTATCTGATGATTATTATGATTCAGCTTATAGTATAGTATCATCTGATTATTCTAGCACAACACGGGACACTGACTGGTATTTCTGGATTCATCTACTTGCGACACATACATTTCATGTTTCTGACCTCTATTCTGGAATCACTACTGGCATCACCTACAGGCATCACTACAGGCATCATTCATGTTCAGGCTGAACTCATCTTGATTTATGTGTCAGGTCTTGGATCAACTTGTATTAGTCAGGGCGGGAAAATACTCGAGTAGACATGTAAACATTCCCATCTGGAATTATCAGGAACCACTCCCTCTGGTCTAATCTGGAATGATAGCAGCCGCGCACCCAGTGCGCGGTGAGCCGTACTTACCCCTAGCTGTTTACATGTCGAAATAAGTATTTCAAAGACATCGAGTTCATTCTTTATAGTCTGGACTCTCTTGCATTTATTGACTTGTCTCACTTACATGTTTCTGGACTTGACTCACTACATGTATTTTATGCTGGACTCACTACACGTTCATGTGCACGGACTTGATCTTAGCTTAGATTTCCTGTATCTTACAGTCATTTCTATCTTGCTCTGATATCCATGCATCTTTACCTTTATGCACCAGTGATTTATATATTTCTTGTTTCATACTTGTTTCATTCTTCTCGCTACTTGCTATAACTGTTTTATAGTTTTTATCATTTAAATGGAACTGCTGTTAGAGATGTACTTGCTCCAGTCCTGACTGGACATATTTTTTAGAGTATCCGGAGGAGTGGTGTCCGACGTTTTATGGACCTGAGCCTGTCGATGGTGCAGACAGGGACCCTCTAGTTTAGGGGTGATTTTCGGGTTGGTAGCCGGGATCACTGAGGCCTTGTTGTTGTTTTTATTAGCTTTTAGCACCGGATTTGTCTCCGGTTTTGGTTTGAGACCTTGTGTTGTATATTATTTTGGATGATGTATTATTATTATTGATGTTGTGGTTGTTGTAGTAGTTGTTGGTTAGAGTTTATAGTTGTTAGTCTTCTTTGTTATCTTATCGTGCTTAGATTCGTGATTGAGTACTTGATTATCATTGTGATATTTGCTCCTCCGTTTGGAGTTGAGATCTTGACAGGTTTATATATTGATTGCGTGGTTGCCCTCCTTTTGGAGAGGTCATGGCAGATTTTTTTGTGAGTTATCTAGATAGTTGACCTAGACAGCATTCTACCGCCGATGCTGCGGCGTAGGCTGGACGTACCCACGACTCATGCCCGATTTTCCGGGTGCGGGTCATGACACTGAGGAAGACGACGAAGATCCACAAAAACTCTCTGAAGTAGAACCGTGGGCCCGATGCCTAGACACACAATGGGAGATACGGTTCGAACAACGAGAACCTCCTACCGAGGACAAAGTCGTACAAGTCAATCTGGGCGACGAGTCCTCCCCCAAACCTATCTTCGTCAGCAAAAGTCTGTCCGACGAAGACCAGGAATCCCTGCTATAGCTCGTTAGGGAATACATTGATGTCTTTGCTTGGAGCTATGAAGACATTCTAGGACTGTATCCTCAAATTGTGATCCACAAACTCAATATTTTATCGAACGCCAAACCGGTTAAGAACCAACAACGACGGTTCTGGCCGGACATAATGAATTCCATCGAAGCGAAAGTCAACAAGCTGATAGCTAGTGGCTTCATCATCAAGGAACAACATCCTGACTGGGTAGCCAACATCGTGCATGTCGTCAAGAAGAATGGGAAGATTCAAATCTGCATCAACTTCTGTGATATGAATGCGACATGTCCTAAGATATAGCTAGGGCTTGTGTTAGTCCTTATATTTTGGGAGAATGTTCCCTCCTCTTATGGGCGACATGGTTATATATTCTAGACCATGGCTAGCTGTATGATTATGTATATGTCTTATACTTTGCAAGTGTAGAATTTTATATTCACTAGCTTCATGATGTTGTGTTTGGGATGTCTTACTATTTTTCATGTATGATATATTCTTATAATATTTTATGGATTAAGATATTAGGATTTGCCAGCCTGTAGGACTGACGTTATTGTATGCTAGAGTATTTCATCTGTTTGCACAATCATGACCATCATATTATGTTCAAGAATACCTCGTATGACATAGCAGGCCTCGTTCTTCCCCGTATTCGCCAGTATTCTTGGAACGAGTCATAAAAATATACCTTTATCATATATTGTTATAGATCATGTACTTATGCATGTTAGTGGCTCTTGATATCCCATTTACTTGTCCACGAATGATAATCATGTCTTGATATTGTTCATACATGTTCACTGAATGTTTCTTGTTTATTTATGATCATGTTTAACTTGGAGGAATGGGTAGGGAAAATACAATCAGTATGCATGTGATCTACACAATGTACTAATCCCCAATGTAATGTAATATTGATAACAGTCGTTGTACCTCACGTATCGACTATCGTACGTCCTAATCAGTCCATATGCAAAAAAAATTGTATTCTAAATCACTAGATACATGTATTATTATTTTTCTTGAGATTGATATGCATGTTACTTCTTTACTGTTAGTATCTTATATATGCATATTGCTAGTATTGTTCGTATTCTCATTTATCTTTCTCTAGTTTTAATATTGCAGTATATCTCTTCTTACTTTGATTATGTTCAAATAGTACATATGTCATATTGTATAATTTTACTAAACTACTGTATTTGATCCAATTTTGACTGCATAACATTCATAATTTTAGGCGATTCTACCTGATTTTGGGTGCGTCGTTGTTGACATTAAGGTTTTTGATCTTATTCTTTTTTGGGACCTTAAAAATCTGTAGTGTATATATTTCATTCATATGCCTTCCAGTCTTTCTCTATCTTAGCTTTTGTTATAATCTTGCTTACATGCGATCTTGTCTTTTATAGCTTAGTTATTATGGATGTTATATGATAATATGGACATAATTATTATTAAGGTATAAATAGCGTAATACTATTGATACATGACGTAGACTAGGCGTAGCTACATACTCATACCTGAATATTTGAGAGCGGAGCATTACACATTTTTTATGGTGGCCCATGCATGTCAATCTTTGCAAATACTGCGGTGGTATGGTAGTACTTAAGTTAGTAATACTCCTATAAGCCACCAATTGATTAAGAAATTAATAATTTAAGAATACATCCAAAGCTAGGGTTATAGGTTTCTAGATTCTTTCGTATCATCTTTGGTTCTTGATTACCCTTTCATACCATCCTCTTCCTTGTATCTTGAAGGATCGTTGTTCTTTCTCGTGAATCTTGCCTTGACTTTAAGTTTGTCTGATATTAATTTGGAAATTTTTTCTTCGAATTTAGTCGAAGTTATATTCGGAAACATATTTGGCAAGGCTGTGTTACAGCCATCCATTAGAGTTTGAAATCGAGAGTTCTCTGCAGCTATGTGCACTAGCGAGAAACTAACTTTGGGTGACATATTTTATCTTCGCTTCATGCGATGAATTGGTGAAACAAAATTGCACTATTCAGCAAGGCTGCTCCATTCCGGAGATCTAATAACTTAGGCAATTTTGATTATCGCTTCAAGCGATATTGTGCGCATTGTTAGCCTAGCGTACACCGAGGATGGACGGAAGTGTATAGAGTTAGGGACGCTCTTAATGGAGGAGGGAGGATCTTTAGCCAATTTTGATTGCATCGTAGACGCTGATGTTAAGAGCCACTGTAGGCTAATTGATCTAGGAGGATCTAAACAATATTCAGAGCCATTGGTTTCTAATTGGTCCATGCTGATTTTTTTAGATTAATTGTTGTTGATAGATCTGAAGGGTGTGTATAATTTTGAAAGCCTTTGCAAGCATATAGATCCGAAGGATCGTGTAAAACTGAAATTCACTTCTGGCTATTAGGTTTTGCGGCCATGGAGGTAGGTTGCTGTTTAGAGAAGGAATACCCTTTTCCTGTTTATAAGGAAGAAATAAAAGTTAGGTCATAAAATTAATTTAGATCATACTTACTCTTAAAATTCGAGGATGATCGTGAAATCGTGAGATTTCGCATGGTTGAACTATGTCTTGTAGTTTAATTTACTAACTAAAAATGAAAGATTGAGATATGGATTCTCTGATATTGAACCTCTCAAATGTTCTCTGTAGACTTCTATTTATAGTAGCATGATGACTTAACAACCCGATGCGATGGTATCTTTCAAGATTGCAATATATCTCTATCATTGGTTGACACAATCTTCGAATAATTAGTTACAACTAAATGTAACATTTGTTAATAATTGGAATCTACTATTCCAAATCAGATAAGCTTTCTCTTTTAACCTCTTTCCTCTAATGCATTTCATTAAGGTTTGATGCAAATAACCATTGAATTTAATCCAATTTTGACATGTGGGTTTTCTATCAGAAATCCTACTAGAATCACTTAGAGCATCTCCAACGCTATTGTGAGTTTGGAAAAAAAAAGTTGATGCCATATAGGAATGACAAGTTTACATTTAAAAAGTCATTATACAATGCAAATGTCAAATAAATTTTGAAGGTGACATGGCATGACTTGACATGCCAAAGACATTGCGAAGTTGGTTGTCTTATTAGAGCATCTCCAACCATGTTCTAAGTTTGAAAAAAATGGTTGCCACATAGGAATTACTTCTTATTTCAAAAATTATTCTCCAATGCAAATGTGAAGTTGGTTGTGAAGTTGACATGACAATAACATGACAAAGACAATGTGAAGTTGGTTGTCTAGATTTAGACAATGGACTTCACAATGACTTTATTCCACACCATCAATATGAATAAAAATATTTATAAAAAAAGGATGAAGTGGAAAGGTTGCCTTGGAAGTTGAAAAAAAATAATTTTTATTGTCATCTTAATACTTTTGCATTGGAGAACACTTTTCTATCTCATTGTCTTGTATGAATATAATCTTGCCACATAGGAAAGACATTGTCTTGTGCCTCATGTCACATAAGAATCACAACACAAAACAAGACAATAGTGTTGAAGATGCTATTATAGACAATGCACTTGACAATGACTTTACCTCCACATCATTAATTATAAATAAAATTATTTATAAAAAAGAAAGAAGATGAGAAGTTGTCTTGGAAGTTGAATTTTTTTTTTTTTTTTTTTATTGTCTTCTCAATACTTTTGCATTAGAGAAGACTTTTCTAACTCATTATTTTTTGTGAATATAATCTTGCCACCTATGAAAGACATTGTCTTGTGTCTCATGCCACCTAAGAATTATCTATTTTACTATATAATGAAAAAACTAGGCTTCACCGTGAAAGTTTTTCGTTCCAAAAATACCTTTCATTAAAAACAGTAATTAAATACGTATTAAATGTATGTATGCATGCATGAGAAAACTTGGGAAATAATAGTTAATAAAACAAAGATATGCATGCATGCAAAGTAGGTAGTTTGGAGAATAAAACAAAAGTTAATAAATCATGCATGCAAAGTAGACACATGAACCCCCAAGAGATAAGAGAAACTTTTTATATTCCCGTTATTTAATTTTTCCCAACTTTCATGCTCCTGCCTATTATATTTCCACCTATAATAAAATTAAGAAATTGTCGGTTGCCCTTTTAATAAACTATTTTTTTTTCCAAGTAATATAAAATACGTGCAACGCACATGCGCATATACTAGTAACACATAATAAGACAATAGGGTTGGAGATGCTGTTAAGAACCTTCTTTTTCTTAAATATTTGGATGGAAAAAATGAACATTCTGTTTGGAGTTTATTAGCACTGATTCGTAGTAGATGGAAAAATCTACTAGAGAAAAAATGGAGGCAGTGTCCGTTTGCAATGGTTTCGGTTAATTAGCATTTAGTTGAACAATCTAGTCAATGATAATATAAAAAAATAAATTCCAAAAATAGTTTTATTGGAAGATTAGTAACGGGAGACATATATGAATTGGGTCTTTGAAGTTCCTAATAAGAGATTTTTTTTTTTTAATGTAAAGTGGTCAGTCCAGTGCAATAAAGTTAGTCTAGTACAACTGTACAAAGAAATTCGACCGGATGTTCAAGTTAGCAAATAGCAACTGTATGTTCAAAACAAAATTTTGAAGTGAGCAAGTAGGGCCTGACCTCTCCAATCCAAGACTCCATCTCTCTTCCTCTTTTTCCAGACTCCCTCTTCTCTCTTCGGTGTTCTCCAACACGGCAACATCCCGACCATGAGTGATCGAGTCCCGTCGTCCCAACTTCCAGAATCTCGGCTGTAGGGCAGCAGCGGACCAGCTGGTGCTTCCCCTTTCCAGCCCGACCGCCAGGCTGCAGCAACGCAGCTCCTCCTGCTCTCGATCTCGGCTCTAGCCTCTCCCAGTCGCCGTCTTGGCTCTTCAGACTTCAGCTTCTTCATCTCCTCTGGACCTCTGGTAAAACCCTAACTAACCCCCAATTTTTTTAAAAATCATAACCCTAATTTTTTGTTGTTTAATTTTTTTGATCTTAAATCATTTTTTCTTGTGTATTGCTGTTAGTAGTTCCCATTAGTAGTTAGAATTCCATCCTGGATGACTTTATAATATATATTATGATAGTTATATGTCAATGTATGTTGCAAAGGTCCATTTCATTCCCATAATCAGATGGTATTCTTATATGCAATATCTTCTTTCTATTGTATAATTTTTACCCGCTTATGCTTTCCAGCATCTTACAAATATTTGTTCGTTTTAATAGATTGGAGACTCCATATGTCAAACTTTTAAGCATCATATTGGTCATCTCTGTTGGGGTTCTTTTAACAGATATTTCCTTATATGACAACATCTAGTTTGTGTTTGAAAATTTCTTATTGTAAAGATATTTGTGTTGCTTGATAGTGTATATATATGTCTAAGAATTTAGATCTACACTAATTATATGGTCTGGCTTTCAAAAATTTTGTTTTAATTGTACCTGCTAATTAAAGAGTTCTTTGTTGCATATCAAGTCTGTATAAGTCATAATAAGTCTCAAATTTCTTTAGAGTTGATACAGATTTAGAAAGTAAAAAAATGTGATAACCAGTACTTTTGTTACTAAAAGTTTTTCTACCTGTCTATGACACTTGATGCACCCCTAACTGGTTCAAGAAAATTAACATGTGTGGTTATGAGATGGTTCAATAAAAAATTATCAGTCAAACTTGCAAGTTATTTCTAAGTCGGACACCCTTTCTTAAGTTTATTGTCTATGATAGATCTCGAATCATCGAATTTATAAAGAAAACTTTGTCGATTTTTTGACATAAATTTCTAAAACCTTAAATAACTATTAGCTAGTCCACCCTATAACAAAATTCTGCCTCCGTCCCTGTTTCAGCCACTTCTAGATATTTTATTTCTTGTATTTTCAGTCCATTTCAGGACTCTGGTAGCTTCTAAATGTTACACACAAACCTCCAAACAAGTCGACATCCGCAACAAAAGATCTTAGTTTAACATTCTCTCACAAATTTGGCACGTTTCGTAGAGGAGACGATCAATGGCATGTTGAGGAGCATACTTAACCATTTGTGCTCCCATGTGGTTCCCAAAACACTAGTGGGGCCTTGTTCTCTTGTAATCTTTCTTCAATGGTTCCAACACTTGATCTTGATATCCATTCATTTCCTTACCACATTTTCCTTCCATTCGTAGTTTCCAAAGAATGGTCATCACAACAGAAAATTCTAGGGATGTCCTTTGTTTCAAGGATGACCAATTTCATCTCACCACAAAAATGGTAGCATCTTGGCTAATCCTAAGTGTTTTTTCGCAACCACTTGTCCATGGGAAGAATCCAAGGAGAGATGTTGGGTGGTGTGAAATCAATGGGGGAAGCTGGAAGTGGGGTCGGATTGGGTCCGTGCACTAACAGCGATAGTCAGAACCTTTTCTCACATTTTAAAAATTCTATACAAATATTAAAAAAACAAAAAAATTCTTTAACCTATAAAAAATATTATGCTGTCGTAATTGAAGTCGAGTACTTTTATAACGACTTAAAAAATATATAAAAAGAACTTAAATCAGTACAATTTTTTTTGATGATATAAAAATTATTTTTATTTTTATTTATCTATCTTTTCTAATGTATATGTACATGCAATATCTCTTATTCATGTTTTGAGATTCCATTTTTATCCCCTACTCCCTTTTGGTTGAACTATGTTTTCTACTACCAAAATTTTTTGGAGTATACATTAAAGCAAAACTTTTCAAAGTAACAACATTTAATATTTTATTTAACAAAATTGTACTGGCAATTTTATTAGCAAAATAATATATTTTTTAAGGTTATTTATAAAGACACAATCCCATTAATAGGGGCATCAGATTTTTTTTAAATTTTTTTTTACCCAAAATACCCTATTGAAATTGTTAGGGGCATCACTTATAAGGATGAGCATTATTCATTTTTGGACCAAAAATTGAATCAAATCGAACCGAATCAAATAAGATATTCGGTACGATTTCAAACTAAATCACTTTAGTTTCGGTTTTGAAAATACTCAAATTCCTTATTCAGTTTTGGTTTTGGATTTCGGTTTATGTCCAAAATCGAAAATCGAACAAGACATACAATTATGTAAATACCCTCAATTCTATGCATATTTTGTGTTTAAAAATGTGTATGTTTTAAAAACAATAATTCTACGCATGTGTTTTGAACTCCAACTTCAATAATTTTACAACTAGTCCAACTTTGTGTGTGTAATGTCCCGCTTCGCACGGTGCGTTATGATGAGTCAAAATTTGGGAGGTATTGATTTGGGTTTGGTTTCATGTGTAAGCTTTACGCAAAACTCTCTGCGGTCGATATTTTGCCTCGATACTGGCAGAAGCACAAAGTCAGCATCTTAGATGGATCAGTAGGCTAATTCAGAGTAGTGCAGAGATAGCGGAATTTGAGCGATGGTACAGTCTTCCTCAATCTGGTCGGGTCGGATGATTGAGAAGCACGACCTGATCGCATGGTTATACCAGTTAAGTGGATCGTGCTTCGCATCAGACTACATAGTTAAAGAAACAGGCAGTGTCAGCTTGGCATAATAATAAACATATAAGGTAGGTGAACTCCGACCCTTCTCCTCAACTCCCACATACCTTAACAAAATACACAGTTGCGTGATAGCAATATCATAGATTCAATGTACGTGGATCGAACATAAGTCGTAACATATGTTGAACACTAAGATATAATAATTAAAATAAGTATATTGAAGCGTGCAACAAGTGTACGAATATCGAACGGGAACGCTTTATCAGTGAAGTGATACAGTTGTGGTGCCACGCCACAGAACTGTAATAACAGAGTGTGTGTCCATGCACGAGTTTCAGGCAGAACGCTTTATCAAGCGAAGCGTGCAGCTGTGGTTTAAAATCGTGCAACTGTGTCGGAAGGGACATGGTGCCACAGAACTATTAGAAAGGGATATGGCACCATGAAATAATGTGTTGAGAAGTGGCAGGTGACTCGATATGTTGGGACCTACGGGTCATCCAACTGGAACATCGATCGGTAGATACCACGAGTATGGTACAGTAGGGCGAGTAGACATGTACCTAGTCGTACTTATATTTTGAAGCGATGCTGGAGTTTTATAGTTAGCTAATTACGTGTTGCATGGTCATGGACAACCTGTGCACAAGTTTGGAGATTCCTCGAACGGGCGTACCGAGGCACATGCACCGTTCGACCTAGAAGGAATTTGGAAGTTCTTTCACCCCACGGTATAGCGAGACTTCTAGTCGGACTTGCTACCCAGAGCTGGAATGGCACATTGCATATCTTGGAAATATGCTTCGATGCAACGACATTAGGGACCTCAAGTCGGCTTGGACTTAGAGGATGCGCCTCTAATGTCGTGGCATTGTGGACCTCCATCGGGACTTACAATCCGGGTTGAAAGGGTTGTGCACAATGCCATAGTCCAATATAACGTTCGTGTGACCAGTGACCTTCATATAGATAGGGCGTACACTAACGAACGTCTGATATAGGGGCAAAAAAAGTGTTCGTCTTGAATCAGTGCAATGGTGTACGCACCGATTATGGAAGTAAGTCATGAACAAGTGACGCGACAGAGGATAGCATGCTTAGTTACCGATGCGACCGAGTGTAACAAGCTTAGTTAGCGATGCGATTGAGTATAACATGCTTATATGCTTAAGTGATTCAATGCTTACATGCATACATGCATACATGTTACGTAACTTCAATGTTTACCTTGCATACATGATTTACTGCTTTCGATACATACCTTAAAAATGAACTAAAATTTATCTAAGTTCTAATAGCAAGATCATTATACAAAACTGTATTCTTCACATGATTACTTAGTATCGATTTAGGCGAGTATGTTAACTCGCTCACCAGTACTGTGACGACCTATTTCGTTCAAGCGGACAGCCGATTCAAACGACGCAAGTGCGATGACCCGACCTGCTTTGCTCAGCGAGAAGACTCATTTGAGGCAAAAGATTTCCTGACTTGGCCTTTCAGGAATTCAGACTTAGACTTTCAAAGGCTCGCTCGGAGTATCGCTCGACCAAGGTGAATCATCCTACGATGAACTTGTCTTTGCTTAGCCAGCACACTTAAAAATATGGACGATACATGCTAGTCGCTAGGCGAATCACCCCATGTATGCTAATTAAGAATATAACGCACCTAGCTAAGAAAATAATCCTAACTTGTATTGCTTGTGTTAGAACATGGAAATAAAACTTTGCTTATAAATGGACCCTTGCATGCTACCTTTACCTTGTGCAAGTAGACCCCGCTATGCCTCGAGTAGAACGATATATACTCTCCGTAGTGCACTGTTCACTTGTTTACACTACACGTCCCTAGATCATGTCGCTCGGTATGTCCCTTTACAGTTTTACTCCTCGCTTTACCTATAGACCCGTGCCAAACGTAAATACTTATATTTACACAAATGCAATGTTTGTCTGCTTATATGTTAACATATACTCGTTGCCTCGATTTAATGTTTGTCACTTATATTATGCCATAATCAAGTAACACTATCGTGTATCGTGCATGCATCCAGTTAGCCAGAAGACTATCAAATAGTCCTTTTGTGTAATACGAACCTGAAGGTATCCATGGCCGTTATGTCGCCAAGGCAATCCCCGAATCAGGAAAATACATCAAGTCAAGTTGAACACTGAACGAGAATCATGTCAAGCAAATCAAGAATCACAGCTCGTGGATCAATGATCGTTCAGAACAAAGATTAATAGATTATCAGGACAAGTTGTGAAAATGGAATGACCCAAGACTTGCTTGTCGCGGAAAACTTGGAATCAAGGGGGATCTTCTGATCTCGTTCCACGGATGGTCTCCGGGGCTGATCCGATCTGGATAAAACTTCACGATAGTATCAAGTATTGGACGGGATGGCTTGCTGCATCTCATGTACTTTCGTTGTATACCATCCTCATTCGAAGACTATAACTCGTCCTTTGTGGCTATGCCAGCGACTCACGTTCATATAGGTAAGTCATCATCGCTTAGCGGTAATCCGCGTGTGAGTCATTGCATCGCATCCAATAATCTGCAACACCTGAACGATTATGAGTATAAGTCATCTATATATAAATTGAACACCTGAGTAATGCATTAAACACTTGAACATCCATTTTAACACGCTTGAATAACCCATATAACTCGTACACCCAAAACATAATCTCATTCACGATACTTGTGTTTGCATATGCTATTGCCCCTGGATTTTATTATATATGCCCGTACTTGATTTAACTTGGTTTTCCTTGGATAGTGAAGGACGAATGGTAAGTTGGTAGTCTCGCCGTGTTTCCTTATATCGCAAGGCGCACTGCCACACGAGTTAGGCTTTTCATTGCCATAAAACTGATCCTAAGACAAGACTAGTAAGATAACTTAATAGATGGTGCACGGAACCTATATAACATGTTTGATTTTATTGAGCCGGCAAGAAGCCTCCCCACCAATGCATTCATGTACTAATAACCTACCAGATTGCTTGCAGGGTGCAGAAGAACCTCGTTCGGTACGGATGCCCCCTTCATGCGTGCTAAGGCATGGAGTTCGCTCTGAAGCCTTGGAGCGTTTCGTCCAGAACTGAAGCGCATATACAAGACATAATGTTGGAATATCGCTTATGTATCATTCCATAAATGTAGCCACTTGGCACGCTTTTATCGTTTCAGAGAGAGAGAGAGAGAGAGAGAGGCTTGAGCGACTTATAATCTCGGCCTAGTGGCTCCTGTAACACTTGTTCAATATCAATAAAGAGCTGGTTTTACTTCTATACTTGTGTTATTCAATACTTTCGCTATTGATGACTCTGTGAACTTGTTATCAATCGCCTGTGCAATTTTTTTTGCTGCACTTGGACTATCTCTGCGACTCTGTGGCTTAGACCTCTTACCGCCAGTTCGGATCATGGCCTTGTACGGGCACGGCTTACGCTCGTGTGGTATCACGTCCAGATGTGAACAAACATCCCGCGGGAGCACTGGCATGGTGATTCACGCCTAGTGGGGATGGCCGATTACCTGCAGAAGATCGGGGCATAACATATTGGTATCAGAGCATGGCTTTACACCTTTGAACTTCTTATCAATTTTCTTACTTTCAAAAGCTTGTTCGTGGGTTATGTGCATACATTCTCTCGTTGACCCGATAGGATATTCCATACAATGAGTCTAAATATTTTCAAAGGTGCATGTGAATGATATGATTGCTTGTACGAAATTATGATGCGAAGGCCTTTATGCTGACCTGTGTTAAGCTAGTTGGAAAATATTCGTGCTAGAATTTGTAAGTATTTGCGAACCCGAATACCTATACATAATTTCCCAGCTAGTTACTTTATGAAATAGAATATCGTTTGAATGATTAGCTACGTATACAGCCTTCTGGCTAAGTTATATTGAGTATCGCAAGCCAAGACCCTTTTGGTGCGAGTAGGTTTGCAAGCGAGATTGGGATATCATTTAGGAAAAGACAAGTCAGACTTAGAATGACAACCGATAGAAACATTATCAGATTATCGCTTAGGCTAATATAGAAAATTGTGCTTGAATTTTGGAAATAGCTTAGATGGTATTTTGTGTCGGAAGATACAAATCAGATATGGTTTACTTGGATGATTATCAACAAGGACATATATACGAGACTAAGATTTATCAGGCGATGCTTAGGTATCGTTCATGAAATTATAAGGAATAACTTGGTGAAAATGCTAGCAATAGATGCGAACATGATTGAGAATTTGATTGGTTGACTCGATTCCTGAGTGGTGTATGGATCATTTAGAAATGTTCAAACGGATTCATAGGTCTCGTGCAATAGTTGGTCTGAATAATTTAGAAATGTCTTAAAAAGTTGTAAGGCTATATCGAATAGGGATTCAAGGAAAAAGAAAATCAATATCTTGGTCAAATAAGACTTATTGAAAACTTGGAGGATCGTGCGAGCAATTTTGAATTGAAACAAACGGATTGAACATGAATACAATATCGCTCGAATAGAAGTTAGCCTGAGAATGAATATTGTGGTTTGATGAAAGTGGTAACCGATAATGGATTTGACCCAGAGTTTGGAAGAACGATCTTGAATCTAGTTTAAAAAGATAACCTTCAAAATTAGTCCCAACGAGAATGATTATCCTGTGGGAGCGCCGACGTGGTAATTTTATGTACGACGGGGATAATCGAACTCACGAAAACATGTTCGATAATTATTCCAAACAAACTCGTTGAATAGAACGTATCAAAAGTGGATAGACTTTGGCTTGAATATTTAAAACTTAGCTATTTGAAGAATGCCAAAGTAGGCTATGGATTTATCAAACGATAACACTGAAGTTGGATGACTTTACTAGACGAATTATAATTACTGCATGAATGGACATGGCTTGATGGATTTTATATATAACTTGGATGAAGTAAAGTAAAATGATAAGGTGTCTCGATCATTTTGATGATAACCATAACGTTCGATGTTCTTGTCTTGTGCGAGGGTAACTCTATGCTCGTACATGCGTCATGTCCGGATTATGATGATTATCTAGCGGGAGCGTTGTCGTGGTAATCTTACGTCTAATGAGGATGATCGAACTTTTGGGAGACCGGAGCATGACAACTGATGGAACATCTTGACTAGTGGTTTGACACGATAAGATGAATTTGGAAATGCAAGTGAATCAGAAGTGTTTCCTGGATAAGTTAGCCTAGAACCTGGAATAAATCACACTTGACAATTTCGTGAACGGATACGTGAATCTTGTTGGACGGCTTGGAGTTATAATCAAAGGTTTAGAATTGAATCTTGGCTTGGTGGTCTAGACTTGGAATGGATATATAGATTCTATCAAAACTTGTTTGAAGGAGATAGACTGTGTAAATTACTAGGCTTGTCATGCAACTTGGATATATCATGAATTTGACTGAACGGACTTGAACCCTGTGCAACAAACGTGTTAATGTGCATAGGATGATCCGTACTCGATGTTTAGAAATCTGAGTAAAACGAGCTTGGGTAGAATATACCGTGCAAACGGATAATGGTTTAACCTTAAAAATTGGGACGAGCATCGTATAAAAAATTTGCATGATTAATCGTATGCTTGAACTTGTAATTATGACCTTGTGAGCTGACCTAGTAATTAGGTAGACGACCCTGTGCTGAGTGAAAGAACCTGTGTGACCAAATTTAGCATATTGCTTGAACAAACCATAAAACTGGGGCAGCAAGACTTAGTGTTAGGCTTGGAACAGTAAACGTGTGCTATGTTTGACCCGAACGGATGGACGTTAGTCGATTGATCGATAGATCATGCTAACGTCAAGATACAAGAGAGTATCAATGTGATAATGTGTACCATAGTATATAATATCCATATGATACACAAATACCTAGATATTTTTTAACACCTATGTTTATATTGGACACTCCGAGGTCAAGTGTTCTTTGTGGGCTCACAAGGAACACATGAGAACAGAGATATGCTTATTTATTTATGTACGAGTTGGTGTTTTAGGAAGACAAAAATCAATATCAAACTCATAAATCACGATATATATATATATATATATATATATATATATATATATATATATATATATATATATATATATATATATATATATATATACTCACGCATCAATAAGAGTTGTTACTTTGATGAACATGTGTATCCATCTTTGCATCTACTTTGACAATATACTTGAACGATGTCTATTCATCTTTGCAGAAGTATCTAGAAATTGATCTAAATTACTACCTACGTCACGTATTCATGGAGAGGTTAATTCTGATTACATTTTGAGAATTTTTACCGCAGGTAGTTTGGGATCCATTAACTTAGCCTAACATATTCTTTAGAGAACTTCGTTCTACTAAGTTCCTCGTTGATCATCTAGAAAAGCAAGAGAAGAGCATTGTGATAAAACTGTGCAAGCTCGAGAGGGTATTTTCTCCTGGTTTCTTTGACTCCATAGAATATTTGCCAATTCATCTTTCCTATAAGGCCCGTGTCGGTAGACCTGTAGGTTATCGGTGGATGTATCCGTTTGAGCGACAATTGAACCACCTAAAGAGAAAGATAAAAAATAAGGCACGGGTCGAGGGTTTTATTTGTGAAGCATGTGCCCACGAGGAGATTACAAACTTTTGTTCCATATATTTCAAGCCTCATATTGCTACTAATCGAACGAGTGCCCCGAGAAATGATGACGGGTACCGGGAATCTAATGATGCAATACTAAAAGTATTCAATGCATTCGGAAAGCCTTCGAAAAAAACGAAGAAAGGACTTCTGAATGACGATGAGCTAAGGGCTGCTCAATTGTATATATTACTCAACTGCGATGATGATAAAGTTGAGAAGCTTGAGGGATAAGTAATTAATACTTCCACATTCACGTCATCTCAATGTAATAGTATACACTATTATTATTACCCTAATTGGCCGATATTTTGGTATTTTTTGGCATATTTTATGATGAGTTGAGGTCGAATAGACCATACATAATAGATGAAGAAGTAGAACAGAAAATGAGACATTATTTTTCTTCTTGGTTGAGTGCATATGTAAGGATTTCGGTAATTACTTTTTGTATATGCACTTTACACAATAATTAACGGAATATTGAACTTAATTTCTTATTTTGTGGTATTTAGGTCGATCGTCCGGATGCAACACTTGTGAATGAATCTATTAGAACTCTAGCTAATGGGCCAATTTATGTCGTCAAAATCTGGCCAATCTATTGTGTTAATGGGTTTAGTTTTAAGTCAATAACTGCCTCGATCAGCGACAACTTCCTAGATCTTGATTTCACGAAAAATATTTATTTGTGTATCAGATCTTGGAACTACAAATATGTCGATATAGGTAATAATTTCTATGGCGTCCTACGGAAGATTATGGATTTGACATATAATTATGCAACAGAGCCTGGTAAGATCGTGTTATTCATGTGTGATTGGTTCGATCCGATCCAAGATCAAGGTTGAAAAATAGACAAGCATGGTCTTGTGGATATAAACTACCGGCATCTATATCAAGGATACAAACCATTTTTTCTATCAAGTCAGGCTTAGCTCGTGTATAATATAACTTATTCTAAACGGAGAACAACAAGGTTGGACTAGTAGGCAATATGCAAGACCAAAGCTAGAAATACCTTTGACGTTGACGAAATAGCTTATCAGGAGGATGAGCTACCTCTTATAAAAAATATTATAGATGTGGACTCAATGGAAGTTCCTCATTACACGTCTAATCGTATAGAAGAGGTAGAATTATCCAAAGAGGAAGGCGAAGTAGATGAAAGTAAAAATAAGGAGGAAGATAAAGATGAAGAGGAAGAGGAAAAGGAAGTGGAAGAGGAAAATGAGGGCGAGGAAAACAAAGAAGATACATTTTCAGAAGATGATTGAAATATCAATATGAAATCTATTTAGACTTCAGACGGGTACTGTATTTTAACTGTGGAATGTAACATCTATTTAGACTAGTGACATGTCCTATATTTTAGTTATAGAATGTAAAATCTAAAGTGTATGGATACATATATTTTGTGATATTATTTTATTTTAGCTATGGAATATAAAATCTATTTAGTGACATGTAATTGTGGCTATGTACTATATTTTTCTTTTTTTTTTATTTAGTGACATGTACTGTATTTAAATTATTTTCTAGTAACTTTTATTTTGTTTATTATAAGTCAGGTATGACATGACGAAGCAGATCATTCGGTCAGTTTAGAGGTAGAGTATTTAGATGACATGCTACTCTGATAGGCAGTTCTCCTTTGGGAAATGGTACTGGTCTGGACCCTCGATTTCCCAGTGCTCCACTCTTTCGACCACTATCATCTCCTGGCATTACTCCTGGGACAAGCAGTTCCATGATTGATACTACTCCTACGTCTACCGTTCCTCCTGCTGATGGTACCATAGGGACCGAGGAGCAGATGGACGAGGCCCAGTCGACTGTGCCTTCGTCTTCTTTATTTCAAAGCGATCCTCCGTGTGCTCCTCCAAACGAGACGAGAACAGAGATTTGGGCCGATGGGCCTACAAAGTAAGTTAATTAGTTTTAGTTTTCTTATGCATATATAAATATATATTCACTTTTTTTAATATAATTATCTATGTATAGATATCCTTACTCGTCGGTACCGAGATCATTCGGGCATTTTTTGAGATACAACTATGGTGGCCCTTGGATCAACTACTCGGATGCCTCGGACGTGAAAAAGGCATTATGGTTTGCGCACTTCAAGGTAAAAGTAAATTTAGTTTTAATATCAATCACATAATTTATTCTTTTTGTATATAACTTTCTATATTACTTCTTGTAGAAAACGTATTTCTATCCGCCACATCGGGCTGAGATGATCGAGCAACACTTTCCTATCATTGCCGCCAAACTTATTCGTGATGCGATCTGCGACCAGAAGGCTCGTGATCGTTTGGGACAACCAATCCAAGGTTGGATCACGCCTAATCAGTGGACTATGATGATGACTAGATTTAACGATCCTAGGTACAAAGAAAAGTCAGAGAAGGCAGAAAAGTGGTACAGACGAGATCAGGCCGCAGAGTCTTCCTGTGGCCAAGAAAGACGACATCCATGCGTACCAATCAGCCAATGCAGATTAGCCATAGAATGAACTAACGTGGGATCCCGTCAGCAGGATCGTCTCTGACACAGAATCCTAACGAAAATGATTTTTTAAATGCCTCAAAAGGCGTGAACACACTAAACGACAGAAGTCTTACGTCAACATAAAACTTCTCTCTCGATGGATGTGAAGCGCCATGTGTATAGCACAACTTAAACTTTGCGTCACAGACTCTATGCTTTTCATGTGTCACTGTCCCCATGCGTCTCTGGCCCCATGCATCCCATACTTCATGTGTTCCATGCGTCTCTGGGCCCAAGCGTCCCAGACTCCCACTACCAGAATAAGTCAAATTAGCGACGTCTAGAAACGTCGTTAATTGAATAAAAATATCGCTAAAAATATTTAGCGACGTTTCAATAAAGTCGCCTTTAAGCTAGCCGCTGACCGAAAAAATGCTATAAAACGTTGCTATAGCGACGTTTTCTAGTGACGTATCTGGGTCGCTATATTAGCGACGTTTAGCGACGCAATGTTGCTAAATTAGCGATGTGTTGTGTGTCGCTATATGTCGCTAATTTTTTTCTATTTAGCAATATTTTGTGACACATTTAGCGACGTTATATTAACCTAACAAATATTGCCATGTCAGCAGTTTAGCGACATTCAATAACCTACTTAGCAACGTATTTAGCGACATAATTAGCGACAATCAACGACGTACTTAGCAATATATTTAGCGACGTATTTAGCGACATAATTAGCGTCAATCAACGATATACTTAGCTACGTATTTAGCAACTTATATAAACGTCGCTAAAGAATCCTAAACGTCGCTTAATGTCGCTAAAGATTCAGTGAAAAAAATGAATATTGAATTATTTTCAAACTAATCTTTCTGTAATTTATGAATTCATAATTTATATAAATAGATCTGGAACAACCCTCCATTGAATTTCTTGGATTCGTCGACCCCTTCGGTTGAACACTCAATACTGGTAAATTAACATACATTTAATATAAATAATATAGTAAAATTTAAAGAAAATAAATTATTAGGATTACAAACCGAGTCAGGAGAAAATCTTGTCGTAAATAATACAATAAATATTCACACAACCGAGCGCAAGAAATAAAGTCTAAAAGCCTCAAAAATAAAGAATATTCATAAATGACCAAATATCATAGGTCAAAACACAAACAATCAGTAACTATCCTAACTAAGACTACTGCGAATCTGAAGGAGGATGACCATCGGTGCGCATCAGGGATAATAATAAACCATACTGCTCCCGTAAAATTGACACCGATGTCGATGGAGAAGGCAATAACGTCGGTGGAGTCTATGTCGATGAAGGTGCACCAGGAGGACGTATCTCCTCCAACTCTGCTAGTCGATGGTTGTATGAATTCATGGTAGATAACAGCCTCGTACTGCTATAAACCATTGAATCTTGCATCATCGTCAGCCTCTCGCCCATGGACAACTGTGATGCCTGCAGCTCCATCACGCTGCGCTTTGTCGACTCTCTAAGATCAGCTATCATATCCCTGAGCTCCATAATGCTGCGCTCGAGCGTATCAAATTGTGCGATAAGCGTAGCATCGTCCTCCTACGGCTTGGACAGGGGCTGCTCCTCTATCCTTCGTAGCAACTCGTCACGGAGAGACATAATTTGATGGTCAACGGTCTCCTGGACTCGGGCCGAAGCCTGTGAGGGCTGTGGGGAATGCGCACTTGCCGTGGAGGCCCTAGATGACTGCATCGCAACAAGGGCGCCATCGGATCCCGTACCGTAGTACATACCCCTCTGGAGACCACCAGAGCGGTCACCCAAAGCTCGTCCACCGACAGAGCTAGAGAAGGCTGCGAGAAAGTACCAGCCTCTTCCACTGTAGGTGCACTAGCAGTCGCCCGCTCATGCAGCCTAAGTTACTCATCCTAGAAAAGTTTGGATACTCGATAATTGCTAATGTGTCTAAGATACTTATTACTATCTACATGGATATTTATTTGCATATTTCCTAAGTTATATTAAATTAACACAAAGTAAAGTAATACTTATATAGGTCTGCGAGGCCCTCTCATCAATGAGATTCCCGCCCTTTCAATGGGTGGCCAGGAAGACGGTCACCATGTTGGCATCCTCACCCCTCTGTACCTGTTAAAAATATATTATTTAGTACTAAAATTAAATATTTTATCCTATTACCATTTTATCGTACTTTTATTAAAATAATATATTTGAAATAAAAATATACCAAACGAAGAAAATATTCCATTATCCGAATTGAGCCCCCACACCACTTTGCTGCCTTCTGCTTAGCCGCCTTGGACTTCTCTGACCTTTCCTTGTACCTTAGATTGTCAAATCTAGCCCTTATCGCAGTCCACTGCTCAGACGTGATCCAACCTTGGATCATTTTTCCTTCGCGATCATGAGCCTTCTGGTCATCCAGAGCATCACGGATCAGCTTGGCGACAACGGCATAAAATATCTGCTAGATCAACTCGGCCCGGTATGTTGGATAGAAATATATTTGCTACAAGAATTAATTTAGTAAATTATATAATATACATAAATTATATGATTAATATAATATAATTTTACCTTGAAGTGCACAAACCAGAACGCCTTTCTCTCATCTGGAGCATCAGAGTAGTTGATCCAAGGGCCACCATAGTTGTTGCTCAGAAAGTGGCCCAGGCATCTCTGTACCGACGATGGACGATATCTATACAGAGATATTTATTTTATCGTAAAAGTGAATATATGATGAATAAAAAAAAAATATATAATGCTAAACAATCTAATTGACTTAGTTTGTATCGTCGGCCCAAATTACCATCCTCGTCTCGTCCGGAGGTGCGCATGGAGGATCTAGTTGATGCTGGGATGACGTCGGCTCAACCTCCGCTATATGCTCATCTGTCTCTATGGTTTCATCAGCAGGAGGAACGCTGGACGAGGGAGTAGTCTCAGGCCTGGAACTACTCGTCCCAGGAGTGCTGCCACGTAACGTCATCGCAGTCAGAGATGTGACTAGTCGATATATTGGAGTACTTGGCACCGAGGATCCAGAACTAACATTAGACAGTGCCGAAGGAGCACTCTGTCTACCTCGGGACCTGTCCAACTCTCTGCGTCGTCCTGTCATACCTGATAACAACATATGATGATAGATCAAATAAATAATTATATAGTACATTCTACAGTCAAAATGTTATTCATATCTCATAGCAATAATATAATTGCACAGTAAATAACTAGTAGTGTCCCAAGTCTAAATGGATAGTACATTCGACAATCAAAATATAATATATGTCTTCGTCAAAATAGTATGTTCTACAATCAAAATATAGTACATTCTACAGGCAAAATATTTTATTTTCAATCATCTTTAGAAAATTAATCTTGTTCGCCTTTCTCGTTCTCCTCTTCCTCTTTCTCCTCATCTTTACTTTCATCTACTTCGTCTTTGTTTTTCTCTTTGGATAATTCTACCTCTTCTACATGATTAGTTATTACGACCCACACCCGGTGTAGGGATACAAGTCGGAAACAACGCCCAGCCTACGGCACAAAATCGATGGTAGAACACTTTTTGGGTAATCTATCTAACAAAATAATGAGCCGCCAATAATAACAATATACTCAATGATAGATCTAAGATGGAGAATAGCACGAATATGATAAAAGAATAGAATAGTCACAATATAACTCATGAGTCAAAATAATAACATCAATGAGTCTGAGAAAATACTAAACAGTAAGCTGGAGACAAATCCAGTACAAGAGAATAACTAAGAAGCTACAAGTCCCGGGTCATCTTTCTTAGTCGGGATGAGTTCCTCCTGAGCCAGGGTCTTTGATTGTAAGCCCACAACATCCTGAGTCCCTTAATGAGTAGGGTACCACTCTTAAGTGTTATATGGAAAAATATATCCAGTCAGAAAAGAAGCAGAGTACATCTCTAATAGCAGTTCTAATCAATGATATAAACTATATAACAATAAATATATGTTAATATACAAGATGCAATAATAGATACACGATATATACAATAAAAAAATACTAAAAATAAATACAAGAATGAACAATATGTCAATGAACAAGAATACTAAATGGCTAAGTGAGTGAGTACCAGCTTTAACATGTGATCGTCTTGGAAACTTGATATAAGATTTATGGCATGGCTAATCATACGTGCGGTGTATGATTAATACTATTCAATGAACAAGACTTGATACAAGGAGGGTATGATCACATAACTACTACATACTCCCCAACCCCGACTGGTATAGTGGATCCAACCATGGTACGCTATGGCACGGGATTCTCTAGGAAGGTAACAAGTCTTCCAGAGAATCAGTGTCTGTACATGTACAAGAAGAACGGTGAAACAAGGCTTGCAAAAGATACACCATATATACCAAGCAATAACATCTCATGACGAGATCTGGATATACCAATCCGTGTAACCATCGTGTCAAGAAATCAAGGATATCTACACTAGAGACAATGAACATAGAGGATATCATAAATGAGAAACTATCATAGAATGTACTCGCCTGAAGTCCGATGAATAGTATCATATATGTCTGGTATGGTGTCTCGAAGACCTAGATATGGAATATAACATCAATACAAGGTTTCAAAATAAAAATAAGTTAAACTAGTCAACATCTAGGTCAAAAAGCCATTTCTAAGTCAAAACAGTCAAACTAGGTCAACTCTAAGTCAAATCGATCAAACTTGGTCAAACTAACTATTTCTAGGTTGCAATAGTCTATCTCTAGGATATTGGGTTAATATACTATAAAACTAGGCCATACAAGCTAAACTAGGATACTAATATACCATATCGCAAGATACGCAAACAAATAGATGAAAAATAATCATATATGCATATATAATCAATATTAATACACTAATCCTAATTACAAATGCTAAGTGGATACCTTGGTTTTGAACCAACTCGGTATCGCACCACTAAATACCCATCTTGATACTCAAACCCAATACCTTGAGTATCGGCCAATACCTTGACATTTACCTCGGTATCTCAAGGTAATGTCAAATCCTCCTTTATAGCTAATACCTCAATATTAACCATATGCTAATCAGCTAACTACTAAAATATAACATACTAATACATAGATACTAACCTACAATACAATACTTATAAGATACATATAGTTTTAAGAATCTAACTAATACCTATCATACATATAGATACTTACCAATAACGTACATACATAGGTATATATATATAGTTACTAATTATTACACATATCTAACTAACTATTATACTAATAAGGTATATACTACTAACAAATTAAACTCACTAAAATCACTACTAAGCAACCACTAACCCAACTAGCTAACTCACACCTTGCTAGCTCCCCCTGATACACGTTGCTGCTGCTCCTTGGCTTGCACCTGCTGCTACTGTCGCTATTTGCTGTTGCTGTTTTGTCATTGCTGTCGCCGTTGCAGTTTGTTGTTGTTGTTTGATGTCTCGGTTGCGGTTTGCTGTCACCGTTTTTGTTTCTGTCGCTGTTTGCTGTTGCTGTCGCTGTTTCTGTCGCTGTTTCTGTTGCTATTTCTTGTCCGAGCCCTCCGTTATCACATACATAACCTCAAACACACACACACACACACACACACACACACACACACACACACACACACACACATATATATATATATATATATATATATATATATATATATATATATATATATATATATATATATATAACACCTACGTACATATATATACCAATATATATATATATATATATATATATATATATCAAACTATATATATAAACACTCCTCTCAACTATACATATATGTATATATATATATATATATATATATATATATATATAACATCACACACATAAATACATATATACAACATACATGTATACATATAACATAACTATTAAAATAGCTATATATATATATATATATATATATATATATATATATATATATATATATATATATATATATAAGCACATATGCATATAGATACTTGATACACTAGTACATCCACATCTACATACATATATCCATACATATATACATAGCTATCTATATAGATAAACATAACAATATATACATATACATATGAATACATATGTTACCAATAGCTATAAACAATGAAAATTGGATCTAGAAATGCAACACAACAACCACGTGGAGTGCATCGCACCCGTATCACACTAGATCTATGATACGCTTGCGATACGAGTCCACCACACAACCAAACGTACCCCGAAGGATACGAGCAAGTCTAAATTACTATTTATAAACATTACGAAGGGTAAAATATATATCTACGTGTCCGTGTCAAAATATGACATGCACAAAGCTCCGTGTCGGAGGAAAAAACCCTCAAATTGACACGTATCATCAAATTGTTAGGATACGACCTACACGTATCCAATTCTGGATATGATACTAGCCACAAATAAACAAATATATGTCAATTTGGTTTATATGACCAATGAACAAATACAACAAGTGTCAATCTAGGAAATTTTCTAAAATTGACACAAAAAGTACCATAACTTTCTCCATAGGCCTCCCATGAACTTAATTCCAATTCCTATGGGTAGCCTATGCATATATGATAAATTTTCATGGTTAATTCTCATATTTAGAACCGAATTAATAAATAAAAACTGAATTATACCTATTGGAAGATGGATTTCCAAGGCAACCTCCAAATTTGATAAAATTGGCCTTCAATTTGTAGATCCTTGCTTCCTCCTTCCAGATCCTTGCTCTACTAATTATTTGGGATAAAATTTGGTAGAAAATTGACGTGGAAATGGAGGAATTTGGTTGAGAAAAATTCTAGATCTAGATTTGAAATAAAAAGAGGAGAGAGAAACTTTTTTCCCTCTTTTATATAGGCCGGCCCCCTTCGCCCCTCCCTCAAGCTACTATGTAATGTCCATTATATCCCTTGGGGCCTCTCATGAATAATTAAGGAGGGAAGGTTCTAGTCTAATAGTTTAATTAAATTAATCCTCCTCCTAATGAATGGACTTCTAATTTGGCTCAATTCTAACTAATAATAAATGTTAGTCCATTAGTCTAAACTAAACTAGTTAGATCCACTAACACAAGTCCAAAATAATAATCTAATATCTAATAATAATTAAACAAAATAATAAATAATTATTCAACATGTACAATATTTAATTAATTATGAAATAACAAAAATACCCTTCTCTAATTATGAAATGATAAGTCTACCCACCTTAAAATAATTTTATTCTCTAAATTCAAAGATGATACCCCCAGAAAATAATAGAATAGAACAGAAAGAACAGAACATAACTAGGAAATAAAATACCTCTAGGCACAAACAAATATGCGTAACGCTATCGTATTTCATCATCTCTCTCCCAAGTAGACTCCCCCGGAGAGTGATGCCTCCATACGACGAGTATCAAGAAAATAGTATGGTTCCTCAGCACCTTCTCTCTCCGATCCATAATCTCAACTGGCTACTCTGGATAGCTATGAATAGGGCCCACCTCTATCTAAGAGTGATCCAACACGTGACTAGGATCTGCCACGTATCATCTTAACTGCGATACGTGAAACATGTTATGCATTCCCTCCAATGCAGGTGGCAAGTCTAGTCTGTAAGCAACTGCACCGACCCTCTCTAGAATAGTAAAAGATCCGATGAATCACGAACTAAGCTTCTTGCCTCTACCGAAGCAAATCGTGTCTCGTATCGGAGAAAATCTCAGAAACACCAAACCACCAACCTAGAACAAAACACAACCTTAAGAACTTAATCTATAACAAACAACCAATATCAAGCACAAAATAAAACCTAAACTATACCTCAAACTCCAAAGGTCTCCAGTGGCTATCGGTCCAATGTCGCTTTTTGTCATGCACCACTCGAAGTTTGTCTCTGATCAGCTTAAACTTCTCTGCTGCATCTACAACTATATCTGGTACCAACAAAACTCTCTTTCTCCAATATCGTCCCATGACAAGGGAGTACGACATCTCCGACCGTACAGAGCCTCAAATGATGACATCTCTATACTAGCCTAGTAGCTGTTGTTGTAAGCAAACTCTACCAAATATAGACGGTCCTTCCAAGAACCCCCAAAATCTAGTACACAAGTGCGCATCATATCTTCGAGAGTCTGAATAGTCCTCTCTGATTGCCCATCTGTCTGGGGATGATATGCAGTACTGAACCTGAGCCGGGTGCCCAAACTCGCCTGCAAGCTCCTCCAGAAATGAGAAGTGAAACAACTATATTGATCTGAGACTATGCTGATGGGAACTCCATGTATCCTGATGATCTGCCTCACATACATCTCTGCCAGCTTGTCCGTAGACAAACCCACCTTGAAAGACAAAAAGTAGGCCGACTTGATCAACCTGTCAATGATGACCCAAATTACGTCTTTCCCTCCTGGAGATCGTGGAAGTCCAGACACAAAATCCATAGTAATTTTCTTCCAGTTCTACTCTGGAATGGGTAATGACTGAAGTAAATCTTTTGGCCTCTGTCTCTCGGCTTTCACCTGCTGGCACACTAAGCATTTGGATACAAATTGTGCTACTTTCTTCTTCATGCCATACCACCACATACTCTCTCCCATATCTTGATACATCTTGTTGGCACCTGGATGTATGGAATACTGAGAGCGATGTGCTTCCTGTAATATCTCCTCACATAGCTCTCCACTAGGCACACACAATCTAATACCATGCCGCAAAGAACCATCCTCAGCAATGGTGAAATTATTCTCCAATCCGGCTCTCACCTGAGCTCTGATGCACCTCAGAGATACATCCTCATACTGTGTTGTCTTGATCCTGTCCATTAACTCTGAGTATATCTGCAACCCCCATATCTGCATAGCCAAACCTGGAACTATCACCTCAATGCCCAAGCTCTCAAAGTCCTCCAACAAATATCGATCTTGCGTCAAGAACATAGCTACCAGATACCTGCTCTAGGCATCGGCAACTACATTAGCTTTTCCAGGATAATACTGCAAAGATATGTCAAAATCTTTCATCAGTTCCAACTACCGACGCTGCTTCATGTTCAACTCCTTCTGTGTGAAAACGTACTTCAAGCTCTTATGGTCTGTGAAGATCTCCACACGCTCTCCATATAAATAGTATTTCTATAACTTCAGGGCAAAGATGACTGCTGCCAACTCTAAATCATGGATAGGATAGTTCCTCTCATGAGGACGCAATTGCCTGGATGCATAGGCAATCACTTTCCCATTCTGCTGAAGAACACATCCCAAACCTTTTTCTGATGCATCACTATAAATAGTGAAACCTCCAGACCCTGATGGCAACATCAAAATAGGAGCAGACGTCAACCTCTTCTTCAATTCCTCAAAAGCAACCTGGCACTCCTCTGTCCAAACAAATTCTACATCCTTCCTGGTGAGTCTGGTCATTGGCTCGGCAATCCTCGAAAAATCTTGCACAAACTTCTTGTAGTAGCCTTCCAATCCCAAGAAACTCCTGATCTCTGCCACTGAACTCGGGGTCTTCCAAGACTCCGCTGCCACGATCTTCTTCGGATCAACTGAAATACCATCACCAGTCACAACATGTCCCAAGAACTCCACCATGTCCAGAAAAACTCACACTTGGACAGCTTCCCAAACAGCTTCTCCTTTCTCAGCATATCCAACACAATCCACAAATGCTCCTCGTGCTCCTCCGGTATCTTCGAGTATATGAGTATGTCATCGATGAACACACCACAAACTTGTCAAGGTACTGATGGAACACCTTGTTCATCAAATTCATAAATACCGTCGGGGCATTAGACAACCCAAACGACATCACCATAAACTTATACCGACCATACCGATTTCTAAAAGCAGTCTTCGGTATTTCCTCCGGGTTCACTTTCACCTGGTGGTAGCCTGATCTCAAGTCTATCTTAGAAAACACCTTGACACCACTCAACTGATCGAACAAGTCATCAATCCATGGTAATGGTTATTTATTCTTGATAGTGAGATTATTCAATGCACTGTAATCAATGCACATGCACACTGATCCATCCTTCTTTGGTACAAACAATACCGGGGCTCCCCATGGTGAAGAACTCGGTTTGATAAACCCCTTATCCTGTAATTCGTCCACCTGCTTCTTTAGCTCGACCAGCTCGCTGTTGTTTACTCTATAGACATGCTGTAAAATTAGTTCTACACCGGGCACCAAGTCTATAGAGAATTTAACATCTCGATCTAGCGGCAATCTTGGCAATTTTTCAGAAAACACATCCAAGAACTCTGCTATCAAAGGATACGGCAACTCCTTGTCTTCCACCATAGCTCCACAGATAATGCATTCTTCCTGCTCTGTAGCTCCTCTAGCAAACTCAAACTCTGGCTCTCCTAGCTGACTAAACAAAACTTCACCTCTTCTACAGTCTATACTAGTACGGTGCCTACTCAACCAATCCATCCCGAGTACAATATTGTAACTCAGAAGTGGCATTACAAGTAGACATGCACTCAGCTCCCAGCCTTCCAGAGTAACTCTCTGATCCTTGCAAATATTATTAACCATGATAATGCCTCCCCCGGTCATGATCTTGCAAGTCCTAAGCAAAGACTCAGCTACCAAACCATGCTTCAGAGCAAAAGGAACAGATACAAAACTATGGAAAGTACCACTATCAAACAAAGCTAAAGTTGAAATAAAATCAAGAAGAACAGAACCTGCGATAACATCTTCGGTGGGCTCGACCTCCTCGACTGTCATAACGAATGCTCGTCCCTGACGTGCACCTCCCTAATATTGGTGCTAGGCATAATGCAGCTACTGGGTCAGAAGCGGCGGTCCCCTCGGCTGTACTGTAGGTGGTCTCGCCTGGTTCCTCGGAGCTGGAGATGCTCCCTAAACTGCACGATGAGGATTAGAAGGACACCCTCTCAGCTGATGCCCTGCAGTACCATAATACAGACAAACTTCCTGCCTCCTCCTGCAAACTTCCCAGATGTGGCCAGGCTTCTTGCAGTAGTGGCAAGGAGCTTGCTATAACTGTCTCTGCTGCTGTGGTGCCTGGTGAAACAATGCCATAGTTGGAGTCTGGTGCTGTTGTGGTTGCTGAAAAGGCCTGGACTGAAAATGAGGATGCTTGGCAGATATTGTGCTGTTGTTTGCCCCCAAAAAAGAATCGCGATCTCTCTTGGGCTTCAAACCCAACTCTCGCTCAACCTTGCGTGCCTCCGCAAGTATCTCCGAGTAGGTCTCATAAAAAGATGGAGTAAGGATCTTCATTTTCCAGTTTAGACCCTCGCAAAAATGAATAGCTGGAACCTCCAGCTTTCTTACCAAATACTTCGTAAATTGGCTCAGCCTGCCGAACTTTGCTGCGTATTCCTCCACAGACAAGCTCCCCTGAATAAGGCTCTTAAACTGCCTTCCCAAGTTTAACCTGTCTGCCCGAGCGAAGAACTTCTTCTTGAAGAGGTCCTTGAACACCGGCCAAGACTGTCCTGCGTCAGCAAGAATTAGCTTATTCCTGAACCAAGTGCGGGCAACGTCGAACAACTGAAGTCCTACCGCCTCAACCTTCAGATCCTCAGAAAGACGGGACACCCTTATGAGACGCTCAATGTCCTCGAGCCAATTATCAGCATAGACGATGCCCTCCGTCTCCTTGAAGACCCTAGGCTCCAGCTTCTTGAAGTCCTGAATATTGCCTGGCTGAAGCTGAGCAACCTAAGGTGCAACCTGCTGTTGGACCGGAACTCCTCTCTCTAATACGGCACAAGCAAGATGATGAGCACTCATGATACCCTACCGCGAGACGTCGGTCTGTCTCTGGTGTGCCTCAGACTGAGCCCTCTACGCCTCCAATATCTCGCGAAATAGTGTGAACATCTACGTCGCATCTGCTGGCAAGGAAGGTGGAGGTGGAAGTCCCTCAAATACAGTCGGCACAGTCCTCTGAGTAGGAGGTGGACCCCCGAAAGTAGCTGACACTCCAATCACTGGAGAAGTGACTAGTGCAGGCCCTCAGGAAGTCGCAGACCTCTCAGAAGCTGCTCTCCCCTCCTGTGATCTAGTCTTAGGTGGCATCCTGAGACAAAATAAAAGGAAAGAATCAATCTGGCACATGATGTAAGACACTCAAGAAAGGACAGTTAAAGATCAAATACTAATATCAATAAAGAACAGTTGAATGAATCAAAAAAGTTTTTCCTAGATGTGATTGAGTATTCTCAGCCTATAGCCTATATCTTATATCCTAAAACAGGCTCATAATATCATTAAAAATAGAGCACTACTATGAATCGCCCTAATTTTGATCTCGAAGACTTGCATGGGCTACCACTAAAAATGTGTCACGACCCGCACCTGGTGTAGGGATGCAAGTCGGGAACAACGCCCAGCCTATGCCGCAGAATTGATGGTAGAATATTGTTTGGGTAATCTATCTAACAATATAATGAGCCACCAATAATATCAATATACTCAATCACAGATCTAAGATAGAGAATACCATAAATATGATAAAAGAATAGAATAGTCATAATACAACTTATGAGTCAAAATAATAACATCAATGAGTTTGAAAAAATACCAAAAAGTAAGCTGGAGACAAATCCAGTACAAGAGAATAACTAAGAAGCTATAAGTCTCGGGCCATCTGTCTTAGTCTGGATGAGTCCATCCTAAGCCAGGGTCTCTGACTCTAAGCCCACAATATCCTGAGGCCCATAATGAGTAGGGTAACACTCCTCAGTATCATCTAAAAATATATATCTAGTCAGGAAATGAGTAGAGTACATCTTTAACAACAGTTCTAATCAATGATATAAACTATGTAACAGTAAATAGATGTGAATATATAAGATGCAACAATAGATAAAAGATATATACAAAAAAGAAAATACTAGAAATAAATATATGAATGAACAATATGGCAATGAACATGAATACTAAATGACTAAGTGAGTGAGTACTAGCTTTAACATGTGATCGGCTAGGAAACTTGATACAAGTTTATGGTCTGGTTAATCATACGTGCGGTGTATGATTAACACTATTCAATAAACAAGACTTGATACAAGGAGGGTATGATCATATATCTACACTACATACTCCCCAACCCCGATTGGTATAGTGGATCCAACCATGGTACGCTATGGCACGGGATTCACTAGGAAAGTAGCAAGTCTCCCCGAGAATCAGTGTCTGTACATGTACAAGAAGAACAATGAAACAAGGTTTGCACAAGATACACCATATATACCAAGGAATAACATTTTATGACAAGATTCGGATATACCAATCCGTGTAACCATCGTGTTAAAAAATCAAGGATATCTTCACTAGATATAATGAATATAGAGGATATCATAAATGGGAAACTATCAAAGAATGTACTCACATGCAGTCCGATGAATAGTATCACAGATGTCTGGTACGGTACCTCGAAGACCTAGATATAGAATATAACATCAATATAAGGTTTCAGAATAGAAATAGGTTAAACTAGTCAACATCTAGGTCAAAAAGTTATTTCTAAGTCAAAATAGTCAAACTAGGTCAACTATAAGTCAAATTGGTCAAACTTGATCAAACTAGCTATTTCTAGGTTACAAGAGTCTATCTCTAGGATATTGGGTTCATATACTATGAAACTAGGCTATACAAGCTAAACTAGGATACTAAGATACCGTATCACAAGATACGCAAACAAATAGATGAAAAATAATCATATATGCATATATAATAAATATTAATATACTAATCCTAATTACAAATGCTAAGTGGACACCTGGTTTTGAACAAACTCGGTATCACACCACTAAACACTCATCTTGATACTCAAACCCAATACTTTGAGTATCGGCCAATACCTTGACATTTACCTCAGTATCTTAAGGTAATGTCAAATCCTCCTTTATAGCTAACATCCCAATATTAACCATATGCTAATCAACTAACTACTAAAATATAACATACTAATACATAGATACTAACCTACAATATAATACTTATAAGATACATATAGTTTTAAGAATCTAACTAATACCTATCGTACATATAGATACTTACCAATAACTTACATACATAGGTATATATATAGTTACTAACTATTACACATATCTAACTAATGATTATACTAACAATGTATATACTACTAACCAATTAAACTCATAAAATCACTACTAAGCAACCACTAACCCAACTAGCTAACTCACACCTTGCTAGCCCCCCTGATACACGTTGTTGTTGCTCCTTGGCTTGCACCCGCTGCTAATGTCATTGTTTGTTGTTGCTGTTTTGCCGTTGCTGTCGCCGTATGCTGTCGCCGTTGCGGTTTGCTGTTGTTGTTTGCTGTCGCCGTAGCTGTTGTTGTCATTGTTTGCTATCGCCGTTGCTATTTGTTGTTGCTGTTTGTTGTCGCCGTTGTTGTTTCTGTCGTTGTTTGTTGTTGCTGTCGCTGTTTCTTGTCCGAGCCCCCCTTATCACACACATAACCTCAAATACCTATATATATATATATATAAAACTATTTACACACATAACACCTATGTATATATATATATATATATATATATATATATATATATATATATATATATATATATATATATATATATATATGGAACGAGTGACGCAACACGACTTCGGTTCACACGTGAAAGTGCTTCGAAAGGTGTCCGCAGGTGCGCGGAGCCGGAGCCCGGCATGTTCGCCCGCTGGGCCTCCCTACTCCCTACTTCCTATATATATATATCAAACTATATATATAAACACTCCTTTCAGCTATACATATATATATATATATATATATATATATATATATATATATATATATATATATATATATATGAGAGGAGTGTTTATATATATAGTTTGATATATATATATATATATATATATATATATATATATATATATATATATATATATATATATATATATATTTATGGCATCATACACATAAATACATATATGCAACATACATGTATACTTATAACATAATTATTCAAATAGCTATATATATAGATGTATATCTACATATATATATATATATATATATATATATAAGTACATATGCATATAGATACTTGATACACTAGTACATCCACATCTACATACATATATCCATACATATATACATAGCTATCTATATACATAAACATAACAATATATACATATGAATACATATGTTACCAATAGCTATGAATAATGGAATTGGATCTAGAAATGCAACACAACAACCACGTGGAGTCCATCGCACCCGTGTCATACTAGATCTATGATACGCTTGCGATACGAGTCCACCACACAACCAAAAGTATTCCGAATGACACAAGCAAGTCTAAATTACTATTTATAAATAATACGAAGAGTAAAATATACATCTACATATCCGTGTCAAAATGTGACATGCACAAAGCCCCGTGTCGGTGGGAAAAACCTCCAAATCAACACGTATCACCAAATTATTGGGATACGACCTATACGTATCCAATTGTGGACACGATACTAGCCACAAACAAACAAACACATGTCAATTTGGTTTATATGACTAATTGACAAATACAACAAGTATCAATCTCGAAATTTCTCCAAAATTGACATAAAAGTACAAAAACTTTCTCCATAGGCCTCCTATGAACTTAATTCCAATTCCTATGTGTAGCCTACGCATATATGGTAATTTATCATGATTAAATCTCAGATTTAGAATCTAATTAAAAGGAGAAAATTGAATTATACCTATTGGGAGATGGATTCCCAATGCAATATCCAAATTTGATGAAATTGGCCTTCAACTTGTAGATCCTTGCTCCTCTTTGTAGATCATTGCTTTCTCCTTCTAGATCTTTACTATACTAGTCTCCAATGGTGATTTAGAAATAAATTAGATGAAATTTGGTAGGAAATTGACGTGGGAATGACGAAATTTGGTTGAGAAAAATTTTAGATCTAGATTTGAAATAAAAAGAGGAGAGAGAAACTTTCTCTCCTATTTTATATAGGCCGCCCCCCTTAGCCCCTCCCTCAAGCTACTATGTAATATCTATTATACCCCTTGGTACCTCTCATAAAAAAATAATTAAGGAGGGAAGGTTCTAGTCTAATGGTTTAATTAAATTAATCCTCCTCCTAATGAATAGGCTTCTAATTAGGCTCAATTCTAACTAATAATAAATGTTGGTCCATGAGTCTAAACTAAATTAGTTAGGTCCAGTAATATAAGTCTAAAATAATAGTCTAACATCTAATAATAATTAAATAAAATAATAAATAATTATTTAACATGCACAATATTTAATTAATTATGAAATGACCAAAATGCCCTTATCTAGAAAATGTGGTAGTGATATTAGTCGTGTAATGAGTAACTTCCGTTGAGTTCACATCTATAATATTTGTTACAAGAGGTAGCTTGTCCTCCTGATAAGCTACTTCGGCAATGTTAAAAGTATTTCTAGCTTTAGTCTTGCATACTGCCCACCAATTCGACCTCGTTGTCCCCCGTCTAAGATAAGTTGTGAAGTACATGAGCTGAGTCTGACTTGATAGGAAAAATAGTTTATAGTCTTGATATCTACGCTTGTAATTTATATCCACAAGATCATGCTTGTCAATTTTTCAACCTTGATCTTGAATTGTATCGAACCATTCACACTTGAATAGCACGATCTTAGCAGGTTTTGTGCCATAATTATATGTCAACTCTACAATCTCTTATAAGATGCCAAAGAAATTATTGCCTGGATTGACGTCTTTATAGTTCGAAGATTTGATATACAAACAACTATTTTTCGTGGAATCAAGATCCAGAAAGCTATCTCTGATCGGAGCATTTGTTGACTTGAACCTAAACCCATTCACACAGTAACTTGGCCATAATTTGACGGCTGTAATTGGTACTTTGTCTAGAGTTCTAATAGATTTAGTCTCGGGTGTTATTAGACGATCGATCGAAATATCAAAGTAACGATAGTAAGTTTTTTATTGTTCAAGTGCATACAGAAAAAGTAATTTCTGAGCTCCTTACATATGCGCTCAACCAAGAAGAAAAATGGTATCTTATTTCTTGTTCTACTTCTTCGTCTGTTATGTAGGGTCTAACCGACCTCAGCTTATCATTATATGTACTATAAAATAATAAAGCAACCGCTGATTAGTAGCATAATATTGGTGTATACTATTACATTAAGATGACGTAAGCATGGACATATTAATTACTTACCCCTCTAGCTTCTCCACTTCATCCTCATCCCAATTGAGTAATATATACAACTGAGCAGCCCTTAGCTCGTCGTCATTCAAATATCTCTTCTTTATTTTCCCTAAAGTCTTTTCGGACACATTAAATACTTTCAGTATTGCATCATTAGATTCCTGATATCCGTCATTATTTCTCAGAGGTCTCGTTCTATTCGTAGAAACATGAGGTTTGAAATACGTCGAGCAAAAGTTTGTAATCTTCTTGAGAACATAATCTTCACAAATAGAGCCCTCATCCAGTGCATTATTTTTTACCTTTTTTTAGGTGATTCATATGCCGTTCGAATGGGTACATCCACCGATAACCGACAGGACCACCAACACATGCCTCATAGGAAAGATGAATTGACAAATGCTCCATGGAGTCGAATAATCTAGGAGAAAACACCTTCTCAAGCTTGTATAGTGCTACCACATTGTCCTTATCTTACTTTTCTAGACGATCGACGAGAAACTTAGTAGAGCAAAGATCTCTGAAGAATATTCTTAGCTCTGTCAATGGATCCCAAATGACCGGCGGTAAAAATTCTCGAAATGCAATCAAAATTAACCTCTCTATTAATACATGAGAATCGTGGCTCTTCATACCCGCCAGTTTATTCTCCTTGAGGTCGACGCTTCTTCTCAAGTTCGACACGTACCCGTCTGAAAATTTTAGACCCTGGATCCACCTACAAAGTCTTCCTTTATCCTCATTCTCTAGTGAAAAAATTGAATTAGGCTGCTTTAACTTTCCATTCCCCTCATCTATCAAATGCAATGCATGACGTTTACATATTTCTTCTAAGTCCAACCTGGCATTCGGATTGTCTTTCGTCTTCTCCTTTACCCCCATTACAGTATTAATTATGTTATCAAACACATTCTTCTCGATATACATGATATCAAGATTATGTCTGATTAGATTGGTGCTCCAATATGGCATATCCCAGAATATACTCCTCTTCGTCCAGTTATGGGTGCGACCAAATTTGTCATACTTGTACCCTTTAGCAGGCTCTTCGATATCACTTGATAAATCTTTTACCTCTTCCCATATCGTGTATTCGGGCCACCTTGGCGGTAGATTGGCCTTCTCCAAAATGCCCGTACTAAAACTATTCATGTTCCTCCGGTACGGATGATCCTTCAACAAAAATTGCCGATGACAATCGAAGAAGCATGATTTGCCTCCGTGTTTCAAATGGAAAGCCTTAATGCGGTCCATGCAATAAGGATATGAGAGACGACCATGAGTGCTCCATCCCGATAATATTTTATAGGCCGTAAAGTCATTGATGGTACACATAAGTGCTGCCCTCATCTGAAAATTCTCCTTTCTAGAAATATCGTACGTGTTGGCACCTACTTCCCACAGCTGATTCAACTTATCTATCAAAGATTGTAAATACAAATCGATGTTCCTCTTCGAATTGTTCAAACCTAGGATAATAACTGTTAGGAACATATATGGAGTCTTCATGCACGTCCAAGGTGGTAGATTGTACAGAGTGACGATCACAGGCCAACACAGATACTGGGAGCTAGAAATTCTGATTGGGGTAAAACCGTCGGAGGAGAGCCCCAAACTGACATTACGCGGATCCGAAGAAAAATCTAGATACTCTCGATCAAAGTGCTTCCATGCTTCTCCATCGGATGGATGATCCAATACTTCTTCAATCTATTTTTGCCTATGCCAACTCATATTTTCTGCAGTATCCTTCACCATAAACAACCTCTGCAACCGTGGTGTCAAAGGCAAGTAGTGCATCAAATCGGTAGGCTCCCTTGCACCGACAAACTTTTCTCTACCATTGACCTTGTAGCGATTAGCACCACAGAATCTACACGCATCTTCATCCTTGTCGTCTTTGTAGTACAACATACACCAGTTGTGACATGCATCGATTTTCTCGTATCCCATCCAGAGCGATCTTACCATCCTCTTAGATCAGTAGAAGTCTTTAGGAAACTTGCACCCTTTGGCAAGATCTCTATAATCAAATCCATCAGTAGGTTATAGTATTCTCGTGACATGTTAAAATTGAACTTGATGCTCAACAATCTTGTAACCACCTCAAACAGTGAATGATCCTCACAACCATGATATAATAGAGTCATTGTATTCTCCAACAAATCTATGAACTTCGTAGCATCGACAATCGGTGCCTCCTCAACTGCAACATGATTGTCCGGATCGAAACTAGGCCCCGCCGCATCAAAAACTATGTTCACCCACCCGTCGTCGTAAGCAGCGTGGTCGTGGACATCCATATACAACTCCACATAAGGCTCCGACTCCGATGCTAAAGACACAAGTTCTCCGTGTGCGGTCCACTGGTAGTAATGTGGCATGAAACCCTTTGAGTACAAATGATATGTGACTTCTGGATGATATTTCAAGTTGCAATATCTCACATCCGGACACTTAATTTTGATATCGTCCATGTACTGAGGGAATGCCTTGGCAAACTGCAGAAACTGTTGTACACCCTCAATGAATTCATCCCACACATTGCATATGTTATCAGGATGACGGTTGTACATCTACGAACGATAACGCACATAGTAATTTATATCCATTTCTATATACTTTTACAAAGATGAATAGACATCGTTCAAGTATATACTTATGTGAATATTTGGTAGTGTATATTATCCAAATGACACTCACTCCAGATATGTAAAGATGAATAGACATCGTTCAAAAAAATAATTTAAATTATAGTACATGTCACAAGTCTAAATAGATTTTATATTGATATTTTTAATCCTTTTCTGAAAATTTATCTTCTTCATTTAAATACAGTACATGCACTGATACTCCTAGTCCTAGCATTGATACTTAGGAATACCCAATTATGTTATACACCTACTCGTCTACACACACATAAGAATACTCAGGAATACAGTACATACACTGATACACCTAGTCCTAGCACTGATACTTCTTCGTTAAACTCTGTATCCTGGATACTCATATTGCATTATATCAGTGAGTGTCAAGTCTGTATCCTGGATATCTACACTTGATATTTGTTTAGGCCATGACTTTATAATTGAAAAGTCAAGTCATGGATATCCAGTGTCAACTTTTTTTGGTCCAGGATACATAGTTGACACTCTCTAATACACTCCTGGATATCCATACTTGACATGTATGCGTGTATCCGTGTCCGATAAAATGCTTACAACCTTATCCTCGATATCGTGTCCTAACATTTCATATCCATGTGTCCTACAATTTTACCATACGTATCATGAGATGACATAATACAAACATGTGTGTGTGTTCGTGTCCATGTTAGGGTTAGTGTATGCGTGTTAGTGTGTCCACGTATTTGAGTTTGGGTTAGTGTTAGTGTCCGCATGTGTGTGTGTGTCCGAGTTAGGATTATGATAGGGAAAGAAAGGGATATTTTGATTAAATTATTAGTTTCAATGTATAAGTTAAAAATAACTTAGGATTTCTTCAAGTAGGAAGAAGTTCTATCACATTCATCATTATAATGATGTAAAAAAAGATCATACTTATAACCACATTCTCATTCTATTTTTACATTGCCTCTTAGTTTGATTGCTTGTGGAATACTTTGGGCAATACTAATACTATTCTTTGCATTTAAGATGTGTGGCCTATAGATATGAAACATGCAGTACTCAACATATGCAACAGAAGTTATAAGAACCAAATATTTATACAAGAGAAGGGGCAAATTTTATAAAGATATAGTACTTTGCGCCACTAATAGTTAAGTAAATTATAAAATGAATCAAGTTGAAATCTTTTATTCCTAAAATATTACTCGGTAAAGCCTAATTTATATTTAATTATTATATTTCTAATATGGACTAGATAATACCATACACCCAGTGCCTGCATCTGTCTCATTTATGACTGAATATTCTCATAAAAATACTTGAGATGCCGGGTATTTGTGAAAAATATTTCTCTATACAATGTATGACACTCATATTCTAATAAGTCATGTGATTAGTTTAAAAAAAAAATCATTATCTACTTAAAATGGAAATATATATGCCTAACAGTCCCTACTTAGGGAAAGTCCTAGACTGGCCTATACTAATCAAATGCATGATTTTCAAGCACTAGTAAACACATAATGTACTCTAGTAAAAATACCATAAAAAAAATAAATTGTATGCTTTTATCAAGAAAGTGAGATTAATTTTAGCAATAGATGAAGCTCTACAATAAGCAACTTAATAAGTAAGTTGTTCCCATCCACGTAAGTTGGGCTATGTAACACCGTCTAATAGTGGGTTTTATTTTGGTAAAATATAGTCGATAAGTTATTGGTAACAACAGTCAGTGTATGTGTTTGTGTCATGTCCCATGTTATATCTATGTCTGTGTATGTGTTGTGTCCACTATCAAATATCGTGTCCGTATATGTGTGTGTGTGTGTGTGTGTGAGAGAGAGAGAGAGAGAGAGAGAAATATAGGGTTAGGGTTTACACCCTCTATGAATTTATCCCACACACTACATTAATGCATAAGTAAAATCTCCGACTTGATTCCCCTATACATATATAAACCCTATTTAGGATGGTCACACCTATCATTTATCGATTAAGTTAAATACACACATGCAATACTATTTTACAACAAAAATGTGTGTTAATATGGTAAATTAATTAATTACATGGATATATATATCTTGTTGTGTCTATGTCAGTGTGTGTGTATCGTGCCTATATCAGTGTGTGTGTTTGTGACAGTGTGTCATGTCTGTGTCAGTGTATGTGTATCTCGTGTCTGTGTCAGTGTGTGTAGCGTGTCTGTATCGGGGTTTGTCTGTGATAGTGTCTGTGTCAGTGTGTGTGTGTCGTGTCAGTATCATATCGTGTTTGCATCTGTGTGAGAAAGAGAGAGAGATAAGGTTAGGGTTTAACTTGAGGAGGAGGAGGAGAAGTCCGAGGTTGTCGGAGGGGAGGAGCCACGCCGGAAGGGAGGAGCCGTACGGTAGGGGGCACTCGGAGGGTGGGTAGCCAGAGTAGGGGGTCTGTGGGGGAGCCGGTGGGGGGGGGGGTAGGGATGGGGGACGCCGGAGTAGGGGGACTGTGGAGGATGCCGGAGGGGGGTACTTCTCCAGAGAGGGGGGGGAAGAGGGGGGGTTTCAAAAATTTGGGAAAATAGTTCGACATAATGGGAGAAAATAAAATCCTGAACTCTATATTAAAATTTTTAGCGACGTTTAGTGACTTCTATTTATGATGTCGCTAATAAATAAATTATCGAGGTCATAAATAGACGTTGCTAAACGTCGCTAATTTAAAAGTTTGCGACGTTATAGACGTTGCTAAAAATCAAAAAAATCAACGTCGCTAAATACGTCGCTAAATCAAAAAACTCAGCAACGTTTAGCGACCTTAAAGAAGCTTATAACGACTATTCTTTTAAAAACTGAAGTACAGTCGCTAAACATCGCTATGTGTTGCCAACATCAACGTATAACGATGTTTATTTTTGGTGTCGCTCAAGTCTTTAATATTAGCGACGTCTTATTATGACGTCGCTAAAAATGTTACTATTTTATCATATTTTGGTAGTGTCCATGCGTTCTAGGCGCCTCTGGCCCCATACGTCCCACACTCCATGCGTCCCATGCGTCTCTAGACACATGCATCTCTGGCTCCATGCGTTTAATGTGGCTTTGGCCCCATGTATCTCGGAATCCATGTGTCCCATGCGTCTTTGGCCACATGTGTTTCAGACTCCGTGAAGACCAAATCTTGCTATTATGAAAAGAGTGATTATCTCAAACCAAGTGCGAATTATATGTCAAGCTGACCAAGTCATGCCCACAAAGGATGAGAACCTCCCAGATCTTCAGCAATAGAAAATCCTAACAAGCGCCCTCGTGGCAGCTTGGCCTGCTTACGGTTACAACTGCACCCTGTTAAGAAGGGACACGTGGCACCCTCCAGCTTCCATGCGTCCTAATATATGCGAGTACAGGGGTGACTATAAATAGTAGGGTACCATACCCATACAAGCGTGGTCTATCGGTGAACCTACAGTCAAGCAAGAGAGAAGAGGTTCCTCCTCCTGCATCGGATCGTCCACGGAGTGAAGAGAGTTGCTACACTCCTAACCCTCCATCGTTACACCCCAGAAAATAAATTTGTACTTAGATTGTCTGCCTAGATCTCTTTGTACTCTCTTTTCATTTGTTAATTAAATCAAGCTCTATTAGAATTTTTAAAATTAGTGGCAAACATATATCGAAAGTAACTCGCCAATTTAATTGGCGAGTTGTGCAACATTGCCGTTTGATTATCCATTGTGCAATGGATATAATGCACCCCCAACGGCTATAATCCCTCCTCCAATTCCCCAATGCCAACTCAGACCGAATGCCCTACATACCCCCAAGCCAACTCATTTGGTGGACCTACAACGAGCCCCCCCACACCCGCCAAGTGAGTTGGCAGTCGTTCCTCTCTCTCGCCAGCACTCTCCAACTAAGTTGGCGGACCCCCAATTTTTTCTACCTCTGTCAACTCATTTGGCGAGTTATTTTGTTATTTGAATTTTTTTAAAGTTCTCCCTTCAGCCGCAATTTCCATAAATTTTGTCTCTTTGGACAAAAATTTTTGAAACAAAAAATACACAACACGGTACCATGTCTAACCTGACATTTTGGTTGGGCTTCCAGTCACACCCCATTCGTCCATCACAAAATTTTTGGTCAGGTATGAGTATTTGGTGGTTAACTATGTAGAAATTGAATAAATTAGATCCTACATGATTCCATATTTTTCTATAAATTATAAGGAACTTCTTCTCGATCGGTCTCTCCGAAGTGTGGGATATTTTTTCTTGGAGTACTAGCCTTTTAAAACCTAGTTATTTAATTAAATAATTTAGTAAAGAAGAACGAAACTTCCAGAACGAAACCGTATTTTGGACCGAAAGGAGTAAAGTTATGGTGCCTATTGGGCCGGACCGGGCTGGGCCGGAGTCCTATTTGATCGGGTTTGACCCATTTTAGGTCGGGCCAGGTTTAGCTCGGGAGAGGAAGCAGGCCGGCCCGGCCCAGCCCGGAAGGGAGGCAGAAGAATCCAGTCTGGACCGAGACTCGGGTAGCTCTGGGCCGGGTCTGGGCTTAACCGAGCCAGGCCAGGCCTGACCCGCGGGCCGAGTAATTTACAAAAAATTCTAGTTGATTGTATTATATGTTTACCATATTTATGTATACTAAAAAAAATAAATTCAATTGGATTAACTGGTTAGGGGAAGCAGTTTAAGGGAAATTTTGTTCCTAGGTGGAGGTACTGGGTTCGAATCCTATCCTCCTTATTAATTTTTTAGTTTTTAATCTATATGGTACCGGGTTAGACGGGGTTTGAACAGGGTCGGGGACCGGGCCGAGCCGGGTCAAACAGGTTCAATGGGGCTCAACCGTTTCGAACTGGTTCCTGAACCGGACTGGACCAGCCCAGGCTGGGATTTTGGGCCAAAAATGCAGACCTAGCCCGGACCCGCTATACTTGACCGGGTCTGGGCCTGTCTAGACCGACGATGACCGGGTCGGACCCAAAATAAGTTTTCGGCAGCTCGACCCATTATATACCTTGAAGTAAAGCAAATGATTAGATATTATTACACATCACTATAATAGGGACCCAGCAGGCTAGAATACTATTTGGTGAACTCTTCAGCCTCATTATTAATAAAATAAGCAAATAAATGATTATGTGGCAATAATTGGTTATCTGTAAATATAGCAACAAAATATATCTGTAAATAGAATTATTCGTCGCTAAAATGCACATTTTAGCGACGGATTAGCAACAAAAATGTTCCGTAAGAATAACTAACATCGCAACAAAAATTTTGTCGCCGTTGCTCAATTGACGGATTAGAGACAAACATGGTGACATAAAACCAGCGACGGATCAGCGATGTACTAATTATGTCGCTAAACTTTCTGACTACTTACCGACGAATATGTAAGAAAAAATTTGCCAAATTTTCCAGAAAGTTTTGCACATTCAGGATGGATTAGCGACGGATTATAGCGACGAATTATAATCCAGAAAATTTCCAAAAAATTTGCCAAATTTTCTAGAAACTTTTTGACTAATTTCGTCACTGTGTTCATCGCTAATCCGTCGCTAATCCATCACTCTCCATGATGGATTAGCGACGGATTATAGCGACGGATTCTGATACATGTTTGTCACATTTTTATGTATTAAATGTTTAGCGACAAAATTATCCGTTGCTGGGTAGTCTCTGTCCTGAGATTTTTTTGTCGGATATCCGTCGCTGACGTGGGAATTTCTAAATTTTTCGTCGCTATTGCGTCGCTATTACGTCGCCCGTCCGTCGCTAAAGGTAATATTTTTTCCAGAAATTAATTTTTGCTGAGCATATGCCTGTTATACATTTACCAATTTTTACACAAATAAATTTCACATAAGCAAAATTTACACAAACTAATAAAACCCACACAAACATGTACAAATGTTACATATATGTCAAAATAATAAAGTAGAGTAATCCAAACATGTACAAATAATTTTTATACAATCCCGCAAAGTCAAATAAATATAATCGAGTAAAAAAATACAACCAACTAAAAAAATCCCACAAACTCAAAAAATTAATCAAGTCGACAGTGGAGGCGGCGACAACGGTCTGCTAGCCATGTACTGCACCACAACCATAGCGATAATATCTTGTAGATCATTAGGAGCAGCAGCAGACGGAGCAGTGGCAGGAGATGTTGAAAGAGCTGAAGGACCCATCGATACCGTCGGAGTAGTTGGAGCCGTCGGAGTAGCTGGAGGACCCAACGTTGAAGCCGTCGGAGGAGCCATCGTAGTAGCCGTCGGAGGAGTAGGTGTTGCAGCATCACGAGTGTCTATCAACTATCGACCAGCCTATGTAGCTCATGCACAGTCATCGTGAGTTGTTCTATAGACATCGCACCAAAAGGAACACCAGAGCCGGGTACTAATGGAGTTGGAGTAGCCATCGGAGGAGCTCTAGAAAGAACCAACGACATCAATGCCAACGATCCGGTACTGTACACACTATCATTTTTTCTACTTCCGACAGCTTGTACCCACTGAACGTTTATCTCAGTCGGCATACAGCTCTCAACGCCCCCCTCTAATGCCTCATACGTCTCCTATATTTATTTATATAATTAGGTTTAGAGTTAAGAATTTAGAGTTATATGTGCTATATTTAATTTTGGTTGGAGTATCATATTAGATACTATATATCATAGTATATGTAGATAATTTGAGTTATATTTGCTATATTTGATTTCCATGATATCTTAAAATAGGATATTAACTAAGGTTCAAAGTTTCGAAATCAGAATCAGTATCGGACCATTCCTATGAGGTTTGAAGTAAATTAAATGATATTATAAATTTAAGTATTTACAGTATTGTTTCTTAAAATAGGATATTAATAAATGTGCATAATTTTAAGTATTTACAGTGTTGTTTCTTAGTATTTTTGAAATTGAATGACCTAGAGTTGACCTAGTTTGACTGTTTTGACCTAGAAACCTAGAATCTAATTAAATTATAAAGATAATCTAATTAAATTGACAGAATTTTATAAAGATAACTTACATATGCTTTGGCGGCCCGCTTATCTACGAGATTTCCATCCTACTTTATTTTGTGGGTCCGCTGAAAGATTGCCGGGAAGTCGACGGTATTGGGGTCTTCCCCGACTCTGGAGGACTTATCGCATTGTAAAAATTAAGTAATTAATAAATAAGCAAAAGAAATTAGAATTACAAAAAAATTGATCTAGCGAAATTTTTTAATACTAACCATCCTTCGAAAATGCTCGACGGTCGGAATAGATCCACCAGTATGGAGACTACCCAAAGCACGGGCAGCCTTCGCCTTCTCGTACTTGGCCTTGTAGGCCTGGGTGTCCATCTTCTAATCATCTCCTTCCAGTACTCTGCCTTCAGCCACTCCTTGCGGTGATTCGATCCTAGTGACGTCAGCGCCTTCTGGTCATTGATCATATCTCTTAACCTCTTGTTGGGGACGGTCTTGTAGCACTTTCGAATATCACTATCTCTATGATTCGGCCTCCAGTACAACCATGACAAATTAGAAAAATATTTTTTATTATTGTAATAAAAAATATATATTATTATAAATAAAATCATATACATACCCCGAGCTTCTCCAGCCAAGTGAATCATCGATGAAATAAATAATAATCATGTCATGAAATAATTAAATAAATATCCAAGCTAATGCATTTGTATGTACGTACGTACTGATCTTTTTTATCTTCCGAATCGTCATCGTCTTCTGAATTATTTTTCGAATCGTCTTCATCTTCTACTTCTTCATTTTTATTTTTACTTCCACTATCACTATCATTATCACCTTCATCTTTCATTTCTTCTTCATCGCTCGATACCACCATATCAGAGTTCTCCTTTATATGAGATAAATCTTCTATCTCAATCTCTTTGTCAACTCTATCATCCTCTACGGTAACGTCAACCCCCATACCATCAATACCTGTCGAACTCATATATGCAAGTTGAGGCATGACCACCTCATCCTTTTGGTATGCTAGATTCCTAATATTATATGTGTTTTTAGCTTTAGTTTTGCATACAGCCCACCAATCTTTATTACTGCGTCGTCGACTATGATAGCATGTATAATATACTTGAACTGTTTGACTAGCCAACACAAATGGTTCAAAACCTATATATCTTTTTACATATTTTATATCAACAAAATCAAACTATTTCACTACCAAAATATGAAGAAATAGCGACGTTGTTAGCGACGTCAGAGTAAGACATCGCTAATATTAAAGATTTCAGCGACTCCAAATTTTAACGTCGCTGTTTGGCGATATTTAGCGACGTTTAGCGACTGTAATTCAGTTTTTTAAAAGAATACTCGCTATAAGCTTATTTAAGGTCGTTAAACGTCGATGAGTTTTATTGTTTAGCGACGTTTAGCGCCTTATTTAGCGACGTTAATCTTTTAGATATTTAGCGACATTTGCAACGATGTCAAAACGTCGCTAAAAAATTATTTTAGCGACGTCCTAAGTTTACGTCGCTAAACGTCGCTAACTTTTCAATATAGGTTTTGGTTCCCCCCTTCTGTCGAAATCCCCCAAATTTTTAAAACCCGCCCCCCTCTTTCCTTCCCTCTCTAGTGAACTACACACTCCGACGTCCTCCACAGCGGCCTACTCCGGCGTCCCCCTCCTCCTCTCGGTAAACCCTAACTCTCTCTTTCTCTCTCTCTCACAGGACACGGCATAACATTGACACAGATACGACACACACACAGAGAAGAGTACTTGTTTTATGCTAGGGTGATGGTGCATGTGAGTCAAGAGTTATATGTGTGGAGAGTGACGGTGGACTTGCTCGTGTGTTTGGCTTGGTGTCTGTGCTGTGGTTTCAGTACAAAGAAGAGTGAGGGCAGTGGTGTATTGAAGGAGTATGAGGTAGGGATGGCCTGTGTTGAAGGTATATGCCACCATCTTCAGGTATGGAGGTCGGGTTCAATATGAGAATGAGAGGGTGCTCAAATCAGGAGCAACAGCAACAGTGAGATGGTAAGGAGAATGTGCACAAATTACATAAGCAAGAGCCTGTGCTCAGGCCAAGGGATGGCAGGTAGTAGGGGTTCTCACTTGACACTGCAAGGAGTGTTAAGGATGTGCATTATGTATCCAACAGTATTGTGGATAGAGTGTTATGGGGAATATTTAATTTTAGTACTAAATAATAAATTTTTAACAGGTACAGAGGGGTGAGGATGCAAACATGGTGACCGTCTTCCTAGCCATCCATCAAAAGGACGGGAATCTCATTGATGAGAGGGCCTTGCATATCTATGTAAGTATTACTTTATTTTGTGTTAATTTTAATATAACTTAGGCAATTATCGAGTATCCAAACTTTTCTAGGCTGAGTATCTTATGCTGCGTGAGTGGGCAACTGCTAGTACACCTACAACGGGAGATGCTGGTACTTTCTCACAGCCCTCTCCATCTCCGTCGGCGGACGAGCTGTGGGTGACCACCGCTGGTGGTCTCCAGAGGGGTACGTACTATGTTAAGAGATCCTATGGCGCCCTGGTTGCGACGCAGTCATCTAGGGCCTCCCCGGTAAGTGCACATTCCCCACAGCCCTCGCAGTCGTCGGCTCGAGTCCAGGAAACCGTTGACCGTCAGATTGCGTCTCTCCGTGACAAGTTATTACGAAGGATGGAGGAGCAGCCCCTGTCCCAGCCGCAGGCGGACGATACGACTCTAATCGCACGATTTGATATACTTGAGTGCAACATCATGGAGCTTCGGGATATGATAGCTGATCTTAGAGCGTCGACAGAGCACAGCATGACCGAGCTGCAGGCATCACAGCTGTCCATGTACGAGAGGCTGACGACGATGAAGGATTTAATGGTTTATAGCAGTACGAGGCTGTTATCTACCATAGATTCATACAACCAATGACTAGCAGAGTTAGAGCAGATACGTCCTCCTGGTGCGCCTTCATCGACACAGACTCCGCCGACGTTACTGCCTTCTTCATCGACTCCACCGACGTCACTGTCACATCGATGTCGATTTCACTGGAGCAGTATGATCTGTTTTTATCCATGATGCGCTCATCCTCCTACAGATCCGCAGTAGTCCTAGTTAGGACCGTTTACTCATTGTTTGTGTTTCAGACCTATGCTATTTGGTCATTTATGAATATTATTTATTTTGAGGCATTCAGACATTATTTCTTGTATTATTTAGGATGAGGCTTTCAGACTCAGTTGTGTGGATATTTGTTGTATTTTTTATGACGAGATTTTTTCTTACACGGTTTGTAATATCAATGTTTCATTTTCTTTAAGCTATATTATTTATATTAAATGTATGTTAATTTATCGGTGTTGAGTATTCAACCGAAGGAGGTCGCGAACCCAGCAAATTCAACGGAGGGTTTGTCCGGGTCTATTTGTACAAATTATGAATTCATAAACTACAGGAAAAATGATTTGGAAATAATTCAATTTTTATTATTTTTATCTTTTACTGTATCTTTAGCGATGTTTATAGCGATATTTAGCAACGTTTAGCGACATTTACGCACGTCGCTAATTACGTCGCTGAATACGTCGATATATACGTCGCTATCTCTATCGCTGCCCATCGCAAATTGTTGACATGACAGTATTGACAGGTCAAAATAACGTCGCTAAATGCGTCGCACAACATCGCTATACACGTTGCTGCCCATCTCAAATTGCTGACATAGCAGTATTGCTAGGTCAATATAACATCGCTAAGTGAGTCGCACAACATCGCTAAAAAAACTTAGCGACATACAACGACACAGAAAACGTCGCTAATTTAGCAACGTTGCGTCGCTAAACGTCGCTAATATAGCGACGCATTTGCGTTGCTAGAAGACGTCGATATTGCGACATTTTTTCGGTTAGCGACTAGTTTAAAGGCGACTTCATCGAAACGTCGCTATATATGTCACTAAAATTATTTAGCGACATTTTTGGCCATTTAGCGATATTTTTAGACGTCGCTAATTTGACTTATTCTGGCAGTATTTGTCAATCTTCCATCCTTGCTTGGGTGTTGTGTTGAACCAATCATATTTAAATAACATAATTTTTTTCTCATAAGAGTAATCCAGCTCCACGATATCTCTTTGTACACCGTAATAGTCGTATTCTGGATCGGCATCGTAGATTGGACTCCTTACACATATTCCAAAATTCTTTGTATAATTAGCCTCCTCATCGACAAATGATTGATTAATAGACTTATCAGTGGTTCTAGATTTGAAGCCATTGATGGTGTATCTATCCCAATACTTTGCCCTCTTGCTTGTTCCGTTAGTTAATGCTCGAGGTCGTTCGTTCTGTAAGTCTGTACCATGACAAAAAACCTGAAATATCATGTATCATATAGATATTAGACAAAAAATGGTCTGGATGCTAAATTTAGAATGCTTAATGTTTAGGATACGAACATAATTATGGAACCACGATAGAAATTTTCTACCAACCTCTCTAGCAAGATCATCTTCATTAGTATTAGGTCTCTCCATTTTTACCTCAGCTATAAAAGTACTATGATATTAAGGAGAACAGTTAGAGAAATTTGTTTCCAAGTATATACAAAATTAAAATATCTAGGAAAGATGTATCGCTTACTTCTCAATATCTTGCATCTCTTTTATACCACTATTTAATAATATATACCGATGAGCGGCTTCAAACTCATCGTCTTCTAACCAACGTACTTTAGTAGCACTTGTAGGCTTTTCTCCCATATTTAAGATAGTGTGGATTGCACTATTCGGTGCATCAACCCCACCATCATCATTCCTTAGGGCTTTATTGCAATTTTTTCTGACATGAGTATCAAAGTAGATAGAGTGGAAGTTTGAAACCTCCTCAATGATATATGCTTCGCATATCGAAGCATCTACATGAGCCATATTGCCAACATTCTTCTTCAGGTGATGTAGATACCTATAGATAATATATTGTATCTTAGAATTATTTGAATAAAAAAATTATTACTATAAAGAATTTATACCTCTCAAATGGATACATCCATCGATAATGGACGGGAGCACAGACGCGTTCTTCGTATGCAAGATGAATCGACAAATGCTCTATACTATCAAAAAAAACCCGGAGGAAAGCACCCGTTCTAACTTACACAATGTCAATACAATCTTCTCCTTAAGTTCTATTATATGTTGCACCGTCAACTTGCTTGAACACAAATCTCTAAAGAATATAGATAATTCGGCCAACGGAGTCCATACTTGATAAGGCAACATCTCTCTCAGAGCAATAGGTAGTAACCTCTCCATAAACACATGGCAATCATGACTCTTTGAATGGTATATTACGACATTTGACGCAAGGACACTTGATGAGTCTCCTATCCATGAAATGATATTGACTACGGGTGTATTTGAGAAATTCCTTAACGTCCGTCATGAAATCATCTGTCAAACCAATCATACTTTCATGTCGCCGATTGTACATCAATGACCGGTCAACTAAGTATCGACTCTTTGATTCTACATGTACCATATATATTAATTCAAACAATATGAATTAATTAGATTCAAGATGAGTTAATATATCTGAGATAATCTAAGATATTCTTGCAACAATCAACATTAGATTATTAGACTTTTCAAATGAGATGCAACCTAAGCTAAGATATTGAAAGCTAGTTGTATATTCAAAGTTCTTAATGTCCACTGTGAAAAGTGAGAAAAATTGTCCACAAAGACGCGATTCATAGTATAAATTTAATAATTAGACAGCCCCAAAATAAAATTAAGAAGAAAATATATTGGTTTGAGAAAATACCATTAACAATAATAAACCAGAAATTGAAGTGTGTGTGTATACCCACACACTTTTTTTATAGTATCTAATTCTATATAATTATAGATTATATACTATTTATTATTTTGTGTGTGTGTATACACACTATTTTTAATATTGTCGATAATGTCGATGCCAAAAAATTCGATACGAGTCCGGTCTGATACCTCTGATACTGCCGATAGCGATATTCATACAAAATGACCGATACCGATACTTTGAACCTTGATTATAAATGCATTATCAATTATCCTTGATTATAATTTCTAATTATCTTAATGGATTTATTAACATAGCCAATTGACCAAGTGCATTGCTAACCATCATATATTAATTTCTTAGGTACAGTGTATTATAAACTTAGGATGTTTATAAATTAATTATACATATGAACAAGTAATACTTTATGACTTTAAAATTGGAAAACAACCCCATGAAGGCCAACAAACCAGTATATCGTGTCTATGTCCAGCATATCACGCCACTACCAAAAAATGTCCAAATAGCGACAGTTTTAGCGATGTCCAAATAAAACTTTGCTGAATTATAGGTATTTAGCGACGTCCATATAAAACGTCGTAATACGTCGGTGATAGCGACGTGGAGCAACGTTTAGCGACTATAATTATTATAATAATATAAAATGTCGCTAGGTAGTCGAGCGACGTTGCTAACTTTTTAATTTTAGCGATGTTTATGTATTTAAGTCGCAGTATATTATTATATCTGCGACGGTTATCGACGTCTGGACATATGTCGCTAATTTATTTCATATAGGGTTTGACGAATTTCTATTCCCCCCATTTCCTTCAATATCTCCAAAATTTTAAACCCCCCATCCCGGCGCCCCACCTCCGCGAACCCCCTCCGGCCGCGTCCTCCCCCCTCTGGGGTGCTCCTTCCTCCGGCTCCCCTCCTCCCTCCGGCGTCCTCCTCCCTCCAGCGGCTCCTCCTCCCTCCGACGTTCTCCTCTCTCCAGCTCTGTCACGATCCGATCCCAATAATCTGGGTCCAGTCGGATCATGCCCAGCCTGCACCGTTGTGAGACGGCGACAGTAAGCTGTATCAATCTGTATTAACACACAGACATCCAGAATACATGAAGGAAATTCAATTTTTTTATTGCTAAGTCCGAAAGAGAAATTCTTTTACAAGCAAAGATCAAGCAAAACATGGTCCGGGGTTATTACTTCAACCCTGATTATTACAACTTGGAAATTAAAGGGGAACAACTAAACATCGGCCTCCTGGCTAGGTTCAGCTAGAGCCTCAGTACTCTGGTCCGGAGCATAAAAGGTGTCATACGCCTCATCGTCACCGTAACCACCTAAAATTGTTAATCTCCAGTCAGGAGGGAGCAAGAACATATATCCAATTCCAGCATCTTAATGATAATTAAAATGATGCAATGAAATAGTTTTGAACAATATTTATATTTTTTTGTATGCAACAAATATGAGACAAGAACAGTAAATGTCGATGAAGCAAATGATGACAAACTACAATCACTAAAAGTGTTTTGAGAAAGGTAGCATCCCATGGCCGGTTGGGGTTGGAGGCAATATGTGTTCTAGTGAACACGGTGCGGCGTCAGTCCAGTGAGGTTGGACTTCAGCTATCCACAATGAGGCAATAAGGGGGCTTTGACCACGGGTGCTAACTTTTACTCCCCAGTTCCCAAGGCAATAATCAATGAGTCAATGAGTCAATCAATCAGTCAATTAGTCGGTTCCGTGAAATCAAGTGTCATCCCAATATATCTATATGACATGCAACATATTTAATTACAACTAAAATACCGGTTTTGAATTATATGAAACTTGCCTGGAGTTGGTTGGTGACGCGAGTGAGATGTCGCGACGGTCTCAACCTTAGTTACAGGAACCTACATTTATTAATAATCTGATTTTAGAATTAAAACAAAGGGTTTTAATCTGACTTGATTAGTTAACTAAGTTAATGATTCAATCCAACGATCGATTAATAATAATAATAATTTGTAATAGTAATTTAGTAAAACAAAACCCTTTTTAATAATAATAAAACTTATTTATTTTATCGTAGAAAATATTTTATGGTAAAATATCGTTTTGTTTCTAATAGGATAAAATAGGAAAGAACGATTATAATAAAATAATATCGTTTGTTTTTAGCAATCAATTTATTTCTAATAAACTAGGCTTAGGGGAAAAATATTACTTAATTTTTATTTTGGTAATATTACAAATCAATTTGTAAGAGAATAATATTTTTTGGAAAACTTATTTAAATACTAACGTATTATATTTTGAATACTAAAAATCATTTCAGAATTATCTATTAAATAATTACTAATTTACGTATTTGCAGATCGTTGTATCAAATCGCTAATTAATTAACAAACCAAAAACTAACTGATCATTAATCTACTTAATTAACTATAACCTATCAATTTCTAAGCTATCCCGGGATTGACAGAGCTTTATTCTGTCAGTCCCGGTCGGACAGGGGAGTGGTTTTGGAAGGGACAGTACGTTCTGATAGTGGCACCTACCGGGAAGCTGATGGAGGAGCACCGAGGGGAGGCCTCGGACTCGGGATCGGGGTATTTCGAGTCCGACACGCGGTTCTGGACACGTGTCTACGGCTAGGGTTCCCTGTGTCCGGGGCTGTGTCCGTCTGCTGCGGTCGGACACAGCAGAGGCGGCGATGGCGGCTGAGGGGGAGGACGGCGTCGCCGGGGACGCGGCTCGCCGGTGGGCGCCGGCAGAGATCACCGGAGGCGGAGGCGGGTTCGAGAAGAAGAGGGCAGGAAGAAGGAGAGGTCGGCGGTGGAGGTTCTGGACGGCGGCGCTGCGCTGGGCGGCGCAGGGGCGGCGGGTCTCGGGGGTCGCCGGAGGTCGGCCTCGCCGGAGTTGGTAGATCTAGGGTTAGGGTTTGCGGGGGAGGAAGAGGGCTGAGAGGGGAGGATTTATAGGGGACTGCGGCCGGGGCGTCGTGGGCGGATGATCCGGAGAGGAGGGCGACGTGGGGGCGGTTATCAGGCCGGAAAACGCGGCGGCCGGCAGGTAGATCGGGGTCGTGGGGGACTGGGTAGGGGTGACAGCAGACGGGTCGGGTCGGGCGCGGATCCGGGTGAGCGGACCCGCCCGACCCGCTAAGGTGATGGGGTTGGGCCGCTACAGCGGGCTCGGCCCACTGGGCCGGGCCGGGCCCCCGAAAACAGTAAATAAAATAAAATAAAAGAATAATAATAATAATAATAATAATAATAAAACAGAAATAATTAATTAATTATAAAAATAGTTTTTAGGCTTTTAAAAATAGGTCTGAGGTCCAATAAAATCCCAGAAAATTACCCTAAGTCCGGTTTTCTATTTTACACCCAAAAATGTTATTTTCATGATATGTTAATATTATTTATTGCCAACTAAAAATCATTTATTAATTAAAAGCCTTGATTTTAATTACAGAAAATTCCCAGAAAATTCCAGAAAATGGGGAAAAATCCAAGATTTAATAATTAGGAAAATTCATGTGGTTTACAAGCTCCCCGGCCCTCCCCCTTACTCGGTGAGCTCCTCTCTCTGTCTCCTTTCTCTGTCTCTCTCTCTAACACGACACAACACAACACAACACGATACGATATGACACAAACTAACCCTAACCCTAACTCGGATACACACACACACGCACATGGATACACTAACACAAACCCTAATATTGACACGGACACACGAACACACACAAACATAGATAAGACATAACATGCCACGGACACACGGGCACAAACAAGACACAGACATAGACATCACATGGGATACGACAGAGACACAGACCCTAATCCTATCTCTCTTCTAGTTAGTTGTCTGAGTTTAGACACAACCTTGCGAATCCGCAGCGTATATAATACGATACAGATTTCGACTCAAGGAGAGTCGTATACACAGACACGAGAATGACTCTTCAAAGCTGAGACTCGATACGGTATTGGCTTCTTCTAAAACTCGTATCCAACTTGGGCTAATGCTTCTTGCTGCACAAGCTATTGCATTGGCTACTGTAAACTGCTAAACCTGCTGTTGAAGGCTCTGCAGTGCACTGGCTCTGCTGATACTTGCTGATTTTACTTGCTGCTATGCATCCTTCCTACTGTGCACTGTATATTATTGTTGTACACTGATTCCTCACTGTTGCACTATGCAGTACAACTAGCTGCTACTGCCATAAACTGATGTATGCTTCCCCTTGTACTGTGGTAGCATAGAGATACACACTGCTCGGTTGTGTTCCCCCTTGCTATGCTAGCACAGAGCTGCACACTGCTCTCCCTTCAGTTGATCACTGCCAAATGATGCACACAAAAAACTATGAACTGCTCTCCTTAGTGACCCGAGCTCATTCAATCACTCAAACAATCATACTTGAAGGTAGCAGTGAGTATCAGTGCATGTACTATATTTAACGATGAGTATATATGCTAAAACTAGGAGTATCAGTGCATGTACTGTATTTAACGATGAGTATATACTTGAAGGTAAATGTATATTTATTTTTGCAGAAGTATCTAGAAATGGATATGAATTACTATTTGCGTCATCGTTCATGGATGTACAACCATCATCCTGATGATATGTGCGGTGTGCGGGACAAATTTATTAAGGGTGTACAGCAGTTCCTGCAATTCGTCAAGGCGTTCCCTCAGTACATGGACGGTACCAAAATTAAGTGTCTGTGTATGAGATGTCATAACTTGAAATATCATCCAGAAGTGGAAGTCATATATCATTTGTACTCAAAGGATTTCACGCCGAATTACTATCAGTGGACCGCGCATGAAGAACTTGTATCTTTAGCATCGGAGTCAGAGCCTTATGTTGAGCCGTATATGGATGTCCACGACCACGCTGCTTACGACGACGTGTGGGTGAACATGATTTTTGATGCGGCGGAGTCTAGTTTCGATCCGAACAATCAAGATGCAGCTGAGGAGGCACCGAATACCGATGTTGTAAAGTTTATGGAGTTGTTGGAGAATGCAATGACTCTATTATATCCTGGTTGTGAAGATCATTTACCGTTGGAGGTTATTACAAGATTGTTGAGCATCAAGTCCGATTTTAACATGTCACAAAAATGCTATAACCGACTGATAGATTTGATTATAGAGATCTTATCAGAGGATGCAAAGTTGCCTAAAGACTTCTACCGATCTAAGAGGATGGTAAGATCGCTCTGGATGTGATACAAAAAAAATTGATGTATGTCGCAATGGGTGCATGTTGTACTACAAAGACGACAAGAATGAAGATGCGTGCAGATTCTATGGTGCTGATCTCTACAAAGCTACTGGAAGAGGAAAGTATATCGGTGCAAAGAATTCTGCCGATTCGATGCACTACTTGTCTTTGACGCCGCGGTTGAAGAGGTTGTTTATGGTGAAGGAGACTGCAGAAAATATGAGTTGGCACAGACAGAAACAGATCGAAGGAGTATTGGATCATCTATTGGATGGAGAAGCATAGAAGAACTTTGATCGAGAGTATCCAGATTTTGCTTTGGATCCGCGTAATGTCAGATTGGGGCTCTCCTCCGACGGTTTTAGCCCATTCGGACTTTCGGGATCCCAGTATTCGTGTTGGCCTGTGATCGTCACTCCATAAAATCTACTGCCTTGGATGTGCATGAAGACTTCATATATGTTCCTAACCGTTATTATCCCGGGTCCGAATAATCCGAATAGGAACATTGATGTATATTTACAGCCTTTGATAGATGAGTTGAATTAGCTGTGGGAAGTAGGTGCCAACACGTACTATATTTCCAGAAAGCAGAATTTTAAGATGAGGGCAGCACTTATGTGGACCATCAACGACTTTTTGGCCTATGGAATATTATTGGGATGGAGCACTTATGGTCGTCTCTCATGTCCGTATTGCATGAACCGTACTAAGGTTTTCTGTTTGAAACACGGAGGCAAACCATGCTTCTTCGATTGTCATCGATAATTTTTGTCGAAGGATCATCTGTATCGGAGGAACATGAATGTTTTTCGTACGGGCGTTATGGAGAAGGCTAATCCACCGCCAAGGTGGCCCGGATGCACGATTTAGGAAGAGGTAAAAGATTTACCAAGTGCTATCGAAGAGACTGCTAAGGGGTACAAGTGTGACGGATTTGGTCATACCCATAACTGGACGAAGAGGAGTATATTCTGGGATATGCTATATTGGAGCACTAATCTGATTAGAGATAACATTGATATCATGCATATCAAGAAGAATATGTTTGATAATATAATTAATACTGTAATGGAGGTAAAGGGGAAGACAAAAGACAATTCGAAGGCCAGGTTGGACTTAGAAAAAATATGTAGATGTCCTGCGTTGCATTTGATAGAGGAGGGGAATGGAAAGTTAAAGCAGCCTAAGTCAGTTTTTTTACTAAAGGAGGATAAAGGAAGACTTTGTAGGTAGATTTAGGGTCTAAAATTTCCAGACGGGTACGTGTCAAACTTGAGAAGATGCGTCGACCTTAAGGAGAACAAACTGACGGGTATGAAGAGCCACGATTGTCACGTATTCATGGAGGGATTAATTTCGATTATATTTCAGGAATTCTTACCGCAGGTCATTTGGGATCCATTGACAGAGCTTAGCATATTCTTCAGAGATCTTTATTCTACTAAGTTGCTCGTCGATCGTCTAGAAAAACAAGAGAAGGATATTGCGGTAACACTATGCAAGCTCGAGAAGGTGTTTCCTCCAAAATTCTTCTACTCTACGGAGCATTTGCCAATTCATCTTTCCTATGAGGCACGTATTGGTGGTCCGGTCACTTATCGATAGATGTACCCCTTTAAGCGGCATCCGAATCACCTAAAGAGAAAGGTGAAAAATAAGGCACGGGTTGAGGGCTCCATTTGTGAAGCTTAAGTTCTCGAGGAGATTACAAACTTTTGTTCGACGTATTTCCAACCTCATGTTGCTACTAATAGAACGAGAGCTCCGAGAAAAGACGACGGATGTCAGAAATCTAATGATGCAATACTCAAAGTATTCAATGTGTCCGAAAAGCCTTCAGGGAAAATGAAGAAGAGATATTTGAATGACGACGAGCTAAGGGCTGCTCAGTTGTATATATTACTCAATTGTGATGAGGATGAAGTGGAGAAGCTAGAGGGGTAAGTAATTAATACGTCCACGTTTACGTTATCTCAATGTAATAGTATAAGCTACTATTATGCTACTAATCAGCGGTTGCTTTGTTATTTTTTAGCACATATAATGATGAGTTGAGGTCGGTTAGACCCTACATAACAGACGAAGAAGTAGAACAACAAATGAGATGCCATTTTTCTTCTTGGTTGAGAGCATATATAAGGAGCTTGGTAATTACTTTTTCTTTCTGCACTTGCACAATAAATAACTTACTATCGCTTCTTTGGTATTTAGGTCGATCGTCTAATAACACTCGAGACTGAATCTATTAGAACTCTAACCAAGGGACCAATTACTGTCATCAAAATATGACCAAGTTTCTGTGTAAATGGGTTTAGGTTCAAGTTAACAAATGCTCCGATCAGAGATAGCTTTCTGGATCTTGATTCCATAAAAAATAGTTATTTCTGTATCAAATCTTCGAACTACAAAGACGTCGATCCATGCAATAATTTCTTTGGCATCTTACGAGAGATTGTAGAGTTGACATATAATTATGGCACAGAACCTGCTAAGATCGTGCTATTCAAGTGTGAATGGTTCGATCCGATTCAAGATCAAGGTTAGAAAATTAACAAGCATGGCCTTGTGGATATAAACTACAAGCGTAGATATCAAGGCTATGAACCATTTGTCCTATCAAGTCAGGCTCAGCTCGTGTACTTCATAACTTATCCTAGACGGGGGATAGCGAGGTCAGATTGGTGGGCAGTATGTAAGACTAAAGCTAGAAATACCTTTGACGTTGACGAAATAGCTTATCTGGAGGACGAGCTACCTCTTGTAACAAATATTGCAGATGTGGTCTCAACTAAAGTTACTCATTACATGAGTAATAATATATAAGATATAGAATTATACGAAGAGGAAGACGAAGATGAAGTAGATGAAAGTAAAGATGAGGAGGAAGAGGAAGAGAGGACGAGGAAGGCGAACAAGATGAGTTTTTTGAAGATTGTTGAAAATAAAATATTTTGCCTGTAGAATGTACTATATTTTAACTGTAGAATATACTATTTTGACGAAGATATGTATTATATTTTGACTGTAGAATGTATTATCTATTTAGACTTGTGACACCACTAGTTATTTACTGTGCAATTCTATGAATGTTGTGAGATATGCATAACATTTTGACTGTAGAATGTACTATATATTTGTGTATTTTTTTATTCATCATATGTTGTTATCAGGTATGACAGGACAATGCGGAGGGTTCGACAGGTCCCGAGGTAGACGGAGTGCTCCTCCGGTACTGCCTACTGTTGGTTCTAGATCCTCGTCGCCTAGTACTCCAGTATATCGACCGATCACATCTCCGACTGCGATAATATTACGTGGCATCACTCCTAGGATGAGTAGTTCTAGGCTTGATACTACTCCCTCGTCCAGTGTTTCTCCTGCTGACGGAACCATGAAGGCAGATGAGCATATGGAGGAGGTCGAGCCGACATTGTCCCAGCATCAGCTAGATCCTCCATGTGCACCTCTGGAGGAGACGATGACAGAGATTTGGGCCGACGGTATAAAGTAAGTCAATTAGATGGTTTAGCATCATATATATCGTGCATTTCTTTATTCATCATATATTAACTTTTTTGATAAAAATAATTATCTATGTATATATATCGTCCCTCGTCGGTACAGAGACGCCTGGGCCTCTTTCTGAGGAACAACTATGGTGGCCCTTGGATCAACTACTCTGAAGCTCCGGAGGAGTGGAAGGCGTCCTGGTTTGCGCACTTTAAGGTTAAAGTATATTATATCAATCGTGTAATTTATGCATATTATATAACTTACTAAATTACTTATTTTAGCAAACGTATTTCTATCCTCCGCACCGGGCCGAGTTGATCGAGCAGATATTTTCTGCCGTTGTCGCCAAGCTTATCTGTGATGCTCTGGATGACCAGAAGGCTCGTGATCGCGTTAGAAAACCGATCCAAGGTTGGATCACGCCTGAGCATTGGACTGCGATGAGGGCTAGATTTGACAATTTGAGGTACAAGAAAAGGTCTGAGAAGGCCAAGGCGGCTAGGCGGAAGGCAGCAAAGTGGTATGGTGGCTCGATTCCGATGACAGAATATTTTCGTCGTTTGGTATATTTTTTATTTCAAATATATTATATTAATCAAGTATGATAAAATGGTAGTAGAAAAAAATGTTTAATTTTAGTACTAAATAATATATTTTTAACAGGTACAGAGGGGTGAGGATGCAACATGGTGACCGTCTTCTTGACCACCCATCGATAGGGCGAAAATCTCATTGATGAGAGGGCCTCACAGACCTATGTAAGTATTACTTTACTTTGTGTTAATTTAAATATAACTTAGGAAATTATCGAGTATCCAAACTTTTCTAGGCCGAGCATCTTAGGCTGCGTGAGCGGATGACTGCTAGTGCACCTACAACGGGAGAGGCTGGTATTTTCTTGCAGCCCTCTCCAGCTCCGTCGGCAGACGAGCTGTGGGTGACCGCCGCTGGTGCTCTCCAGAGGGGTACGTACTATGGTACGGGATCCTATGGCGCCCTTGTTGCGATGTTGTCATCTGGGGCCTCCCCGGCAAGTACGTATTCCCCACAGCCCTCGCAGTCGTTGGCCCAAGTCTAGAAGGCTATTGACCGTCAGATTATCTCCATGACGAGTTGCTGCGAAGGATGGAGGAGAAGCCCCTGTCCCAGCCGCAAGTGGACGATGTGACGCTCATCGCACGATTTGATATGCTCGAGCGCAGCATCATGGAGCTTCGGGATATGACAGTTGATCTTAGAGTGTCGATAGAGCGCAGCGTGACGAAGCTGCATGCATCACAGCTGTCCATGAGCGAGAGGATGACGATGATGCAGGATTCAATGGTTCATAGCAGTACGAGACTGTTATCTACCATGGATTCATACAACCAGCGACTATCAGAGTTGGAGCAGATACGTCCTCCTGGTGCGCCTACATCGACACAGACTCCACCTACGTTACTACCTTCTCCATCGACATCGGTGTCGATTTTACGGGAGCAATATGATCTGTTCTTATCCCTTATGCGCGCCGTTGGTCATCCTCCTGCAGATCCGCAGTAGTCCTAGTTAGGACCATTTATTGATTGTTTGTGTTTTAGACATATGATATTTGATCATTTATGAATATTCTTTATTTTTGAGGCATATAGATATTATTTGTTGTATTCTTTAGGACGAGGCTTTTAGACTCAGTTGTGTGGATATTTGTTGTATTCTTTACGATGAGATTTTCTATTGATTTGGTTTATAATCTCAATATTTTATTTTCTTCAAATTTTATTATATTATTCATATTAAATGTATGTTAATTTATCGGTGTTGAGTGTTCAACCGAAGCGGGTCGGCGAACCCAGCAAATTCAACGGAGGGTTGCTCCGGATCTATTTGTACAAATTATGAATTAATAAACTGCTGGAAGATTGGTTTGGAAATAATTCAATATTCATTTTTTTATTTTTTCAGTATCTTTAGCGACGTTTTGCGATGTTTAGCGACATTTATATACGTCGCTATAAACGTCGATATATACGTCGCTATAAATGTTGCTATCCACGTCGCTAATTTAGTGACATATAGCGACAAAAATACACGTCGCTAATTTAGCAACGTTGCATCCCTAAACGTCGCTAATATAGCGACGCATCTACGTCGCTAGAAAACGTCGAAATAGCGATGTTTGGCGACGTTTTTTCTGTCAGCGACTAGCTTAAAGGCGACTTCACCAAAACGTTGCTACGGACGTCGCTAAAACTATCTATCGACGTTTTTTGGCCATTTAGCGACATTTTTTTACGTCGCTAATTTGACTTATTCTGGTAGTGTGTGTGTTTGTATGTGTTCATGTCCAGCATATCGTGTCCGTGTCCAGCGTATCAAAAATATCAAACCATTTATTTTCTCTTCGTGTCAGTGTTTAGTGTATCGTGTCTGTACTTGTGTCCAGATCCCCACAATCCAAATGCAATAATTAACCAAATTAAAATAAGGGTTAGGGTTACCTTAACCAGAGGAGAAGACGATCTGACGGAGGCGGTTGGGGTCGGGGTGGAGGATCAGGAGGGCTTGGGGATCGGACGTCGGAGGAGGAGGAGGAGGATGAGGAGGAGAAGGAGGAGAGGGGGTCGGTGGAGGAGGAGAAGGAGAGGGGGTCGGACCCCGGAGGAGGAGGAGTTGGAGGAGAGGGCGAGTGAGGGTGAGGGGCTTCCGGAGAAGGAGAGTGAGGGGGAGGGGTTGCCGGAGAGGGGGAGGGCATCGGAGAAGGGGAGGGGTCGGGGCGGTGGAGGGGAGGGGAGGGGAGGAGAGAGAGAGAGAGAGAGAGAGAGAGAGAGAGAATGGGGAAAATGAAACGCAGTTAAAAAATTTAAGTTTTTGCAGCAACGGATATTTTCGTGCTAATCCGTCGCTGGAATAACAACGACAAATTTGTGACAAAAAATAATATATTTTGTTTACATAAATAATTTAGTTGTTTGTCCGTCGAATTTCTTTCGCTGACTCAGTGATGGATTATTTTTCGTAACGACATCGCTATTTAACAGTATTTTTGTAGTGGGAGTATTGTATGAATTACATATATAATATTTGGTTGTATGTAAATAATGGTGGCAACAATAATTTGAAAGGAGAGTGTCCAGTGTAAATAAATGCAACTTCTTTATGACATGGCACTTTAAGTAGGAAATTGCAATTGTCAAAGGGTATATTTTTTACAATGTCTAAGAACTTTTAACTTTGATTATCAAAACTATCCTTAATTTATCACAGTTTTTAAAAATAAAATTTATGGCTTCCCTTATAAATTAAGAATAATTTCGGTAACCTACACTTCAAAAATTATTGGACATTGTAAAAACTTTTTTGACAATTACAATTTCCTTTAAGTATTACTCTCTTTTGTATCAAAAAGTTCTTGCAAGTGGTTTTACATTTGTTTGGTTGCAACTTTTTGTTGCAAGGTTTTGGGTATTTATGGCAACAATTACTTATAACTTGTAAATGCACACACGTAAAATAATTTTTTTTCCTGACATTATTGTAAAATAGTTTGAATATATTTGAATTAAAATTTGTTATATATGTGTTTACATTTTAATTACGATTTATTACAGATTTGATTATATTTAATTATAATTTGTCATGGATATATCTCAACTTTTTATAAAAAGTGTTGAAAATACTAGTCATCTAAGACGTACGTATATTCTCACGTAATTAAAAAATAAAAAAATTTAACTTATTGTTTAACTATTTAATATTATAACTATAACCAAATACTTCTAGCTCATGTGGTTAAGGTGGGAGGCATTCACCTTGTTGATTAAGTTCGATTCTCGATGATGTTATTTATAACAAATTTATTTTTTCAATAATTTTTTTGCGCAATATTATTTTTTAATAAATGGTTGAGGATTTACAAACGTCTTAAACAACTCAATTTTGAGCCGTTTGCAAGCCTCATTATAAGAGTAGAGATGAACCAAGTTCGAATCAACGGATAGATAAAACGGATGCTTCACACCTCAGCCACTTGGACTTGAGGTAATTGGCTTGTAACATTTTAGTTAGACTTTACAGAACATTCACATTTAGGGATGTTCAAATTTGGACCAAACGAACCGAACCGACCGGATCCAAAACGAATCGATGAACTGCTCGATTGGATGTTCTTAATAACCGAGCGGTTTGGTTCAAACAATGGATTGATAATATCAAAAATTGATGAAATCGATCAACCAATGGACATTATGTATTTTTATTATTTTGCTTTATTGTTTGTTATTTTTAAATTTTTTTTATTTTTCGGAGATAGAATGATGGAAATGAGTTGTTGTGTTTGTTGGTATAGAATGATGAAAATGAGATATTGTATTTATTGGAGATAGAATAATAAAATGATAAAAATAAGTTATTAACAAACATATGACAAATGATTGCTCAAAATAATTTTTTTTTATTTTAATTGTGTTAAAATAAAAATTCGATCAGCTGAGCCGAGAAAAACCAAACAAAGTCGATCGGTTTCAAAATCAAACCTACCAGTTTGGTTGGTTTAATTCGATTATCATTATTTCACAACCGAATAAATTTGGTTTGACTGTTGTGACCAAATAAATCGACATATGCACATCCCTATTCACATTCATACAGCCTATAAACTATATAGGATGATTTTAGCCACTTTGCGGGCTACTATGATCAGGCTTCATAATATTTCTCTTTTGGGCTTCATTGTAGACACCACAACTCTTACAAATCAGAACCAACTGGTCCACCATTTATTGTTTCTATTCATTTTCTTCAGGCTTCGTTGGTAAGAAGAAAAAAAAAAAAGAGTTAGTATATATTTTTCTTTCATAGAAAAATAATATTTTTTTCCTTTATGTTTTATAGGAATGATGGAAAACATAAGATATTCACTTTTCTTTATTTGACATGCAAAAAAAAGTAGAATAAGAAAAAAATAAAAATATATAGATTTTACCAATTTTATCCTTAACTAGAAATATTTATTTACTATTTGACTTCATGAATAATTTTTAAATAATACAATTCATATAGGGGTATAATTGTTAATTGATATAAGCATTCATTTTTTTTCTACTTTTGGGAAAGATTGATTTTTTTAGATTACAAGGGAAAAATAACCTCTTTACTTTTCTTTCCATACAAAAAAGAAAAAAAAAATTAAAAAAAAATTCTTTCATTTTTTTTTTATTTTTTTCATTCCACTTTTCCCTCCTATCTAATATAAACTTAGAAAAAACGAGTGTGCTCGTACCAAAAGCTATCACTAATCAATTATTGATATTAATTAAAAAAACTGTATTTCATATGCCATCGATGAGAGTCCCATTTTTTTAATTTATTGATAATTATAAACTATTACTGTATTACATACCTTATAACGTACGACACAAAATTATAAACATGTAACAACCATTTCTTTAATGGATATAGCAGAGTCGGGAATCTTCCAAGACTATATGGCAAAAATCCTATGACAAAATGTGTTATAGATGAAATTAAAGGTCAAGGACACTTTCACTATATGAAAATTATGACAACATTAGCACTAGGATATGGCCATGAATATGAATTGATTCATGCTAACTCTAACCAAATTGCATAAGCTTCCGCTGAAAAAAACTTTAGAAAAACACAGAAAAGAAAAGAGAGGACAAGTGAAAGGGAACACTTCGACGAGGCAATAATGAAGGCCTTTTCTTCTGCATGTCAGAGAGAGAGAGAGAGAGAGAGAGAGAGAGAGAGAGAGAGCAGATTGTAGTAATGATGGTGTTCATTTTTTCTTGACCGTGCTGCTTCACTTTTCTGATTACTCTCTCTCTCTCTCTCTCTGTGGGAGAAAAGGAGGCCATGCATTTTTTCTTGACCGTGCTGCTTCACTTTTCTGATTGTAGTAATGATGGTGTTCATTTTTTCTTGACCGTGCTGCTTCACTTTTCTGATTACTCTCTCTCTCTCTCTCTCTCTCTCTCTCTCTCTCTGTGGGAGAAAAGGAGGCCATGCATTTAACACTCAAACATGCAGTTTCCATCTAAAAACCCAACCTACTCACACAGGCATCATGAAATTTGGATTTTAAACATCAGCTAGTATAAGAGATTAGATTATGATTTCCAAGCTACTAAGAGATTAAACATTAGCTCTTGGTAAACGGTTTGGAATTTGGTAATGATGTTGGATTGTATCTCGTTTTCGGTTGAACGTTCAAAATGAGGGTAACAATAAAATTGGTAATTTAGTCCCACATCGAATAGAATATGGGATCATGCGGTGTAGATAATTGTGATTGGTTCAGGTCTTACATGGAAATTCTCTTTTAAGGTATATATACCCAGTCCAATATCGTACCTTATAGGCTAACTCCGGTTCGAATCACACTGCATTTTCAACAAGTAGTATCAGAGCCCAAGGTTTCGGGACTGGTTTGAGCGGCTATAATTGGTTCAAAACAGATGATGTTGAACATTCATAGATTATACGGACTCTTCTCAAGGTGGAGTAGGAGCATCAACTACACGAATCATCTTTAAAGGTGGATCTGACGAGTCTAAGGTGGACCAAGATGTTGTGGTTGGCACACAATGGTGATGTAGATGAACGTGTCATATTTAGTTATGTGGTCGAACGAATCGAGATGACAATAGTTATAAGCATCTTCTGTGATTTACTTTCATAAGACGCTGATCAAAATTATCTGTTAACTACAAATTTGAAAGAAATCATCAAGAACAGGGTGGTTGTTAAAAGATTTTTTTTGCTATTGAAATTATTAAAAACTGTCAAACTAAACATGTGGTATAGGTGGAGATATAGGATACGAAACTTTGAAAATTTCTACAAAAGGTACAAAATAAGGCAACATATATATTCATATTTTTCATACATATGACTAATTTTTAAATTTATATTCTCAACTATTTAAAAAATTTAAATTGATATACGACACTTTTATATTATACCACTAAATATCTCAGCTATATTCAGACAACTTCATATCCTATTCCAAATAATAAATATATCATCCGATCATACCCCGTCCCCCCCCCCTCCCTCTCTCTCTCTCTCTCTCTTATTTCTTGTGCCCCTACTTTACTGCCATCAAAGACGTCACCACCAGGCTTCCATGGCCCCATCTCCTCTGGACCTGCCTAACCTGTCACGCCCCAATCTCCCGCAAGCTCAATAGTCCCCGCTGAACGTGAATCACCACGTTGCAGCTCTCCCGCGGGACAATCGTTCTAATCGGGACATGATGCCGTACGAGCCTGGAGTTGCGCTCGTACAAGGCGATGTTGTCAAACACCAAATGTTATCATTGAAACAACCAAGTTGCAGCGGAAGTCAAGTATTGTGTACCAAGCACACATCAGAGTAATACGCAGCGAAGCTCTATATATGGTCCAAATGAAATGTCCCGAAGACAATGCCACAAAGGCGATGCCACGGAGACGATGAAATGCTCTTGCTCTTTTCTCTAGCCCACAAAGGTACTTACAGTTCATACATCTTGTCCCGTATATCCAAGCAGCGCCACTACGCCTGCGTACCTGAAATATTGCCCACAAACGTGGGTCAGTACACAACTGTACTGGTGAGCGGGGTAACCCACTCGTCTAAGCCGACACTAAGTAAAATAGTGAATGCAAACATTTATATGGTGATCTTTCTAGTTGAATCCTAGATTCATTTCATGGCATATAGATGACATGTTAAGAAAAGCTGTAAAGCAGTTTAAGCATGCAAGCATTCAACTCAAACCAAGCGACAAGCAATTATATATATATCCAACCCGAAGTAAACTAGCATGCAACCCATCCTACTCAATGCCATCGCTTGCACGATAACATATCGAACCATCAGTCTCGCCTCAATATCCATCCTCAACCAAAGTTTATATTCCAATCTCGAGTGCACACTCTTGCCGAGGCAAGGAGGCCGCGCCTATACGAAATCCAAACCAACAAAAGAAAAGTAAGCCAACTCTTATCTATATAAAGTCACTGGCAAAGCCATAAAGGACTTTGATCGGACAGATCAAATGCGGTTCTATTCGAAACAGCGCTAAGTAGCTGACCCACCTGAATCCCATCCAACCGCTGGCACCGCGCCCAAGACGCGTTACCCAAATGTCTCCTCCATGGCCGAACGGTCCCGGTGCCCCGGAGCACCCGTTCGAGGAAACCAAACCCTGCGCCACACAGGTTTTCCGTGACTATGCAGACACCAAGTAGGTATGACGAGAGGATCGAAACATTCTCGTCCCACCAAGCGATCCTAGACTAGTTCAACCGATATCCAACCAAATATCCATAACCATTCTTCCAACATATCCAACCAAGAAATCCAAATCTCGACCTCAATATATAGCCCAAGGCACCAAATATCAAATGTTTCATAGGCACAATGCCTCTTCTCAACACAGTCCGAATTGGTGCAACACCCATGCTCGAAGCAAATCCTATGGCACAATGTCGTTTCAGTGGCACAATGCCCCATTCGTGGCACGATGCCCCATCAAGCGACACAACGCCCTCTCCGATGCAGTTGTTCGGTTTCGAACCACAACTGCTCGCTTTGCAAGACAAAGCGACCAAGTGATACCCGCGCACGGATGCACGTTCGCTCGCCCAAATTTTCGATATTTCCATTGCCTCAAAGTATCATTCCAACTCATATAATTCCAACCGTTCCAAGCATAATCCCAAGTATCAAACCGACTGACTCAAATGTATAATCCAACTCTAGCTCCAACTATCCAACGCGTAAATCATTTCAAGCCACAATCCTACCAAGCCAACGACGTACACTCTATGCACGCCTCAGTGTAGTGATTCTCGAGTTTCAGCCCAAGTGTTCAAGCCTTTTACGTGTTTCCATATTATTAGGCATGAAGGAGTAGAGGAGAAGGGAAAGAGCCCACTCACAATGATTGATCCCGTTAGGCATCCTGTCCTGCTGATACGGCCAATCCCTTGAACCCGTGGTCCGATGCAAGCGCGATCTACTCAACTGGTATGACCATGCGAGCAGGCCGTGCTCTCCAAATCATCCGACCGATCGGATTAAGGAAGACGGCATTATCGCTTCCATCCAGCTATTCAGAAATGTTCTGAACGAACACCTGATTTTCATCGAACCCGCTAGCCATCTGCACATTGAAACCAACTCGATTAATCCTTCTTCCCAAAATCCAATATTTTAAATGTAACCAGCATTTGATTTATTCAATCCGACTCAGCGTAACGCTCCGAGCGGTTGTGGGGCGTTACATAACCCAACAACCACCACCATTATGTCTGTTTTCTCTCTCCATCCCTGTCTTTAGTAGCTTCATTTAGAGGTGAGCATTATTCAATTTTGGACCGAAAATCGAACCGAATCGAACCGAAAAAAGAGATTTGGTTCTGTGAAGAAATGATAAATATGGAAAAAGGTTACTTTTTATTATTTTGATGCATGAGCCTTTATATAGCAGAGTTTACATTAATATTGTTTAAACTAACTTATGAGGTTACAGCTGAATCCTACAATCATGGTTATAGATAATTACAAAGACAAATCAGAGATTGTCTAAACTAACTCATGAGGTTACAACTGAATCCTACAATCATGGTTAGAGATAATTACAAAGACAAAAGCAGAGAAAGACTAAGTCAATAACTTAATACCCTCCCGCAAGCTCACGATCGAGTACGAACGAGAAGCTTGGACCGTAAGTTTTGAAACCGTGAGGAGCCAACAACTTTGGTAAAAATGTCCGCTATCTGATCAGCAGACTTAACATGCCTAACAATCAGAGCACCTGCCTGAACTTGTTCCCGGACAAAGTGATAGTCGATTTTGATGTGCTTGGACCGTTGGTGAAAGACCGGGTTTGTAGTAAGAAAAGTGGCACTGAGATTATCATAAAGAAGAATGGGAGGACCAGGAGATGGTGCCGCCATTTCCTTGAGAAGCTGTTGAAGCCAAATAAGTTTAGCCGAGGCAAAGGCAATAGCCCTGTACTCAGCCTCATTGCTAGAGCGAGCAACCACATTCTGTTTGCGTGAAGACCAGCTCACAAGGTTGCCTCCAAAGTAAACCGAGAACCCATGTTGAGAGCGGCAGTCCTCGGGATCAGAAGCCCAGCCAGCATCAGTAAAGCAAACAAGTCAAGCATCACGAGCAGGACGGAAGAAGAGGTCGGAATTGAGTGAACCCTTGAGGTAGCGGAGGATTCATTTGACCGCAGTCCAATGATGTTCCGACGGCTGGTGCATGAACTGGCAGACCCGATTGACTGAGTAGGAAATCTCAGGCCGGGTGATAGTGGCATATTGGAGAGCTCCTACGATGCTGCGGTAGAGATGGACGTCGGAGAACGGATCACCGCCCGAAATGAGCCGAGAACCTGGAACAGCCGACGAGGCTATGGGTTTAGCGCCCATCATTTTGCTGCGATCAAGGAGGTCCAAAATGTACTTTCTTTGGGAGAGTAGAAGACCAGCTGAATTACGATGGACTTCAATTTCCAAGAAAAAGTTGAGATCACCCAAATCCTTCAGAGAGAAAACCGAGTTGAGATACTTGACAAACTCATCAATGAAGGAAGAGTTGGAACCGGTGATAATGAGGTTATCCACATGAACAAGCACATAGACAACATCGGAGCCATGACGTTTGATGAAAAGAGAGGTATCGGAGATGCATTGCCGGAAGCCGTGACGAAGCAAAGCCTGGTTGAGCTTCTGAAACCATGCTCGCGGAGCTTGCTTGAGGCCATAAAGTGCCTTTTTGAGGCGACAGACATAGGGCGGCCGATCAGGGGAAGTGAAACCCGGTGCTTGCTCCATATAGACAGTTTCTGCTAGATCACCATTGAGGAAGGAATTATTAATGTCAACCTGACGGAGAGGCCAATGACGAGTGACATCAATGCTCAATACCACCCGAATCGTGGTAGGCTTGATGACCGGACTGAATATGTCGAAGTAGTCAACTCCCTCTTCTTGATTGTATCCCTTGGCAACCAAACGGGCCTTGTACCGGTCAATAGAGTCATCTGGTTTCTTCTTGATCCTAAAAACTGACTTACAACCAACAATATTAGAAGAGGAGGGCCTAGGAACCAAGTCCCAAGTCCCATTAGCAATTAAGGCATCAAACTCTAGTTGCATAGCATGTTGCCAATTGGGGTTCTTTTTGGCTTGTAAGAAAGTTTTGGGTTCAAAATCAGAGGAATCACAGGGAATAGGGTGTTTGGTAGCAGTATGGGCTTTAGGTTTAAGGTAATTAGTGGAGGCTCGAGTGACCATACCGTGGGTCGAAATGTTGGAGGGGCAGAAATACGAGGGAGCATGTTGATATGGCATAACCGGCGAAGGGATCGGTGGTGGGGAAGGTGGCACCACCGTGGGAGAATGTGGCTTGAGGTCGGAGGGAGACGAAGACAACGGCTGAATGGGAGTCGGTCGAGAAGAATTCGAAGGAGAAGATGCAACCAAGAGTGGTGTTAATGCAGCTTCTTAAAGCGGAAAAAGAGATAGGTCAGGACGAGACGAATCTAGCTGTCCGGACTGAGAATTATGCTCCGAAAAAGGAAAAGAAGACTCATCAAAGACAATATGACGAGCAATGTACGTTCGAGAGGAAGAAACGTGATAGCACAGATATCCTTTATGTTTAGCACTATACCCTAAGAAGATGCACGCCACAGAATGAAATTCCAACTTGCTACTGTTGTAAGGGCGAAGATAAGGAAAACACAAGCAACCAAAGGATTTCAGAAAATGATAATCAGGTTGACGCTGATATAGGCATGCATACGGGGACTTGTTCTGAAAAATAGGAGTTATAGTTCTATTATTCAAGTAAATGGCGGTATGAAAGGCATGTTCCCAAAATTCCATAGGAAGATGGGAATGTGCCAAAAGAGCCAACCCTTTTTCAATGATAATCCTATTCCTTCTTTCAGAAGCACCATTTTGTTCAGGAGTGTGAGGACAAGAAACACGATGAAGTATGCCATTACTTTCAAGAAACGTTGATACAGTTCGGTACTCGCCACCCCAATCAGATTGAAAAGCTTTGAGTTTAGTGGAAAACTGTGTCTCAACCATAGTTTTGAAAGATGTAAAGGCAGACAAAACCTGAGACTTAGCCGCCAAGAAATAAACCCAAACAAATTTGGTGCAATCGTCAATAAAAATGACAAATTAGCGATTACCATTTAAAGAAGACACAGAGGCAGGGCCCCAAACATCCGAATAAATTAAATCAAAAAGATTTTTAGAGGGAACATGACAAGAGGGTAGATTATGTCTTTGACTCTTGCCTAATTGACAAGCACTACACAAAGGCAATGATTTATTTACAGAAACAGGCAAATTAAAAGTAACTAATTGACGATGCAAGATGGACTCATGCGGATGAGCAAAGCGATGATGCCAACAAGAGACAGAGGCGCGTTCACCAACAAAAACTCTGGGAGAGGGTGAGCGAACATGAAGCCGGTACAAGCCATTCTCAATGATTCCCTTGAGTATTCTCGTGCCCTGAAGGTCCTTAACATAACAATGATTAGCATGAAGTTCCATAAAAATATTGTTATCGAGGCATAATTGATGAACACTAAGAAGGTTTTTAGATACTTCAGGCACAACGAGAATATCTTTAAGGGTAAGGGATTTAGCAACATGTTTAGCAGAGAGAGAAAGATTGCCTGTATGCGTAATGGGAAGGGACTGACCGTTTGCGACGACAAGGCTGTCACTGCCAGTGTATTCGAATTGGAGGTTGAGGTCGGTCAGGTCAGCCGTGACGTGATTCGTCGCTCCAGAGTCGACCACCCATGGGTCGGTGATGGCGGACGGGCTGGCGGTATACGCCACATGAGCCTGCTTGCTGGCGGAGGCTATCAGAGTCCAACGGGGAATGTCGACTTGCAGCTGCGCCTCTACGATAAGCAACATGGGCCACCGAAAAACTGAATTCGGCACAAGAGTCAAGTATGCACTGTTCTTCCTGAAGAAGGAGGCCGAGCAGCTCATTTGACAAAATCGGTTCTAGCCGCATACTCAGTGTTGTTTTGAACGCACTATATTCAGCCCCTAAGCCAAATAGCACAAAAGAGACAAAATCCTCATCCGATATAGAGGTGAGATATTCAGTGAGGGAATCAGAAATTGCCCTTTTTTTCTCAACATATTCCAAGATAGACATGTTTTCCTTGGAGAGCAATTGAAGTTGTTGTTTCAAATGTATCTGCTTGGCACGAGTTTGGGAGTGAAACATCTGCTCTAACATGGACCAAAGTTCCGCGATTGTGGCAGCCCGAACAACGTGACCAAGCATAGGAGTGGAGAGAGTGGATCGCAGCCATAAAAGAACCAGTCGGTCCTTGCGCTTCCAAGCAACAAAGTCAGGATTCGGGCTGGTGATGGTTGATGAATCTGCTGCCGATGAAACAGTCGGCGGAGGAGCACCACCAGCGACAAGAAATCCCTCAAGCTCATAAGCCTCAAGAGCCGAGCGAATAGTGCCGCGCCATAGAGAGTAATTGGAGCGATCGAGACGGACTGCTAGCGCCGGGAGTTGAAGGTTAGCCGCGGCGCCACCAGAAGCAGTGAACAAGATTTGAGTAGCGGAAGGAGTAATCTGCTTATTTTTGGAAGACATAGCGTAGGATCGGTTTAGGCTATTCTGATACCATGTGAAGAAATGATAAATATGAAAAAAGGTTACTTTTTATTATTTTGATGCATGAGCCTTTATATAGCAGAGTTTACATCAATATTGTTTAAACTAACTCATGATGTTACAACTGAATCCTACAATCATGGTTAGAGATAATTACAAAGACAAAATCAGAGAAAGACTAAGTCAATAACTTAATAGGTTCGGTTTCAGTTTTGAAATTATTAAAATTTCTTATTCGGTTTCGGTTCAAAATCGAAAACCGAATAAGACTTATACAATTATGTAAATACTCTAAATTCTATGCATATGTTGTAATTAAATGTGTGTATATTTTGAAAATAATGTGTTTTAAAGTCCAAATTTGATAATTTAATAATTATAACTTTGGACATAAATACAATAAATGTGTGTATAAAAATTTAATTTGTAATATCATTTAACCATGATTTCAACTTTGGACCATACCTATTAAGCATTAGAAATAATCCAACCGAATAAACCAAATCGTTATTCGGTTCGGCTCGGTTTCGATTTTGACTAATTTTGGTTCAGTTTCGGTTTTAGATTTTTATAGTTTTGGTTTATTCGATTTTGACTATTTTGATTCGGTTGAAACAGAATAAACCTAACGCTCACCCTAGTCCCATTAAGCCAAGCCACTATTGTCCGCCACAACATCACTCTGAACCACACAACCTTGCCCATGCCTTTGTCCATCGTCGCCACCTCTCTTCTCAAGCTTCTCCTCTTCAGACCTGTGGAGCCTGAACCACTCCGACGATGTCGATCGACCACGATGAAGATCAGGTGCGCTGGGTCTGCATATTTCTTCCAACCTGGCATTGGGATTTTCTTTCTGTAAGCCCCCTTATTTTGAGATAGGAATAATTTGATAATTTATAATTATTTTTATAATTTTTTAATTAGATAGATTTAAAGAATTAATTTCTAAAATTCTTTTTTATATATATGACACTTTGCCATGGCTTTGATATTTTGAGCAATGTCCGATTTTTTTCTTCCAACAAAATTTATATTACTAATATTAATTGTATCTATTATAATTGGACATTGGTGTTGCATTAATTTGATGTTTCCCATGCTCTAAAATATTGACAACCATTTAGAACCACGCTTACCGTAAAACTGCCTTCATTAGACTAGAACTTGACCCAAACCAAACCCAAACACATGTAGGCATGTAGTGCACCCAAATATCATATATATATATATATATAAAAATTAATTTATTTTTATTTATGGGAGTTTTATTTATAGAAAGTGGTATAAGTGTCATCCTAATTGGCAAATAACTACCTAACCAACCAACACCCAAACCTTATCGACACACAACCCAATAACCAATCAAACCCTCTCATATTCGGCCAAGAGCAACCCCCCTTGTGGCTGAATCCTATTAGCACTAGGAAACCCCCTCCTATATTTAAATATAATTAAAAAGCTCATATATATATCAACTTATCACCAAACCCTAACCCTAACCATAACAAATCTCTTTCTCCTAAGTTGGCCAACCCCTTCCCTCTCCCTCACGTGTAAGAGCAGCCCCCTTCCACCATCTCTCCCTCACAACATCATCTCCTTCACCAAAAACTCCCTCATCTCTTCCAAAAGCTCCACTTTTCATTATCCTTCTACCATCTCTCCGTCCAAACACCATTAAACCTCCAAGAAGAACCCAATATTCCCCATAAATATATCAAGAATTTATTTTTATCATCAACAACCCATCAATAAAGGAGTAGCAAGCCAAACACAAGCAAGGAGGAGTGTTTCTTGGACAAGAAGAAACACCATCATCCAATCCTCCAAAGTTTTCTGTAAATCTTAAAAAAAAATTCTCAGATCCCATGGCATGATCCTTTTAGGTTATGTAAAATTATTAATTTAGAACCCATATTTTGCCATATTGTTCTCATATTAGAATATATGGATTCATCATAATAGGTTGGTGATAATTCGCTTGTCGGTAGGACTAGTTTTGAGACTTTTAATGCGATTACTTGTGGGAATCGTTATTAATTTTTAAAACTGAATTAATAGGTGTTTATTTGCTGAAAATTAAGTATTTAAATTTTTTTTTGTTATTTTAATGTCAAATCTGAACCCTATAATTAAGGGCCATTAGTCTAGATTTTCGGGTGATTTGTGGCATTGTTTGCTAGTAAATAGAGAATATTTTGGAAGAAATAAAGAGGTGAATATTTTTTTAGATTAAATCAGAATATAATATGATATAAAATAAATTTTCATAAATATATACCATACTAATGGACTGGAAATGTCCAGAACATGTTCGGACAAAACTAGTCAACCTAAAGTAGCCATAATCTTGAAATAAATTATTTTATCAAATCTGATAATTAATTATTAAAATAAATATAAATTGCATTTAAATCAAGATTATATGATTTATTATGATTTATGTTCATGTCATTTAATTGGGGACTTAAACTTAAATTTTGGAAGTCAAAAACCAAGAAACTAGGTTCCGATATCCTGTAAAAGTAAAGTAAGATGTTAGAAATAATATTGAACTTGATTATACATGGCAAAGAATAAAATTATATAATTAAGTTATAATTACAAGAATTCGTGATTGGACCCTTAAGCGTATTAATTGATTGATAGGTCAATTGAATCCTGAAGGAGTGGACACGAGATCATCTTTACCACCACTGACTGCAGAACCAGGCAAGTATATCTTGCCAAGATGTTTACAGTTCTAAATTATTTATTTGATATTATTTATGCATTAGAAATTATATTTGTGTGGCTTGGTTGATGTATTTGTTGAGCCTAGGGCTGTTATATGATACTTTGTGTCCGAAGAAGATTTGGGTACTGACATCCTCTGCGGAGTCGAGTAGCATAGTCAGAGAGTCATATTTACGAACCCATGTTGGTACAAACATTATTTGCATATCCAACCATAGGACACTGGACACGATATTCATATGACAGAGTCTTTCTCGACTTGTTCGTGGTACTTGGACTCTAGATAGGATTACATGATGCATGATATAGGGATGATTATAGTGATACATAGTGACTAAGACTTGTGCTGATATTTAGAGGTCATGAGCTTGCGTGTCTTGATTGAGACGTGAGTTTACATTGGGTGGAGAGAGTCTTCATCGTGCTCTGGGAATATTTTACTTATTACTATTTATTGTGTATTAGGCTTTAGGTTCCCTCTATAAATCTAAGATATTATATATATATATATATATATATATATATATATATATATATATATATATATATATATATATATATATATATATATATATATATATATATATATATATATACAGCTTCCTCCTGGTTCTCCCACACGGAGCCTTGAATGTACTATTAGATTACGGAAGTGTCCCTTGAGATCTTCCGTGAGTACCAGTCTGGGGTACTAGTCTATACTCTCATTTGTATGTCACATAGTTGGTTACAGTAGTTTATCCAAGAGGGTTTTATTACACTGTTTACTTCTGGCTTGTTGTTTTCTTGTAACTTGTTACGTCCCTCTGAGGGCCTGGTTCCCTGACAGTTTTTGCTGCATAGACGATTATGGAGCCTTTGGAGTTGTTGATGTGTGTTGCTTGTCATGCAGACATTGGTGCCAGGTACTTATATCATTTCTACCGGAGTTATGGTTATTTATTCATATTATTTATTCATCTGCTGATGTAGCCTAGTTTTTTTATAGACTCATATTTATTTCTTGAGTCTATTCGAGCTTATGTGTTACTGGGCGGCCGCCTTTAGCACATGTAGTTCATTCTTGATATTTTGTTCTTTATGTGGATTGTGACATAGATATTTTCAGTATTCTTAGATAGTTACCCTTATTATACATCTTATACGTATTCGGGTCGGACCAGAGTCTGGTCGAATGCGTAGCCGCTATGTCACGTATTCCAAGTCCTACGTATTTTGGGACTGGGGCATTACATATTTTTGTGGTGGCCCATGCAGGTCTGAGTATATCATTTCGGTTACGTTGTTGTGCCGAGCGAGCCTGTAGTTAGGATAAGGTTGTTAGGATCTCAATCCACAATTGCTTTTGGAACTTCCTTTGATTTCTAATATTGTCCTTGAACCTCGAAATTGTAATCATCCATACTTTCTTTGAACTCTTATTCTTTGATTCTTGTTTTTCTCTAACTCGGAGAGACGAACACTCGTGCGCCGTGATCTCTCCAGGAAAAGATTCTCGTCAAGACAAAGAAGACATATTGGATAGATTATTTGTAAGTAGTTGCTTACCTGAGTAGTGAAGATTATGGTAGATAATTTCTTGATATTAGAGTGAGAATAGATTACGACATTACCAGTAGGAACCTAAAACAAGATGGACTCTATCAATTGCCAAGATTAGAAGTGATGGGTTACTATTAGATAAACCTTTTAGATGTATGTGAGTGATTTTATTTTAGAAAATAATATTGTGTTTTGATAAGATGGTTTGATCTAAGGTGGGTAGGCTTCTCGACTAACAAATTAATTTGGATGTTAATCAATTGATGAAGATGAGAATTGTCAAATTTTTGTACTTTGAGGCTTAAATTTATATGTGATTTGAAAAAATGGGGTGTTTTATTTTAAATTAAGAAAAAAAAATGATGAGATGAGTTAGAGATTTATTTAATTTAAAATTTTTAGGCGATTATGATTTAATAGATTTAAAATTTTAAATCGAAATATTTTGGATGAAATTAAATCTTGTGAAGTTTAAATTTCAATGATTAATATTAATTTAAATAAAGAGTTAAAAAATTGATATGACAGCATTAACGATTTTTTAAACTATAAGTTTTGAAGATTATGATATGATTGGATTTGTGTTTAAATTTAAAAGAAATTATGTGATTAATTTATATTTAGATTTTAAGAATCTTGAAGCATTTAAGTTTTGTGGGGGTTTAAATTTGAAGATTCTGATAAGATTTGACTTGGAATCTAAATTTGAGAATTTTAGGATATGAAGAGGAGGCGCATTGGTGAATCTCAATTTAAAGTTTTGGTAATTATTTTATTGTTTGAGTATTGTGTGAAAAATAATAATATAAAGAAAAAGATCGAGAGAATAGTTTCAAATTCAAATTTTGTGGATGTGAATTTGAATTAAAATTTATTCAGGAGAATATGCAATGGTTGGATTTAAATTAGAGGATTGGATTTAAACTTGAATGATTGAGATTGAGTTATTAAATAAAGTTTTGAGAAATTGGATTTAAATTAAAAAATTTAAATGATAGAATTTAAAATTTTAAAACTTTGAGAAGAGTTTGATAAAATAGATTTATATTTCCTTGAGAAAATTTTAGAGGTTAAATAATACTTAGTGAATTTGAGTAAGTTTTGCGATAATTGTTGAATTGAAGGTAAGTAAAAATTATGGTGCAGAAATTGTGGTTGATTATATAAAGGAAAAAATATAGAGGTGTAAAATTTGATACAACAATTTTTGGAATTCAAAATTTTAGATGAGTTTATTTTAAACCTTGTGATTGGATTTAAATTTTAAGAATATATGGAATTAAATTAAGTTTTGAGATTTGATGAGATAAAGATATATTGTATTAAAGATTATAAATTTTAGGGATTTGATTTTATCTTTGATGGTCGGCTAGAATTAGATATGTCATATATGAATTATTTTGTTGGGTAGCTTTATGATTGCTAGGTTTAATGATGTTGTAGAGGGTAAAATTGATTAAATTACCGGTATTATCGTTTAGAGAAAATAAAATTTATTCAAAAATTTGAGAAATTGAGGAGAAGACTATTTGAGAATTAAATTTTAAAATGGTGAAATGAGACAAACTTTGAGGATAAAATTTAAAGGTATTATATGGTAAGATTGAATTTTAAATTCTGGAAAGGCCAAAATATACTGTATTTGATTTCTCTTTAAATTTGAAGGGATTAAATCTAGCCGAGTTTAAAATTTTGAATTTAAATTTGGAGAATAGAATTTTGGAGATTGGATTTAAAATTTTGAGTATTGGGATATTAAATTTAAATTTTAAGAAAATTAAGAGATTAACATCATAGATAGTGGACTACAAGATGTGGATTCAAATTATATTTTTGAAGATTTGAATTAAATAAAAGTTTAATAATTTGAGGACTTGGGATCTTTTGAATTTAATTTTGAGAATTTTAAAGAAATTTGAATGAGTAGAATAATAATAAATTTTAAAGGTAAGAATTGAGTTTAATTTAAATTTGAGGAGTTTAAAGCTTGAAGTTGTTAAATTTTGAAAATTTAATTTTAAAAATTAATTAGAAGTTTGAGATAAAATTTAAGGAATTCAAGGATAATGTTGAGGATTTTGAGTGTTAGGAGTTCAATATAATATTGAGAATTGATTTATTGGTTGGATTAAACTAAAGGAATAACAATATAAAGATTGACTTTATCACTTATAAAATTGAATTTTAAGGACTTAATTTGAATTCAAAATTTGAAGAATTTTTTTTTGAGAGATACGATTGATGCGGTTGATTTTGAATTCAAATTTTGCTGATGAGATTTTAAATATTTAAATTTATTCATGAGATATGCGTTAGTAGAATTTAAATTGAGAAATTATTTTTAACTTTAAAATTTTTAGGATTGACTCATTAATTGATGTTTAAGGATGATCATTAATTTAAATACCGAAAATTCATATATACGTAATGGCAGTGAGGACAAGATAAATTATGGCTATAAGGACAAATCGAATTATTAGAAAATTTTGAGAAATGACTATAATATGAGATAAAAAAAATTCAAGGATGGAATTAATTTTTTTTTTTTAATTTCAATATTGGATTTGATTTTTTAAGTTTGGATATAAAATTAAATGATTGAATTATGAAATTTTTGAAGGCTGTTATAAATGAGATTTAAATTTTGAGAAAATAATGTTAGATTGTAATTAAGAGTTACGACTTGAGAATCTGATTTAAAAAGAATTTTTTTTAGATTTTAAAATTTTGAAGATAAATTCGAATTTCAAAGATTTACTTTAAAATTTTAAGCTTTGAGGATGAAGTTAATTTTGAGGACTTTGTTAAATAACAAAAATAATTTGATTTCATGATTATATTGCTTGAATTTTAATGGAGAATATATATATATATATATATATATATATATATATATATATATATATATATATATATATATATATATATATATGTTATTGAAGATCTTAAATTTCGAGGACGAAATTATTTTAGGGTGGGTAGATTGTAAGCCCCCTCATTTTTGGGATAGGGATAATTTGATAATTTGTAATTATTTTTATTATTTTGTTTAATTAGATAGATTTAAAGAATTAATTTCTAAAATTCTTTTAAATATAATAACACTTTGTCATAACTTTGATATTTTGAGCAATGCACGACTTTTTTCTTCCAATAAAATTTATATTACTAATATTTATTGTATCTAGTATAATTGGGCCATGAGTGTTGCATTATTTTGATGTCCTCCATGCTCTAAAAATATTGACAACCATTTAGAACCACGGTTACCGTAAAACTTCCTTTATTAGACTAGAACTTAACCCAAACCAAATCCAAACCCAAACACATGTAGGCATGTAGTGCAACCAAATATCCTTATATATATATATATATATATATATATATATATATATATATATATATATATATATATATATATATCAATTTGTTTCTTTTTATGGGAGTTCTATTTATAGAAAGTGGTATATGTGTCATCCTAGTTGGCAAATAACTACCTAACCAACTCCCTAACCAACCAACACCTAAACCTTATCAACATACAACCCAATAACCAACTAACGACTCTCATATTCGGCCAAGAGCAACCCCCTCTTGTGGCTAAACCTTATTAGCACTAGGAAAGCCCCTCATATGTTTAAATCTATTTTAAAAGCTCATATATATTTTAACTTATCACCAAACCCCAACCCTAAACTTAACAAATCTCTTTCTCCTAAGTTGGCCGACCCCTCCCCTCTCCCTCACGTGTAAGAGCAGCCCCCTTCCACCATCTCTCCCTCACAACATCATCTCCTTCACTAAAAACTTCCTCCTCTCTTCCAAAAGCTCCATTTTTCATCATCCTTCCACCATCTCTCCGTCCAAACACCATTAAACCTCCAAGAAGATCCCCATCATCAACAACCCATCAAGAAAGGAGTAGCAAGCCAAACACAAGCAAGGATGAGTGTTTCTTGAACAAGAAGAAGCACTATCATCCAATCCTCCAAAGTTTTCGGTAAATCTTAAATCTTTCTTTCTCAAATCTCATGACATGATCCTTTTAGGTTATGTAAACTTATTAATTTAGAACCCATATTTTTCCTTCTTGTTCTCATTTTATAATATATGATTCATTATGATAGGTTGGTGATAATTCGCTTGTCGGTTGGACTATTTTTGAGACTTTTAATGTGATTACTTGTGGGAATCGTTATTAATTTTTAAAAATGAATTAATAGATGTTTATTTGCTGGAAATTAAGTATTTTAAAATTATTTTTTATTATTTTAATGTCAAATATGAACCCTATAATTAAGGGCCACTAGCCTAGGTTTTCGGGTGATTTGTGGCATTGTTTGCTAGTAAATAGAGAATTTTTTGGATAGAATTAATCAGAATATAATATGATATAAAATAATTTTTCATAAATATAGACTATACTAATGGACTGGCAATGTCCAGAACAAGTTTCGGACAAAACTAGTCAACCTAAAGTAGCCATAATCTTGAAATATGTTATTTTGTCAAATCTGAAAATTAATTGTTAAAATGAATATAAATTATATTTATATAAAGAATATATGATTTATTATGATTTATGTTCATGTTATTTAATTTGGGACTTAAACTTAAATTTTGGAAGTCAAAAACCAAGAAACTAGGTTCCGATACCCGGTAAAAGTAAAGTAAGATATTAGAAATAATATTGGACTTGGTTGTACATGAAAAAGAATAAAATTATATAATTAAATTATAATTACAAGAATTCGTGATTGGACCCTTAAGCGTATTAATTGATTGATAGGTCAATTGAATCCTTAAGGAGTGGACGCGGGATCATCTTTACCACCACTGACTACAGAACCAGGCAAGTGTACCGTGACAAGATATTTACAGTTCTAAATTATTTATTTGATATTATTTATGCATTAGACATTATATTTGTGCAGCTTGGTTGATGTACTTGTTGAGCCTAGGGCCGTTATACGATACTTTGTGTCCGAACAAGATTAGGGTACCGACATCCTCTACAGAGTCGAGTAGCGTAGTCAGAGAGTCATATTTACGAACCCATGTTGGTGCAAACATTATTTGCACATCCAACCATAGGACACTAGACACGATATTCTTATGACAGAGTCTTTCTCGACTTGTTCGTGGTACTTGGACTTTGGATAGGACTACAGGATGCATGATATATGGATGATTATAGCGATACATAGTGACTAAGACTTGTGCTGATAGTTAGAGGTCATGAGCTTACGTGTCTTGATTGAGACGTGAGGTTACATTGGGTAGGGAGAGTCTTCATCGTGCTCTTGGCATATTTTACTTATTACTATTTAATGTGTATTAGGCTTTAGGTTCCCTCTGCGGAATCTAAGATATTATATATATATGTACAGCTTTCTCCTGGTTCCCCCACACGGAGCCTTGAGTGTACTATTAGATTACAGAAGTGTCCCTTGAGATCTTTCGTGAGTATTAGCCCGGGGTTCTAGTCTATATTCTTATTTGCATGTCACATAGTTGGTTACAGTAGTTTACCCTAGAGGGTTTTATTATACTGTTTACTTATGGCTTATTTTTTTTTTTTGTACCTTGTTACGTCCATCTGAGGACCTGGTCCCCTGCTAGTTTTTACAACTTAGACGATTATAGAGCCTTTGTAGTTGCTAATGTGTGTTGCTTGTCATGCGGGCATTGGTGCCAGGTACTTATATCATTTCTATAGGAGTTATGGTTATTTATTCATATTGTTTATTTATTTGCTGATGTAGCCTAGTTTTTTTATAGACTCATATTTATTTTTCGAGTCTATTCGAGCTTATGTGTTACTGGACGAACGACTTTAGCACATGTAGTTCATTCTTGATATTTTGTTCTTTATGTGGATTGTGACATAGATATTTTCAGTATTCTTAGATAGTTATCCTTATTATACAACTTATACGTTTTTGGGTCGGACCAGAGTCTGGTCGAATGCGTAGTTGGCATGTTACGTATTCCTATTCCTTCGTATTTTGGGACTAGGGAGTGACACTTTTGTTTTCCCCTTTACGTCCATCACAGTATTAATTATGTTGTCAAACACATTCTTCTCGATATGCATGACATCAAGGTTATGTCTGGTCAAATTGGTGCTCCAATATGGCAGGTCCCAGAATATGCTCCTCTTTGTCCAGTTATGAGTGTGACCAAATCCATCACACTTGTACCCCTTAGTAGGCTCTTTGATAGGACTTGGTAAGTCCTTAACCTCTTCCCATATCGTGTCTCCGGGCCACCTTAGAGGTGGTTTTGCCTTCTTTGTAATGCCAGCACAAAATATATTCCTGTTCCTCCAGAACGGATGATCCGACGGTAGAAATTATCGATGACAATAGAAGAAGAACGGTATTCCTCCGCGTTTCAAACGGAAAACCTTAGTGCGGTCCATGCAATACAGACATGAGAGATGACATGAGTGCTCCATCCTGATGACATTCCATAAGACGAAAAGTCGTTGATGGTCCACATAAGTGCTGCCCCCATCTGAAAATTCTATTTTTTTGAAATATCGTACGTGTTGGCACTAACTTCTCACAGCTGATTCAACTCATCTATCAATGGTTGAAAGTATACATCGATGTTCCTCTTCAGATTGTTCAGACCCGGAATAATGACGGTTAAGAACATAACCAGAGTCTTCATGCACATCCAAGGCGGTAGGTTGTACGGGGTGACGATCACAGGCCAACAGGAATACAGGAAGCCCGAAAGTGCGAATGGGGAGAAACCGTCGGACGAGAGCCCTAATCTTACATTATGCAGATCCGAAGAAAAATTGGGATATTCTCGATCGAAGTGCTTCCATGCTTCTTCATCGGATGGGAGATCCAATACTCCTTCAATCTGTTCTCGCCTGTTCCAACTCATATTTTTGGCATTCTCCTTCACCATAAACAACCTCTGCAACCGCGGCGTCAAAGGCAAGTAGTGCATCGAATCGGTCAGCTTCCTTGTACCGGCAGGCCTTCCTATACCAGATGCCTTGTAGCGATGAGCACCACAAAATTGGCACACGTCTTCATCATTGTCATCTTTGTAGTACGACATGCACCCGTTGCGACATGCATCAATTTTCTCGTATTCCATCCAGAGCGATCTCACCATCCTCTTAGATCGATAGAAGTCTTTAGGTAACTTAGCCGGCAAAATCTCTATAATCAACTCCATTAGTCGGTTGTAGCATTCTTGCGACGTGTTAAAATCGGACTTGATGCGCAGTAGTCTTGTAACCACCTCCAACGGTGAATGATCCTCACAACCAGGATATAATGGAGTCCTTGCATTCTCCAATAACTCCATGAACTTTGCAACATCGGCGATGCCTCCTCAGCTGTATCATAATTATCAGGATCGAAACTAGGCCCGACAGCGTCGAAAACCATATTTACGCACCTGTCGTCATAATCAGCGTGGTCGTAGACATTTATATACTGCTCCACATAAGGCTCCGGCTCTGATGCTAAAGACACAAGTTCTCCGTGTGAGGTCCACTGATAATAATTTGGCGTGAAATTCCTCGAGTACAAATGATATGTCTCATCCACTTCTGAGTGATATTTCAAGTTACGACATCTCACATACAGATACTTAATTTTGGTACCGTCCATGTACTGTGGGAACGCCTTAGCGAATTGCAGGAACTGTTCTACCCCATGTATGAATTCATCCTGCACACCGCACATGTCATCAGGATGACGGTTGTATATCCACGAACGACGACGCATGTATTAATTCAGATCCATTTATAGATACTTCTGAAAAGATGAATAGACATCGTTCAAGTATATTATTTAAATGGATGCAAAGATGGACATACATGTTCATCAAAGTAATTAACAACTCTTATTGATGCGTGAGTATTCGAGTTGTGATGCGGGAGTATCCATATCGTGGTTCATGAATATCCATTTTATAATTCGTGAATTTCAGAAAACTAGTAGACATGTGGACAACTCTAATTTCAAACCCTATTAAATATGTGTCGTTACGTATTCATTCTTCCTCAGGATCCTAGTTATTCTACTTTTATAATAAGTATTATCTATGTGAAACTATTTATCACTTAACTTATATTTATCAGGCTTATAACATAAACCTAGTTATGTGATACATATACCAATGCCGTGCCACAACCACCCGAACACGAACTCTTGTGTCAAGGATATGTTTGACACTGCTCTAACCCAAGTTAGATACGAGTTTTAAAAGAACCCAATATCGTGTCGTGTCTCGGCTTTGAAGAGTCATTTCCATGTTCGTGTATACTATAATATTGTCCTTGATTATTTTTGATATGGGGGCGCACACTAATACTCTATCAGTACTCTCATATCAAGACCCCTGACACTCATATTTCATATATATATCTAATATCTCTTCACAACCTCACCAATTTTATATATATCTCCTACAATCGCTAAATACGTATTATAATTCTAAACAAACTCTATTTGACCTTTGATTCAAATGCTAAAAGATAAATTATAGTCGCATGATTATCAACATTATCTCAACATTATCGCATGAGAAATAGGGGTTAAATCACACTATACTATAAATTTTTCTTTACATACACATGCACATATGAATTTTCTATCTTTATCTTTCTTTTACAAATGAACATATAATTCTAGGAAGTTAAATCACACTATATTAAAAAAATTCAAAAGAATATATATATAATTAAAATAGGGCTTGTGTGTGTGTCAGTGTATGTGTGTGTCAGTTTGTGTATGTCAGTGTGTGTGTCAGTGTCTGCATCCGTGTCCAACTTAAACATGTCCGTATTTGTGTGTGTGTGTATGTGTTTGTTTGTTTGTTTGTTTGTTTGTTTGTTTGTTTGTTTGTGTCATGTATGTGTCTGTGAAAGTGTGTGCATGTGTGTGTCGTATCAGGGTCAGTGTCGTGTCAGTATGTGTGTTGTGACGTGTCTGTGCTACGAGAGAGAGAGAGAGAGAGAGAGAGAGAGAGAGAGAGAGAGAGAGAGAGATAGGGTTAGGTTTAGGGTTTACCGAGATGGCTAGGGGTTGACCGAGGAGGGGTCGACCAGAGGGGAGGAGGACTGGTAGTGGGGAGGAGGAGCGTCGGTAGGGGGACCACGACCACCGGACGGGAGGAGGAGTGTCGGTGGGGAGGAGGGGCGACGCTCTGCGAGGGTGTCTAGGACGCTGTCTGTCACGCCCCAGTCCCAAAATACCAATGGACTAGCCACGTGGTAATGGCCAGCAGCGCAACTCCAATGGGCAAACTCAATTTAATGTGCCCGTTAGAGTGCACTTAAGCTGTAATACATATAAAATTATCTATAAATACCTGTCACAGTTTATATATCTAATCTCATCCACAATAAGTAACAAAATCACAAAGAGACAACTCCAATCACAATAATATAAAATGATCTGTCCAACCAAAGCAATATAAATAATGTCATGGGGAACAACCCGTCATCAAAATGGAAAGAAAAATAACTCCAAGTACAATATCCAGAAGTCACTACAAGATCAAATATCTAAGAATACTAAGCATAATAAATAAATGGTGAGAATACTTTGTGCTCAAGAGAAGTCCTCCGGAACAACCTCGTCCTCTGCAACCTGTACGTCTCCAATAGTAGAACTTGCCCCATAAACCTTGGGATAGATCTCCTCCTCTACACCTGGGACATAATCCGGATTCAGGTCCTTAGGGGACATAACAAGGAATAATAAACACTCAAGCCAAATGAAATACAGCAAGTAAATATAAATAGATCCTCAGGGCAAGCTATGTAACCAACTAAGTAAAATGCAAATAAGAGCATCACTAGTACTCAAGATGAGAGCACAACATACTCTGTGTCGGGGAGCCCATAGCAGCAAGTAGTATCACGACTCCAGTATATGTGTCAAAGATCTGAGACAGAATCTAAGGCACCTCCAATAGTATATTTTTTATATAAATAATCAGCATATAGACTATGTGTCTCTCCCCACCCAATGTAACCTCATGTCTCATGTTCACGACGTCTCATATCCATAACACATAAGATCATGACCTCTAGCTAGTACAATGAGTCATAATAATATCCATATAATATGCAAGTCTCGTATCACGAATCTTGTAAGCTTATACATAATCACTATGAATAACTCAAGAAAGATTCTGTCACATAAAATAGTGTCAAGTGTCCTACGATATGGCGTACTTGGTAAATCAAGCACGTAAAAATATAGGATCATGTAATAAACTCTCTAAGTGACGTTACACGACTCCGCGTACGGAGTCGACACCCGAATCTTGTTCGGACGCTAAGCAATGTCTCACGGTCATAGGTTGAACAGGTAAATCACAAGAGTATATATATATATATATATATATATATATATATATATATAGGGAGAGAGAGAGAAAGAACACAAGCAAATAATATAACAGGATCTCGGCAGGTTTGGCAAGGTACACTTGTCTGAGTTCTGAACTCCATCAACTACTCCTGGGAAAGTGAAATCTGTACTTACATCTTCGGATGCTAAAATAAACAACACCAATATTCTCAGAATACTTAAAATAGTTAGGATTGACTATCCATAAGTCCAATTTGGACACAGGGACATAATTGGCAGTTTTGGGTCAAAGCGGGGTCCACATGTGGCCCACTTCGCACCGAAAAATATGTCAGAGATAAAGTTCTTTAAAGTCAGCAAAATTAGTGTCTACGAGTCTAGAACGACAATACGAACCCAACGGAATGTTCAGAACTGGATTCCGATGAGTCGATCACGAAATCGCCCGTCATATGCAACCGTAAGGCCTACGAAATGGTATTTCACCAACGTTCTCAGATTCGAACCAAACATGGGCCACAGGACCAACGTAACCCTATGAATCCAATAGAACAAGTTTTGTTTCAAACCGACGAGTACACACGAAGTTATGGCGAGGTGTCGGAATAGGTCGATATGGTATTTTTTGGCAGATACGCGTTGATTCCGGCGTACACACACGTCCAAATCAAGTTTTACGAAAGCCCAAACGTCTGCATTCATTTTACGCACATTTCAGTGCAATTCGCACGCGAAGACGTGGCCTTGTTTGGCGGAATGCACCGCGTATCGGAGATTTTTGGTGTTTTAAAAATAAGTTTTTTTTGGTCGTTTTGGAATCAGAATAATTTAACCATTAACGCAAACTAATAAAAACTAAAAGAATAGTAAAAATCTTGGTTATCTTGTGAAGAAGTACTTTAATTATATTTTGAAAATAATTAACGAGTTAGTAGAAAATTGGACATGAACAGGGGTACTTGGACTGGATTTCTGAACTATTTTTGAACAGTTTTTCGGCCAACTTCCAGTCAATTTTTTGATCAAACCCGAGTGCCTAAATTCATTCCACTTGAAGAAAATCCTAGGGGTTTAGGTTGTGAACATACCAGCGAAGATGGGACACGAAACGGACGAGAGAGGAGGGCAAAAACTCCGCGTGAAGGGGGTCCGCACGACTGCAACTGTGCGTGTCTGCACTGCTGGCAGCGGTGTAGCGGCGCTGCTTCGGCGCAGAGGCGCTGCGGACGGCGATTCGGGCGGCGCTGCGGGTGGTCGGCTCATCGAAATAGGTCGATACGGTATTTTTCGACGGATACACGTTAATTCTGGCGTGTACACACGTCCAAATCAAGTTATCCGATGTTCCTTTCTGGTGTTGCTAAATTCATAAATTATAGCGACGTCCATGAGGAACGTCGCTAAAAATGTCGCTATTTCATCAAATTTTGGTAGTGAATGTACATGTTGAATTTACAAATTTGATAGAACATTTGTTCTTGAAAGTTAAGTCTTAGTCTAATCTGTATCATTCAATTCTTCCATTTTGGTTGTACACTCGAGTGAGTTCTTTGGAGAAAGGTCATCTACATTAAATAAAATAAGAAACTTTTATCTACACAAATCTGAGTAAATTGGATGAAATTTATGATTCTTGCATCAAAATCTAGGCCTTAAGCCCCCTGTAGACTTGGATAATTGTCATGACCCACCTGTAATGCCCAGCTCCTAGTGGGTTACTTATGGAACACTTGTTACTTTGACTCGGTTGAGAATCGAGTCTCGGAGAAATCTTACCGCCAAATCAACATGGACAAAATACAATGAACCCTTCAAATTGATGGAACAACTTCTATTGAAATGAGTCCAAGATTTTACGTTGGTTGTTTTGCTGCATGGTTTTGTGTTGCTTTGTGTTTTGTCTTGCTTTTGATGACTTGGTTTTCATGGTTCGCTTTTATCGCTTATGCATTCATTTCGAATCATAAGAGAAAGAGATCGAAGGATACTAACCAAGTATTGTTGCAATTTCAGGACGCATAACCAATGAATGATCATTGCATAAGGCTTCCCCATTCTCTCGTTCGATTCAATCGGTGGGTGGCTTAGGCCCTTCAATGAATCCTTTAGTCGGCACATCTTAATAAAGAATCTCTAGTTCACTATATCAATGTTGCCTCACTAACAAGATAAGCTAAAAAGAAATATTATTGCATGCTTCAAGTATAGAACTGCTACCTTACTAGTCACATCATGAATGCTTACCTGCCCCTCGTATGTTGTATATTGAGTAATACTGCTGGAAACCTCTTGACTTGATCTTGTAAATGAGAAAAAGAGATAGACTTGCTTGTTCATCGTTCATCAGTTGCATGATAGCATATTATCTGATAGGAACTTGCATTCATGCATTTGGTCAGGACAACTTGTGCACAAGGTTTATCTCTCGAGCGGTTCCTGAGGCACTGTGGATCGTTCGGCCTGGGAGAGATCTAGATACACTGAGGCTTGAAGTTCTTACTTACGGGAGGGTATAGGTCTATTAGTGAGACGGACTGGTACGTCCCAACTACTAATCCCGTGGAGGGGACCATTATGTAGTTATGGCACATGATAGGTTTTCCTTCTTGCATACCTAACACTTGATGCCAAGATTGATTCATAAGTTTATTCATATATGCAAATTATGGCTAACTTGCATGTCTGCTACAGGGATATCCGTTCGGCCGTGGGTAAGAATTATCATATGCATGGTTCAATTTATCGTTTATGTTTCTTTGCATAAATTGTTAAAAAGAAACTAGACTAGAAAGATCACCTAAAATGCTAGCTTCACATGTTTACTTAGTATAGATTTCTAGGTGAGTTTGGCCACGGTCGCTCACCAGTACATGTTGTAGTACTGACCCACGTTTGTGGACAAAACCTTCAGGTTCTAGTAGCGAGAGCTTGGCGAGCATTTTGAATCAGTGCTAGCGCATCCATCCAGCGGAACCGTGCTCGTGCTGCTTCCTTAGCTTTCCTCTCCTGTGTGCAAGCTCTTCTTCTGCTAGGTATTTTATTTTGGTCCTACTAAAAGGATATGATGTGTAGACATTGTGGCTAGTTTTGGGTTTATAAAAAAGGATGTAGCCATTTATGACATATTTTGTAATCAGCCAAGCACGTACTTTGTAATCCAATCTTCAAGTATTCAATAAAGAAAGTATTTTGTGTTCCTATCAAATGTGTTCAACTTTGGTTCTCTGCATTTTGAATCCTATGCCTCTATATATGTATATTTTTGTCTAACTTGTGTCTTGTGCAGGTACTATGCCTGGTGCAAGAGCAACTTAGGCTTGCACGACATCACGTCCAAGCGATGACGATCGGTTTCGAAGGGACCAAGCGGGGACGATCGACCCTTACGGGACCGGGGCGTGACACCACCTGCCATTGAGGCTAGGGGAAACAGTTATAGTGCTGGCAATTAAGTTTGGCATTTCCCTTCTTATGTATTAAGGACACTTGCCTTGCCATTACTATTTTTTTCAGAATGTAGTTTATTTTTATATGTATAGTTGTATATCAACTTATGATATGATCACATCTTTTTCTTCTACAGGTACAAAAGGAAAATATACTCACAGAGGCAGATGAGGATTCTGAAGCAGAAGTTGAAGGTCCCTCGGGCATTGAATTAGATATTTTGTTATATAGTTAGGCAATGTTTCATGTATTTTGGTTTACTTGCATATATACTTTTGTTATTTGTATGTGGTTGGATGTTTGTGGTGTACGAACACGTATTTATTAATATAAAAATTGTGTATTATACTTTATTGATGTTTGTGATGTTTTGGATTATATTGATATTATGTGTTCGATATATAATATATAATTATAAACAAAAAAAAATTATAACAAAAATAGCTTCTCTTGACGGTCCCAAAACGTCAACAAATATCTGAAATTTGCTACAAAACATCATTGCTTGACAGTTTTTAAACATCAAAAAATAATTTTCTTGAAGGTTTGTTCCCGTCAAGAAATGGTTTTCTTGACGGTTATTACCCGTCATCTAGGCCACAGTCAAGAAAAGTTGTTATCTACCTTGACGGTTTTTTGTTATATTTTTTTGATGGCTAAAAACCGTCAAAAAATATTTATTACTTGAAGGTTTAAAACCGCCAAGATAAGAAAATCCGAAACCGTCAAGAGAACATGGGAGTTTTCTTGACTGTGGCCTAGATGACGGATCCAAAATCGTCAAGAAAATTCTTTCTTGACGGAAAAAACCCGCCAAGAAATGCTATTTTTTCTTGTAGTGATTAGTTTGAGTTATCTTAAGATATTGTGAGAAATGTCTTTGAGCTAGTCCCGGGGTCTCAGGTATTTGATGTAAGTGACATTTTCTTCTCATCTATATTGTTTACCTCTTTCTTTTATATATATATATATATATATATATATATATATATATATATATAACAAAACGGTAGGAAAATGTTACCTAGTTTCAATAAAGATAATTAGCAAAATAGTATTGTTATTCATCCCTCCAAAGTGTCCTTTCTTACCATTCCTCCTTATGTGGTAGCTGATGTGGCATGTTAAATAGTATTATATGACATCTAATATGACACCGACTTGACAAATTTTAACCCAAAAAATTAATCATCCAATTTTTTAATGTTAATATTAATGTGAATTTTAATTTTAATGTTACTATTAATATTAATGTTAATATTAATGTTAATTTTAAATTTTGTCATGTCAGCTATCCCTTTAACTCCCACGTCAGCTCCCACATAAGAATGTATGATTTGGAGGAACACTTTGCATGAATGAATATCATTATTCTAAGCAAAATAGGTCCAAATAACAAAAGGTACTCTCCGAAAATACCATGTATGCTAAAACATACATACAGAAACCAAGCAACCAAGCCAAACTGTTCTTGGAACAACTCTTGCAGCTGAGTCCCAAGTTTGCTGTAGCTAAAAACTGTAAAAGTTGGAGACCGGATGCACGTTAACGACTCGGAGTATCCTTTTATCATTTGCGAGACTTCGAAAAATGGAACACAACATCTCTTATTGACCACAGATTCTTCATTGCAATGGAGTTCGTGACTGCACCAAATGATCTTATACTCCATACTTGAGCTACTATTTAATTAAGCAGCTCCTTTCAGTTCAAAAATATTGCCTTGATTATTTCCCAGTCCTTCCAATAAATTCTTGTTAGCATCTTCCTCTCACTGGACAAGTTTTAATTTTTTGGGGGCAGAGTCCAGAAAGTCGTCAGGTATTGTATACATTATAGTAAGTGAAGCAGCAAGAGTTAAAATGTTGTTTTCCTTGCAACTTTTTAAGTTGTGCTTTGTGAAGTCAAACAAACCCTAACCCTATCAACAGGCCACAAGCAAAAGACAACTTTTCACAAGTTTCTAGGAAATCTATTATAAACTCGTACTGTAGATATTACCATAGATATTATGACCATGAAGTTAAGAAAAGAAGGCTGAAAATAGGCAGGAGTTTGAGCATCCATTGCACACTGTCAAAGTGTAGAAACTAAAGCCTTCCTGATTTAGTCTTCTTTCTTACATTCTGCGAACATATATACTACAGAAACCAGACTGAGAAAACATCAAATTGCACTTAACTCCTCCAAATTTATGATGTATTTAAGGCTGACATGCATGGCCTGCAAAAACCAAGGAACTGGTTCAAGGGTCATAGCTAGATGCCTTGATTTTTTTTTTTATATAATTTTACACACTACAACAGCATCTCTTGAAATGTGAATTTGGAATATTTTTAATCTAGGCTCTCTCTTTCTAGTCAAAACCAAAGTAAATACTTAAAAACAATTTTTAAGTTCTAAGATCAAAAGAGCTTACTTTTTGTTCAATGGCACTAAGTTTTAAATACATAAACATCCATATTAAAACAAACTGAGAACTAATTAATTAATTTTTCCAGCTATCGACGCACAAGTACATACAGACAATACATATAATTACTCAAATATCAAATGGAGATGATAAATAAGCTGTGCATATCAACACAGATATCTTTTAACCTTACAAAAAGTGTGGGGTATTTCTTAGCGAAGGGCATCTAAATGCTATAAATATATATATATATATATATATATATATATATATATATATATATATATATATATATATATATATATATATATTCAAAATGTAACCATTAATGCCACATAGTCACTATAGATCTACTTACTTAGCAAGTCACCAATAAGTAATTAGCCATAAAATTTTATCTAAGAAAAAAGAAGGCTTACATAAATCACAAATTATCCCTAGAGATCTCCTTAGAATATTATAAATTCATGAAATAATTAGCCTTCAAAGTACTAGTAACTGGAACAAGTTCTCTGCTCAGTCAACGTATCTTTGAGGGACTGACTACCAGTATAATTATTGTACAAAGACAAATACAAGTTGATATAGATATCCTAGATCCAAGATTATTTCTTTTTGTGTCTTGGTTGAGATGATAGTGTTGTAATATCTTGTTTTGATTTTCAATAATATTTACCTTATTCGAAAAAAAAAACAAAAAAAAAACAAAAGAAAAGTCACTTTACAGGAAAAAAAAAAAGGAAAGAAAAGGAAAAAAAGAAAAAAAAGAAGAAGAAGGAGAAACCTTAATTTTCTGTCTTGCCTGTCAGTGAGGGACAGTTAAAATCCAACCTCATCATTACACCAATCTGCAGCAGATATATTAGATCCACACAAAAGAAACAAGATAGCATATATATATCTATATTGGTAACTACCAAGGAAAAATAAGATTCACATATAAGTACATATACAACATTCCATACTCAAATTAACACGAAAAATATGAAGTCGACAAATGAAAACTAATTAACTTACCTTGAGATTTACTTGAAGGAGTTGGGGATGATATTAGAAGCCATGATTGAGGGGAATGAAGCCTGGTCCGAGTTCAATGATCAATACACAAAGAGCGAGAGAAAATTTCTCACTACATATATATATATTATGATCATATGTAGGCCTCGAGCCGGACAACATTCCCCACAAAGAAAGCTTCCTCGATCTTCCTTCTTCCTGCATCCTGAGAAGGTGATGATGAATGAAATGATTAGAGCACTCATGAGAAGAAGAAGAAGAGGAAGAAGAAGAAGAAGAAGAAGAGAATATGAGAGAGTCACAAGAAGAAGGCAGAGTAGAGGAGTAAATGATGGTGGGTGAGCTTGAAGCTATTAAAGAAGAGGAAATTAAGAATTGATGTTAGAAGACAAACTACAACAGCTAGCTGGGTCTTCCTGCCCTTCAGAAAATGACCACGAGTGACCCACCGTCCTAATTTACTTTTCAATAAGGTGGTGGTTTTGTTTTGTTTTTTTGTTTTGTTTTTCAAGTAACTCCCTTGGGCTGATTTGCATCTAGGTACTTTAAAAATATTAGTTTGTTAACTATTCTTTGTTTAATAAACTCGTGTTAAAATAACTTACAGAAATATTATAAGGATAGATTCGACCGAAATAGAAGATTAAGCACCTAGGTCCTCACCTCTCCGTCAATAGAGCTTTAGAATGTCTATGTGCAGGATCGGTCCTGGGATAAGCCTGACAGGCCATCGATCGGGTTTGGACAACTCTTCTGGTTAGGACAACACTCCAAGCCCCAAAGTGCTCACCTCTCCGTCAATAGAGCTTCTAGGGTCCACCTCAACTCCGCTCTGTCACTTGAACTCGCAATCCACCAGGTCCATATTTTGAGTCCCCACTAGGAGCCTCGAGTATCTTAAGGTGAGGAACTAGGAATCCGAGCTCTACGTCGCCGTTAGAACCGGGGACTTCGACGCCTCTGGCAACCCCCAATCACCATCAATTCTAGTGACAAACACTCTTGGACATGGTTTCCTCTCTTTTTGGAATTCTTCTTCTGATTTTCTTTTTAGGTTTAAATTTTTATTCTTTTTCGTTGCTATATCTTAGTTCAAAATTTCAAGTTGCTTAGTTTGTGATTTTTTTTCTTTCTTTTTTCCAAGTGAAAATTTCAACATATGTTGTTAATCAATAAACCTCATTTTGTCTTCTTTGTGTGTTGGAGGAGGTTTGTATGGGTAAAAAAGCTAATTGTTTCCAATGTCAATCTTGTTAATTATTATTTCCCTCTTATCTGGACTCTTTTAAAATATTGCTTTCTTGTTCTGTATTCGAATGTATGTTCTTCCGGGTATATTTTTCAACCTGCCAAGTGACAATTGGCTTCTTAGCGTTTGTCAAAAATCATTGGTCTTATTTTTCTTAGCCACAACATTTACTCCAAAAGTTAATATTAGTTCAACATTTACTCCAAAACTTTATATCAATTGAACATTTATAGATTTTAGCTTGTGTAATTTTTTGATATATTTTTTTGGAGTCAAGGACAAGAAAATAATCAAATTTAGCCCTGTTAGGGCAACCCAATTTCCTGTGTCGGTCCTGTCTATGTGGTTGCAAATGTTGGCTTATATCTACGTCACATTAAGATTAAGAGGAAGAAAAATGTAAAAAACCTCAATATGCAAAGTGTTGGTAGTTGTTGATATTTTAATGTAGATTAGCTTAAATGAAAAATATACTCGTTTTCGGCTTGTATACCTCTATAAAATTCCTAATTGCATGTAGCATTTCTTTCAAAGAAACCCATTTTAGGATTTGTATACATCGATATGTTCATCATGATTATGAGATCATTTGGCTTATTACTAGCAGATTAAGTTAATTTGAAAAGTTATAGTAGAAATGTTACTCCGATCCAAATATTGTTGCGTACTACTTTTCTTTGATGAAATATGATAATGGACTTGGTCTATATGATTTAAAAAAAAAAAAAAAAAAAAACTTGTTCATACGTACGGAATAATTCCATATATCTATACTTTATTCTTCAACATTTTATCTAATATGGGACTCAACCTTTTTGACCAACGATTCTTTTATATTGTCGTTAATTGGTAATCATTTTGATCATCTAATCGAATGCGAGATACAACTAAACAATTTTTAACTCAGCTCTCGTATACGAGCCAAATGTGAACAATCTTAAACGTTCAATCAGATATGAGATACAATCCAATAAGTTATAATTGTCCAAATTTGACTCAAATCAGGTAGTCTTGTCGGACTTAATCTTCGAATGAAACAAGCGAGAAGTCCCAAGCCAAGCTCAAGTGGGCTTAGATTTCCCACTCACTCCGAATTTGAACTTGAGCTTTGTCATTTGACATAGGAACACTAAACACAAGGCAAAAAAAATTAATTGTCCGACAAGACACTCTCTTGATTATCAATCCCACCAAACAAGAAGAGCACCGGAAACATGTTTGCTAAAAACATGTCCATAATGTTGAGTGCAACAATGAACAGTATTTGAATTGAGAGTCACTTATATTTGGAAAAGTGAAAAAAAAAAAAAAGAGTCTTCTCCCTTCTTTTCCATTGTACATATCCCATTAATACTTCATAAGTCCTGCACTCCGTGCCATTTATGGCCATCAGCACGGGCCCTAGTGAGCATGTCCGGTTTAGGGTTAGGGTTAGCACCAGTACTGTTCATCTAGGATTCCGGGTTAGCTAGCTAGCTACCTAGCTCCCCCATCTAGAGCTTAGGCTTTAGCATAGGGGAGAGGAGATGAATGTAGAAAGCTGTCAATAATAATACACCAATAATAATGTCATGTCCCCCTATAATAATAACCTAATAATTTCTCACATGCATATGTATGTACTTTGAATTTGAACATGTATGGTATGTGGACGTGCTGATTCTGGAGCAGGATATGATGTGTGCCAGAAAGGAATTGACATTTACGTGTTGTTGCCTTCTGAAAGGATCCTCTCTCTCTCTCTCTCTCTTCCTCGAAACTGAAGCCGGTTGCGTCTTTTCTTTGTTCTATTCGTTCATATTCTTCTTCTTGGGTTGAGTGTTTTGGCATACGACTCCTAAATCTTACTTAAATCATATATCTTTCTTACTTAAATCCCCAGAATCTTGAAATCCTTAAACAATCGCATGGCAAATATAATGTAACGTGACAACTTGGAGGATAATTTTGTTCTATACAAAATATGTACCATTAATTGCCAGCTTGCTCCATACCACTCATTATTGTTTTTATTTTTTACTAGTATATACGTACGTGCGTTGCACGTATTTCATATTACTTAAAAAAAAATAGTTTACTAAAAGAGCAAAATACAATTTCTTAATTTTATTATAGGTGGAAATATAATAGGCAGGAGCATGAAAGTTGGGAGAAATTAAATGACGGGAATAGGAAATGTTTCTCTTATCTCTTGGGTTCATGTGCCTACTTTGCATGCATTATTTATTAACTTTTGTTTTATTCTCCAAACTACCTACTTTGCATACATTTAATACGTATTTAATTACTGTTTTTAATTACTTAGATATCCTTATCAACGTTAATACATATTGAAATGTAATGAAGGGTATTTTTGGAACGAAAAATTTTCACGGTGAAGCCTAGTTTTGGCATTATATAGTAGAATAGATTATTATTATGTTGAGAACTAGGTCGAACCAGGAACCTCCCCATCATATCTCCACTTAGGGTCGACCCTGGGGTAAGCTGAACAAGACTTCGGACTTGGACAACCCCCACTGCTGGGGCAACTCCGATACCACTAAAGATCGGGTCACGAATTACACCCCATAACCGGCTCACAATAAGGGTCAGGAAGCTACCAAATTTCTATCCGTATAGGACAATCCAACTATCCGGGTCGGGCCCCTGTCCCTACTACCCCTTAACACTGGGTACCACCCGGTGACTCTTACCCTGCTTCATAGTAGGCGGTGAGTCTGCCGATGACTAGAGAAGCCTGACGGTGAGATCGACTCCAGCGTGAGTATGATTCCCACGGTGACCAGAGGAGTCTGACTCCGACAACTCCCATTGCCTCCTCCTTGTTCTGTGACTCAGACAAATCCCAACTCTAAATTTTAATTTACATGATTTTAAATTAGTTATTAGGGAAAAGCATGATTATGTTTTAAATTTTCATGCTTAATTTATATCAATTTATGGTCATAAACCCTAACCCTCTTGTAACACCGACTCGGGTATGAAATGAATAAACACTTGTAATGTGGTTGTTTTTTAGCTTTATTTTAGAGTACATATTCTAATTATGATATAAACTTTGATAACGACCCAGATAATGACACAAATATGGATGCATGATTGATTAAGATAATATTGGCGGGTTATCTTATTTTGTGGTCTGATATGTGTGTCCAGTGAGCGTTTTGTGCCACTAAAGATCTTATTCGATATGAATTCTAGGACAGGTTGCATCCGATGTGTATTTCAAGGTTTCCGGTTCATAAATTATAGGGGGGCTACCCAATTTTTTGACAACTTCCAAAGGAACCCTATAATATTATAATACAATTACAATATCCCCAAGATTAGATTTTATATGTAAAAGGTAAATACGTGAATATGTCAAGTTATGATTAGGATGACCCTAGAACATGTATATATTTGAAGTTAACCATCTCATCTCATTAGGTTCGTATATCCATTGTGAAGAATCATCCACACCCAACAAGCAATGAATCTCTTATTTGCAAACCATACGTGGATGCACATATGCCAACACTAGACCAAGTTGGTAAGATTTCAAGATTGGGGTTAAAGTACTTCTAAATTAGGCCACTAGCCAACCAGGTTACATGAATAGTCCAAAAATTAAGTGTCGTTATGCCCGTTGATGCAATATACGTTAGTGAGGTAACATCTAACCCGCAAGGGTTTCGTACATGACTATGAGATGTAGACCTCTTAAGGTAAACTTTTGTGGAAGGACAACTTGCTTTTTATATGGATGTCGAATAGATGCTTACATAGACCATGTTGAAGATTAATCTAAGCTCTGAAACCTGGCACATGATACGGTGATAAATATTGTAGGGCCTAGTTTAATCCAGAGGACCTAAATCCTCATGCCAAGGGGTTCTATGATATGTCCAAGAATGTAGATACTCCATTATACCCGGGTGTAATACTTATTCTATATTATTGAAAATGATTCGACATTTGAACATGAAATCTGATTTTAACTTGCCACAAGCATATATGTTATGACCAGATCATACAATTCGCTATAGAGTTATTGTTAAAAGGATCAAAAGAGTTTCTTAACAACTTCTACTAATCGAATATGATGGTCAAGAAACTTGGCTTCGGATAATAAAAGATTAATTATTATCGCAACGGATGCATGTTATGTTATACTATAAGGAGAACAAGAATAAAGACAAATGTACTTTCTGCTATGCGGATTGGTACAAGATATTTCAAGGTAAAGGAAAATCAATAAGAGACAAAGCTACATGCCTACATGTAATTCTTACCTATCACAAAGAGGTTGCAGAGGATGTACTTGTTCGTAAATACTACCTAATTCGTGACATGACATAGCATCAAACGAAAGGTGGATAAAAGTAAAATATCTCACCCTTTCAATGGAGATGCATGAAAGAATTTTGACCGTTGTCATCCAGATTTAACTACATAGTCTTGGAATGTCTGGCTAATGTAATTTTTTAATGGATTCATTCTTTTTCGACAAGTGGAATTTCAGTACTCTTGTTGACCGATGATTATGATGCCTTATAATTTCCATCATGGACGTGAATGAAGATTTGGTACATGTTCTAGACACTTATCATACTCAGTCCAAAATTCCTAAGAAGGACATCGATATCTACTTGTAGCTCTTTTTTGATGAAAGTACACCGAGAAAAACTTGCATCAATTTAGACGAATTACAACTTTCAATTTACAAGTGATTAGGTACAACTATTACAAATTTCTGGAGAAGTATGGAAAGGAAAGTCTGGTTATCGCCTGAACACTTTATTCCATTTGTAATCTGAATCCAAAGGGGTTCTTCTTGACAATGATGAGTTCTTCTTGGATGCTTCAAAACACCAATAGATTAAAAATCCAAAATATTTCCAATGATATCATCTATCTCTGCGTCTGTAGTAATCTCAACGTAGCCCTCATATATGCCATAATGAGTAGGGTACTCGTCCTAGTCACCAATAGCTATCAATGTCTTATCCAATCAGGATATGAGCAAAGTATAATATGCTATTAAGTTAAGCTATACAATATGAATTATAATGGAATGAACTGAAAGACAATAAAATGGTGGTAGTATGGTAATGGAATAACATGAAATAACTTAACATGATACTACCTCATGTAACAATAAGGAAAAATATCATCATGGAACAAGATAATATGTGGTGAATGAACCGGCCGATGGGTTGCCTAAAAGTTGTCATTTCTAGACAATTGTGTCACCGGCCTTCACTAATAGAGTATTTTATAAATAAACTATGCATCATAAGCAATTACGTTGCTAAAGTTCTCTACATAGTCCCTCCAATCTGACGTCCAATAGTCGCATGGCCTGAAAGTTTGCTAGATCATTTCTTGCCTAGAATTTTTATGGTTTATCGACATATTTTTTTGTCACCAAACTCAATATTTTTTGTAGTGCAACAAAAAAAGTCAATTTTGAGAGGGAGGAAAATTTTGAAGTTGGTTGAGGTGGAGTTAGGAGGAGGTTATTTTTTTCTATTTTGCTATTTTATTTAATTTTTTGACATGATAGACTTTTAGACACATGTAAATTGGAGGTCGTATATTCGTAATATTATGCAATTTATGAAGGGTGAGCCAACATATTTCTTTTTAGAATTACAAACGTATCGCAAAATCATAATTTTACAATCCAAAATCATAAAATAAAACGTCAATAGAGAAATCTAATCGTTTAAACTAACATGAATTGGTTAGATATTAATTGTGGTTATTGACCAAATAATGCACCCTCTGGCTAACTCCACCTTCTTTATGTTAGTGCCACATCCCAATACTAAAATATGGAGAATGAGAGTAACTCGGCTAGCTATGCCTAGTGGTATACTTGTCACGACCCAATCTCCCGCAAGTTCGATCGTCCCCGCTGAACGTGAATCATCACATTACAGCGCTCTCGCAGGACAATCGTTCTCAATGGGATGAGATGTCGTACGAGCGTGGAGTTGCGCTCGCACAAGGCGATGACGTCAAACATCATAGTTATCATCGAAACGACCAAGTTACACCGAAAGTCAAGCATTGTGTACCAAGCACATATCAGATTATATGCAGGGAAGCTCTCGAATGGTCCAAATAAAAATATCACAAATGAGAAGGCCACAAATGTGATGCAACACTCTTGCTCTTTCTCTTGCCCACAAAGGTACTTACCATTCCATATATCATGTCCCGTATATCCAAGCTGAGCCACTACACCTGCGTACCTGGAAATAATGCCCACAAACGTGGATTAGTACACAGTCATACTGGTGAGCTGGATAAACTACTCGTCTAAACCGACACTAAGTAGATAGTGAATGCAACAGTTATATGGTAATCTTTCCACTTGAATCCTAGATTTATTTCATGGCAGAGGTATGACATGTTAAGAAATCTGTAAACAGATTAAGCATGCAAGAATTTAACTCAAACAAATATACTAGCAGTTATATCCAACTCAAAAAAAACTAAGCAAGCAATCTGTTTTACTCAAACTTACCGAACCACATTGCACTCCAAGCCTCGAATCTATCGCATAATACCACAATCCAAGCCTCGCTACTCTAATAATCGATGTGCACACACTCTCGCCTGAGGCAAGGTGGCGTCGTCACCTACACGAATGCACAAACCAAACCGAACCAACTCTTATCTATATAAAGGTCACCGGCCAAGATATAAATGGCTAATCCAACTGTAGTTCGACCCGATCTAGCGCTGAGTAGCTAGCCTTTCTCGTCATCTCAAACTGCCAGTACTGTTCCTAAAGCACGTTACCATTTGTTTCCTCTATTACCGAATGGTCCCGGTGCCCCGGAGCCTATCCCTTTTGAGAAAACTCAACCATGTGCGCAACAGGTTGTCCGTGACCAATGCAATATTGTAATAAGTACGTACGACAAGAGAATCGAGCCTTCTCGTCCCACCAAATGATACTCTTTTCGATCCATCCAATTTACCATAATCATTCTTCAACTATAGCCCAATGCACCATCTTAAGTTATATCCATTAAGCACTATGCCGCTTCTCGACACAGTGCTCCGATTGGTGCAACATCCCTCTCTTCGAAAGCTCCATGGCACAATGTCCCAATAGTAGCACAATGCCCTCTCTGATGCAGTTTACCGGTTTCTAACCACAACTTCATGCTTTGTTTGATAAAACATTCCAACTTGATACTCGTGCACGGATGCACACTCGCTCGTCCGCCCGATGAAACGTTTCTTTTCTCCAACAAAGATGATCCACTCAAAGTCCCAACTGCCTAATGCAAGACCAACTCAAGCCACAAATTCTATCCAACAAATGGATCATACTCTATACACGCCACGGTACGGTGATTTTTATGTTTTAGTCAAAGTGTTCAAACTATTACGCGTGTTGCATATTATTAGGCATAAAGGAGTAGAGGAGAAGGGACATGACCCACTCACAAAATCTGAATTTGCTAAGCACCCTGCCTTGCTGATACAGCCGATCCCTTGAATCCGTAGTCTAATGCAAAGCATGATAACTCAATTGGTATGACCGTGCGAGCATGACGTGCTCTCCAAATTATCCGACCGATTGGACTAAGGAAGACGGTATTATTGCTCCAATCATGCTATCCCAGTACTGCTCTGAACGAATACCTTATTCCATCGAACTCCGTATACGATCTTTACATAAAACTAACTCAAATAAATACTTGCTCTCAAATCCAATAAATCAAAATATAACCAAACATTGCCTCGTTTAATCCGACTCGACGTAATGCACCATGCGATTGCGGGACATTACATAATATACCACTTAGAATAAGGTTTGTCCTCGAACCAAATCAGTATCCATTTCTTTCTCGTATGCCGTTTGAATATTTCATAACTCTGCTCCATGCAACTCACATTCCATTGATCTAGACTCATCATCTCGTTTCGCGCTGAACACTCGCACAAATTTTATATTCCCACATCCTCCTTGCAGCTCAATTTGAATTCAATATATCACTTAGTTTGGATCATACACATATTTAAGGCATCCCTGAAATACATGTATTTCAGCCGAGCTTAGCGATAGTAAATTTGGACAAGTTACAAGGATATCTTTATGTCCGTGATATTCATCGCTTGACTCTCGACTGAACCGATCTTGACGTTCATCCATAATACATTCGCACAAGCCCTATTCTCAAATACGATGATTCTTCTTTGATAATCTCTCCCCCTGACTCAATTCAGTTCTTGTTTTGACTCAATCCATTCTCTAGCAAGCTCCAATACATGCTCCAAGTCCTTACGCATATCCCAAGCGCAATGACTATTCTGTAAGGCCCTATCATCCAACTATTTCTGAATTCTCACAAGCACCGTCCAAGCTCAACCCCCTAAATTCTGGCATGACTCCCATCGCACCATGTTCTGCATAAACCATCTCCAACTATTATCTTATGCTCCGAACGATCATCACAACAGATACTACCCCAGCTAGGAGGCTTACCCAAACATCGAACTATGCTCTTAGATCAGCTCGGCCCAACACCTCTGCCTCAATCTCAATACCTCTCTAGGTGAATACCTATATTAAGGTTAATATGATTCACAAAGATTTTATTACCATGCCATAGGATAGTGTCACCAGGATTTCAACGCGGACACACTCGCCACAATTTCTAAGTCTTGCATGAAATAGTTCTTCATGTTTCTTCCACTGCCTCGAAGCACATGATATCATATTTGCCCTCTGCATAAGCATGTATCACAAACAAAGTCCAATTTTATCTTGTAGATCTTAGGCATATCTATCCCATCCGGTAGTGCAAGAATTTGATCTGAACGAATTACGACTTTAACTTCCTGAAGCTAGTTACACAGCCGTCAAATCATATGAATATGATTCTCTTCTGGAGCACGACGATTCAGAGACGATACCATCTTCGATAATCTGTGACTCCGAATCTCATCAGTTGAATTAGGCTATTTTTACCATCGCTTCAATCTTCTGGCTGCATCTTCAGCTGAATGCTATTCCAAGGATCTCTCAAATCCAATACTCAGTCACTTAGGCCTATCTTCAATATACACCACTCACATCCACCCTCAACGCATTCCCAAATGTGTCACCGCAAGGGTCGTTCTATGGGTCTACAATATTCATTTTGATTTGGCGGTGAAGTCTCTAGGGTCAGCTTTCCCGAAGCTATGCTCAATAATTTTAAGTCATCACGATGGACAGTTACTACAAACAATGCTATATCTCCTCTACAAATCTGAGCCATAATCCAACTATCCAATTCGAATGAACTTCTGAATCCGAGCACTTCATGCACTACCTCTAACGTTCTGTTAACCAAACGCCACCTAACTACCTAGAGTCTTACTATCTATCCAAGCCACTAATCGTCGAACTGCACTCGTTGAAACTGTTTTCCATCACTCTGCCATTATGTCCTAAATCCATCAAAAATTTTGAACCGCCTTGTTCGACTTCTCGCACTACCACTTGCCATAATTTTTAAAATCTTGTTGACTTGCTCTGTTTCTTATTCGTACACTATGCTTCAACACTGCAGGGCCAACTTGCTCGAGCGGCACAGTAATTTGCTTTAATATTTTTCTCTCGTTCAGCTATCCTCAAAAGTCCATCCGCCATAATCCTTGTTCTCGTTACACTTCCTTTGCACCGTCTAATTTTTTTGCGTTACGATTCGTCCATACTCTCTTTATGATTCGTGCACAAGTTCCAACACAATCTTAAATCTATATCGCCTTCACTCGTTGCCTCGATCCACCTCAGTACTACAAATGTTAAATTTTAATCTGACTTAATATCAACTAGACTTTCCTTATGCTAGTTCACATCTTCCGAAGAATTCATCCACCATCGTTGCACCGTTTCGCCAATTCTGCTTTCGCTAAACTCTAAGTCAGACTCCTCGAGCACCAATATCCAAAATTCTTCTAGTTTATGCGAATCCATCGTATTGCTCCTCCAAATTAAATCGTGTTCCATCTGCTTGACTAACTGCTCCCTTGTGTTGCCAAAATCCGTAGTTGTGCTCGTTACTCTTTGATAAATCTATCACTCGAGCATGCATGCCCCCAAATGCTTGTTCCTTATGCTCAACTCTCTTTTTGCATCAATAAATGCTCAACCGAATTTCCAAATGATGCAAGCGAACTTTGATATTCAGCTTTCTATCTTGATCGATCTCATCTTGTTTCCAATACTTTGTCCATATTACTCCTTCGAATTCCAAATACTCGTTCTATTGCTTATTTTATTCTCGTCTAACGAAGCTTTCATTTACACAAGTCTGTTCCTGATGGCTCAAATCCAACGCATCGAAGAATACTTGAGTCAAACTCTATTGCACCAATTTTTGACAAGATTCTGCACTAGCCCATCCGTTGCGAGCAAACATATCGCTTATCTTATTTTAAACATTTTTAACGTGCGTACCACTCTGTAGCACATATATACCACTTAGAAATAGAGTCGCTCTCACTCCAGATTTACTTTGCGTCGACGAACGTCTATTCCGAACCAACTATCTCGTTACTATCCTATCGATCGCAAATTAACATTTGCTCGCTTCATCTTCTGATACATGACTCAGTCGATGTGCACCAACCAACTTATATTCCTGTTACCCGCGTCCGTCGTGATAATTCTACTGTTGTCCATCCAAATATTCCAATGCTAACTATGTGGTATACCATATTCTACTTTGAATCAAATCACTTCTGAAGTCATCCTTCTTTGCACTGATCCAATATTCGTTCGAACCATCTATTCTTCATGATCCTGCCATTCACAACTCAAAGTCTAACATGAAAATCATCCAATGCATGAACCATCCAACTCTTCTGTTGATCTTGTTCGATGCAACTTGCTCCATGTTTCATTCTTGATACTTCTACTATTTCTCAAATTGTTTGAAACTTTCGCTACATGAGCAACCCGTGCAACGATCTCTTCCAAATAATCTAAGTCAATACCCCACTATTCCACACATTCGCAACACGAGCAACTCATGAAATGCTCTCTTTCGGATTCTAAGCCACTGCTCAAATCTGCTAAGCACGTGCGCCACATAAGCAACTCGTGCAACGCTCTCTCTGATATTTCCAGCCAAACTCAAATTTTGTCCAACATATTCGCTACACGAGCAACTCGTGCAACGTTCCATTCTCTTCCTTTATTTCTACTCACAGTATGCCACATAACCAACCATGTCTGAGAACCAACTGCTCCACTGATGCAACCAAAATCTTCCTGAACGATAAGCCAAACCCACGCAATGACACCTCTTAACTTGCTGCATAAATGCAGCAACACCACACAACTTGCTGCACGAATGCAACAACGCCAAACAATGCTACATGTTTCTATCAAAAACCAACGAAAGCCAACGCAACAAAGAACAACATGCACCCACAACCAATAAATATATAGACTTATTGAATAAAATATTTAATGTGGCACATAGTAGAGCCAAGTGCCAAACGACACATGAAAGATATTTAGAGTTTATGATGAACCAAAGAAAAAAGTCTGAGGAAATGAACCAGGCGCTCTGATACCAATTTTTCATGCCCCAATCTTCCGCAAGTTCGATCATCACTGCTGAACGTGAATCACCATCTTACAGCGCCCCCATAGGACAATCGTTCTCATCAGGACATGATACTGTGCGAGCCTAGAGTTGCGCTTGCATAAGACGATGACGTCAAACGTCATGGTTATCATCGAAACGACCAAGTTGCACCAAAGGTTAAGCATTGTGTACCAAGCACACATTAGAGTATACGCATGAAAGCTCTCGAAGGGTCTAAATAAAAATGTCACAAATGTGATACAACACTCTTACCCTTTCTCTTGACCACAAAGGTACCTACCGTTTCATATATCATATCCCGTATATCCAAGGAGAGCCACTACACCTGCGTACCTGGATATAATATCCACAAACGTGGGTCAGTACACAGCCGTACTGGTGAGCGGGGTAACCCACTCGTCTAAACCGACACTAAGTGGAAAGTGAATGCAACAGTTATATGGTGATCTTTCTACTTGAATCCTAGATTCATTTTATGGTAGAGGTATGACATGTTAAGAAAAACTTTAAAGCATGTTAAGCATGCAAGCATTCAACTCAAACAAATATACTAGCAGTTATATCCAACTAAAAAAAACTAAGCAGGCAATCCATTCTACTCAAACCCGAAGCAAGTGTGAACCTATCGAACCACATCGCACTCCAAGTCTCGAATCTATCGTATTACGCCATAATCCAAACCTCGTTAATCCAATCATCGATGCGCACACACTCTCGCCTGAGGTAAGGTGGCGCTATCGTTTATATGAATGAACAAACCAAACCAAACAAACTCTTATCTATATGAAGGTCACTATCCAAGCCATAAAGGACTAATCCAACTCCAGTTTGACCCGATCCAGCACTGAGTAGCTATCCCGTCTGGTCATCTCGAACTGGCAGTACCATGCCAAAAGCACGTTACCATTTGTTTCCTCCATGGCCGAACGGTCCCGATGCCCCGGAACCTATCCCGTTCGAGGAAACCAAACCCTGTGTGCAACAGGTTGTCCGTGACCAATACAATACTCACTACCAGAATAAGTCAAATTAGCGACGTCTAGAAACGTCGCTAAATAGCCTAAAAATGTCGCTAAAAAAATTAGCGACGTAATTAGTGACGTTTCAATGAAGTCACGTTTACGCTTGTTGCTGACAGGAGTAATATCTCAAAATATCGCTATAGCCACGTTTTCTAGTGACGTATTTGCATCGCTAATATTTTTTATATTAGCGACGTTTAGCGACGCAATATCGCTAAATTAGCGACATATTTTGTGTTGCTATACGTCACTAAATTTTTCTGTTTAGCGACATTTTGTAACACATTTAGCGACGTTTTATTGACCTAGCAAATATTGTCATATCAGCAATTTATCGACATTCAGCGACGTATTTAACGACTTATTTAGAGACATAATTAGCGACGTATTCAGCGACAAATTTAGCGATGATTTAGTGACATAATTAGCGACGTATATAAATGTCGCTAAACGTCGCCAAACTTCACTAAT
>JAYESA010000004.1:287746655-287966655 GCA_036927795.1 Iris macrosiphon | reverse complement strand
ACCCTTCAGACACAACTTCGGGAACAGGTTTTTGGCACGCCCAGCTTGAGAACGTAGGCAAGTATACCTTGCCAAGTTTTACTGTTTAATTATTAAACTATTGTATGTTATTTTTATTGAACTTACATATAACTGTGTGCGTCCGAGATTGCCTCGGGTGCCATCGACGAATTCGTTGACATGTAGTGAAACTGACTTAGACTTTAGCTGACTCATCTACAGTCACGAGGGTATTCTGATATCCTCCTAGACTCTGGCACTTGTACACGCAACACGATTGCAGTTTATATTGGGATGCGAGTTTGCGTACTCGATTAGCTACCGGTGCGTGTGACGTGCATCACGGCTTAGCATGAAATCAGGAATATTCAGGAAAGCTATGACTTGGCATATATTAACGTGGTTTGCACGTTGTGGATTCGACTTGTATAACCGTATTGGGCGAGGAAGACAACTAGTAGGCGTATGGGACACCCACCTTCTTTATTGCAGATGCCGTACTCTTCGGAGTGATACAGATGTATATATACTTTGCAGATACCACGTTCCTTAGAGTGTTGGACGATATATATATATATATACAGATACCTCATTCTTTGGAATGATAGACGTTGCATATACCACACTCTAAAGGACGTTGGACGATATGCCTATGCCTACCCATACGTACCAAGATTGTCTTTACATTGCATTCACTTAGATGGTTAGCTCACCCTTTATTTATTTATTCAGTATTTATATATGGCATGTCTTTATGTATCTTGTTATGTCCCACTGAGGACCTGGTTTTCTTCCAGATCTAGACGAGGCATACTATCCCACGGTGTACGGACCTGGACAGGAGACAAGGTTCGCATCCGAGAAAGAGTTAGAGGTGACGCCATCAGTGTCTCCCTGTTCTTTAGTAGTATCATCATCTGGAGCTGGAGCCTCATTACTTAGCTAGAAGATGCTCTAGTCTTATTATATCTCAGTACTTTTATCTTTATCTTTTGTAGTAGGTTTGTTCCCACCAGACATATCTGATTTGTACTATGATATTTCAAACTCAGCACTTATATATTCTAGCACTTATTTCAGTACTCCTTGATATTTTGTGGATGAGATTAGACTTTAACTATTATCTTCTAGTGTTAAACTTTTTAGTATTTTAGGACAGCGTAGCACGTCTCTTTGGGTCCATTAAATTGGGTAATCCCTTAGTGACATGTCAGCTGGCCAATGCCACGTGGCCTGGTCCCGCATATTTTGGGACTGGAGCGTGACATGGTTTTAGTGGTGGCCCATGCAGGTCTAGTTAATTGCTAGTGGTATGATAATATGCCCAGCAAGCCAGCAATAGGATAGGAATTACTAGGTCTCATCCACTCTGACTTCATCCTTGAATTTTTGTATCCTGCTTGATTATTATTATTATTCCTTCGTACTTTTCTAATTATTCTATCTTCTTCAGAAATATGGACGTACCCAGTGGTCACACAACTGATGGAGTTGACCAAGCAACAGACCCCTCGCAAGATGTCCATAGGACTCCGACTACCCCGAGAGACCAGTCCCCGAGAAGGACACTGGTTTATCCAACGACCCCATACCTTCATCAGGGTTCTACCCAGGAAGCTACACCAGCCCAGCAAGAAGGGCAGACTTCCCAGGAACCGACACCACAGGCAGAGACACCTTTGCCTCCACCTCCATCCCTTCCATCCCTGATGCCACAACTTGAGGGACAGCCAGAAATATTCCAATTCTTCCAAGCCATGATGCACGCGCAATGGCATCAGACTGAAACCTTGAGACAGAGCTTGATGATAGCTCTGGAGAGGACATCTAATCCAGCACCAGCACCTGTCCAACCAGCTGGTACTGTCTGGGGCTTTCGCCAGATGGGTCCGGGAACCTTTTCGGGCAGCAAAACTCCGGAGGAGATCTCAGATTGGGTCTCCAACACGGAGATTCTACTGGAGGGTTCACAGCTTCACCCAGACCTATGGATGACCGCGGTGAGGGCCCAACTCAAAGGCAACGCCCATCACTGGTGGGACTCCATAGAACACGGTGTCGGCAAGAACCAGACATGGGAGCAATTCTTAGAGTACTTCAATGCGAAGTATTTTTCAGCTACGGTCAGAAATGCTCTATACTTCCAGTTTCTGCACCTGGAACAAGAAAATATGACCGTCGACGCCTATGACACAGAATTCAGTCGACTTAGTCGATTTGGTGCCATTCTGATACCTAACGAGCTAGAGAAGGCTATGAGGTTCCATCACAGCCTTACCTTCGAGCTACAGAGGTATACTACTACGCAGTCGAGGATCTCCTATAAGGAGGTTCTTTCAGAGGAGAGGATACAGGAAGCCATTGGCTGAGGAGCAAGGCGCTCTAACACAACCATACCGGCCAGAAACCAGCCTGGAGCAGAAGGACAAATACATCGTCCGGGAATGCAGACACAGCAAAAGACGGTGCCATATCAGCACAATGAGCTTCCGACTTGTCACCATTGTGGCAAGAAGGGACATTATGTCAGAGACTGTCGGAAGAAGCATGGACTATGCATGATATATGGAGCAAGTCAATACATGGCCAGAGACTGCCCACAACACAGAGAGGCAGTACCCCAGAACGGGCAAAGACAAGCAGCACCAGCCCAGAGAATGCTACCCTCAACTGGAGGACAGCGTCCCCCAGCATCTGGAGGATTTCAGAGGGGACCACCCTTGGCCACATAGGAGGCTCAGTTCAACCAAGACAGACAGCAGACCGGAGGGCAAAGGCACAGGCAGGCCTTTGCGCTAGCAGTAGTTGCTGAGGAACCGGAAGGAGAAACTATTACAGGTACCATTTTAGTTATATCATTACCAGCAACTACATTATTTGATTCTGGCGCTATGCTATCTTTCATATCTAGTAGTTTTATAGCTATGCATAAAATAGCTAATTTTCCATTACCTAAGTGCTGAAAGATTCTTACTGGAGGAGACATCGTACCAGTTACCAGCACTATTAGAACGTGCTCAGTAGTCGTATGTAGTAGAGAGATGAGAACGCAATTCTTGGTACTTCCAATGCCAAACTTCATCGTTGTCTTAGGCATGGACTGGTTAAACCAGTACAATGCTATACTAGACTGCCGAAAGGGTAGCATCATTTTTAGACCACCAGGTCACCCAGAGTTCGAGTACATGCGGCGCACCATCGAGCAAGGAGTAGGCCAAATACCTGGAGCTTACATAATAATGGAGATAGCTCCCCCAGCAATCGTTGCAGAATTCGAGGTTGTATTTCCGAAGGAGTTGCCAGGCCTACCACCTGATAGAGAGGTGGAGTTCACTATTGAGTTAGTGCCCAGAGCTACACCAGTATCTTCAAATGTGTACCGATTGGCGAAGAAGGAGCTAGATGAGCTAAAGCTACAGCTAGAAAAATTATAGATCAAGGGATTTGTTCGTCCTAGTGCATCACCCTGGGGAGTACCAGTGTTGTTTGTACCAAAGAAGGATGGAACATACCGTATGTGCATTGATTACAGAGCCCTTAATGCTTTGACAATAAAAAACAAGTACCTCCTGCTGCAGATTGATGATCTGTTCGACCAACTGACAGGAGCGGTGGTGTTCTCAAAGATAGATTTGAGATCAGGTTATCATCAGGTAAAAATACGGAGAGAAGATATTCTAAAGATAGCATTCAGGACTCGTTATGGTCACTATGAGTTCCTGGTGATACCTTTTGGACTGACAAATGCACCTGCCGTATTTATGAACCTGATGAATAGAGTGTTCCACCAGTATCAGGACCATTTCATGGTAGTCTTCATCGACGACATCTTGGTGTATTCGAAGAGCCACGAGGAGCACGAAAAACACTTGAGACTGGTGTTAGAAACGCTAAGACGTGAGAGTCTTTATGCAAAGCTGAGCAAGTGCGAGTTTTTTCTTGATCGTGTCGTATTCCTTGGGCACGTGATCACAGGAGATGGTATTTCGGTAGACCCGACGAAGATTTCATTTGTAGAGACGTAGCCAACCACTACCAACGTCTCAGAGGTGAGGAGTTTTCTAGGACTTGCCGAATATTACTGGAGGTTGGAAGAGAAATTTGCAAGGATCGCAAAGCCGATAACCCATTTGACCCGCAAGGAGCAGGAGTTCATCTAGACTAAGGAGTGTCAGATAGCTTTTGATGAGCTGAAAAAGTATCTAACTATGGCTCCTATCTTGACCATACCTTCTGGATCCGGAGGATTCATAATATATAGCGATGCATCCGAAAAAGGATTAGGTTGCGTCTTGATGCAACATGGTAAGGTTGTACCCTATGCCTCTAGGCAACTAAGGACCCATGAGAAGAACTACCCCACGCACGACCTGGAGCTTGCCGCAGTCATCTTTGCCTTGAAGCTTTGGAGACACTATCTATACGGCGAATGAGTGGAGATATTCACTGATCACAAGAGCCTAAAGTACGTCTACACCCAGAAGGACCTGAACCTGAGACAAAGACGCTGGCTCGAAGTGATGACAGCATTTGAGATCGATCTTCAGTACCATCCAAGAAAGGCTAATGTAGTAACTGATGCTCTAAGCAGGAGACCCACGATATTCTTTCTGATCACCCAACAATATCTATTGAGAGATCTAGAACAGTTGGGTATAAAGGTCATTATGCCAGGAGTTGACGGCCAATTGTCAAATTACCAGTTGCAATCAACATTAGTCGAGAGAATCAAGGCAACCCTGCCAACAGATGCCAGATTCCAGAGACTTCAACAAAGAACCGAGGCCAAAATACAAACAGGATTGCACATACACGAAGATGGGACTTTAAGATATGGAGAACGTCTTTATGTTTCGAATGGAGAACTGTCACGACCCGCACCCGGAAATTCGGGCACGAGTGCGTGGGTACGTCCAGCCTACGCCGCAGAGTCGGCGGTAGTACGCTGTCTAGGTCAAATCCATATTTACTAAACTAGCTCATTTACAAATAACATAGGCAAGATAATAATGTAAAACAGATACTTAAGATTTCAAATAAAATAAGTGCGACAACAGATTCAAATATTTAGTACAGAAATCAGAAATGAGATCGGGGACAAACCCGATTACTAAGATAAAGAGCAAGAAAATAAAATAACTACTGCTATCTACTCTGCAGCAGGGGTCTCCTGGGTGGGTTCTGGCTCCTCATAGGTATCATCTGTACCCTCATAGGGACCATAATGTGTAGGGGCAAGGTCCTCATCATCGCCTAAATCAACAGATCCAGTCAGGAAAGGAGCAAAGTACACAGTGCACAACAAGATTAAACTAAATATTTATGACAATTAAATTGAGTATCATGTTGAGAAACTGGATAAAAGAACATCAATATCTCAGAGTTAAAGCTGTAAACAGGAATATGAGAAAACAGAAATAAATGAGACAGGAAATGAAACTACAACAGTCAGCAAGAAATATAACAAGACCAGAAACTATCTGTGTGAACTTGTGTTTATTTTAGAATACATAGTTGGCATATAGGGGTTTATAAGGCTAATCCGGCCGTCATAAACGGCTATTAAACAGGGAAAATCGAGATCCGACTGAGGTACAATCGCGTACCAACAGCTATTAAACATGGCAGGGGAAAGGGTAAACTACATGCCTTCTAGTATTCTCCCACCCGACATAAAAAATAAGACATGAACTCCAATATTCAAGACATGAAATCCAGCATTCCTAATACTCGGTGTAATCATCAAGGGTACTAATAAAGCAGGGAATTAATTATCACAATATAAAGATTTAACTTGAAGTGCAGGTACTTGCCTGTTGTTTGGATCTGATTAATTGTTCTTGGGGAAATTTCCAGAGATGAGTCCAAAAGCTAAAATAGACATTACCATCACGCTCAGAAGATGCCAAGTAGCTAGAAATGCCTGTCCTTGGGTCCAATTAGGAGACAAGGGCAAAAACGGCAGTTTCAGGTCAAAACGGGGTCCGCCGGTAGGCCCGCTTCGCACCGAAAAACGTGTCCGGGTCAATGGTCTCCAAATTCACCAAACTTAGTGTCAACAGGTCAGAAACGCTGATACGAACCCAACGGAACTTCCAGATTTGGATTCCGATGAGCCGAACACAAAATCGCCCGTCGAGCGGGGCCTTTGGGGCCCACGACACGCGATTTTGTCAACGTTCTCAGAATCGAACCAAACTTGACCCACAGGACCAGCGTATCGCTACGATTCCGATGGCACAAGTTTTGTCTCGATCCGACGAGTGTACAAGAAGTTAGGGCAAATTGCAGAAAAGTCGGATACGGGGCGATGTCCGCGGATACGCGTTGATTCCGGTGTGCACGCACACCCGAATCATCATCCGCGAATTCTCACACGTCCGTATCGACGACGCGCACGTATCTGCGAAGACCGCACGTGACCAAGTCGTCCCGTTTGGCGGGGCGCACTCAGTTCCGGGGTAAAACAGGGTCTGGTTTTTCCTGTTTTTGGATCGTGGTGTGCGATCACCACAGGATGCGATGCCCCGAACGGTTTGTTCGGGCACCGAGAGGGTCATACAGGCTTCACAACGCAATTTGCGGAATTGAAAACGGAGCTACGAACAAAAAGTTACACACACCTGAAGGGGACCCGAAAATCAGGGTCGAGTCGTGTCCGACTCGTGTCGGACACAGGAATTTTGATTTAGGGTTAGGGTTTTCTGGAATCAGCCGACTCCGACGGACTCGGGGCAGCGCTGAGGCGGCGCTGGGGCGGGGAGCGGCAGGCCGGGGCAGTGGGCACGCGGCGGAGGCGGCGCGGGGGCGCAAGGTCGGAGGCGGAGGCGTTGGCTGCTGTTGCCGGAGTTGCTGCCGCTGCTGTGTGGACGAGGGACGGAGGAAGGAGGGCTAGAGGCGACGGCGATGGCAGGATGGCTGGGCAGCGGCGAGGTCGGGGGCAAGGCGGGGGGTGGTCGTTGGCGGTGGACGGAGGCTGTCGAGGAGGATGGGGGTGTTTATATAGGCGGAGAGGGCGTGGGGGTCACCCGGGAAGGGCGGAGGGTGAGGGGGACGTGGCGCGGAGGACGCGGGGAGTGGGCGCGGAGCGGGCGGCGCTGCGCCCGGAGAGCGGCGGTGGACGCGGTGGCCGAGGACGCCGTCAGAGGAGAAGGGGGAACGGGTAGGCGGGTTGGCGGGTCGGGTCTCCGGGCAGACCCGCCCGACCCGCAAGGGAACGGCTGGGCTGGGCTTCGGCCCACTGGGCCAGGCCAAAAAAGAAATTAAAATATTAATAATAATAATAAATATAATTAATAATAAAAATCAGTAAATTAAATAATTAAAATAGTTTTTAGGCATTTAAAAATAGGTCTGAGGCCCAAAAAAATTCAGAAAAAATTACCCTAAGTCCAGTTTTTTATTTTATACCCAAAAATATTATTTCCATGATATTTTAATATTATATATTAACAATTAAAAAATCATTTAATAATTAAGAACCTTGATTTTAATTTCAGAAAATTCTCAGAAAATTCCAGAAAATTGGAAAAATCCAAGATTTATTAATTTTAAAAATTCAGGGATTTTACAACCTACCCAACTTATAAAAATTTTGTCCTCGAAATTTAAGAATAACAAAGGCACGAAAGGAAAGGCCGAGAATTAAAATATACCTCAGGGTTCAAAAAGATAGGGGTATCGCTCTCTAATCTCGTCTTCTCGCTCCCAGGTGGATTCGTCAGGAGAATGGTGCTTCCAAGCTACGCGAACCAGGGAAATGACCTGGTTCCGTAGAACTTTCTCCGATCGATCCAGTATCTCCACGGGTTGCTCTTGGTAAGTCAAACTTGGGCCTACTTCGAGCTTTGAGTGATCCAAAATGTGGCTGGGGTTTGACACGTACTTTCTCAGCTGCGACACGTGGAAGACGTTATGGACTCCATCCAGAGAGGGTGGCAATGCCAGTCGGTATGCCACTTCTTCGATTTTCTCCTGAATGCCAAAAGGTCCAATAAATCTTGGGCTGAGTTTTCCACTCCTTCCGAACCTAATGGTGCCACGTGTCGGAGAGATCTTCAAGAATACCAGTTCTCCAACCTTTAATAAAGTCATAATCAAGTCTTAGTTCAATAATCAAAAAAATGTTTAAATTGACTTCAATTTCATAAATTTAATTATCTCAAATTCTAAGGGCCTTCGGTGGCTATTTGCCCAATGTCGTTGCCTGTCTTGAGCCACTCGAAGTCTGTCCCTTATTTGTTTTACCTTCTCAGTTGAATCGATCACCATCTCTGGTCCCAGCAGGGCTCTTTCTCCAACGTCGTCCCATGATAGCGGGGTACGACATCTTCGTCCATACAGAGCTTTAAATGGAGTCATCTCAATACTTGCTTGGTAACTGTTATTATAAGAGAACTCCACCAGATGTAGATAGTCTTCCCAGGATCCTCCAAAATCTAGAACACATGTACGAAGCATATCTTCAAGTGTCTGGATTGTACGTTCCGATTGTCCATCGGTTTGGGGATGATAAGCTGTGCTGAATTTGAGTTGAGTCCCCAAACTGGCTTGTAAGCTCTTCCAGAAGTGAGAGGTGAATCTTGAATCTCGGTCGGAGATAATACTTACTGGAACTCCATGCAACCTAACAATATGTCTGATATATAAATCTGCTAGCTTCTCTGTAGATAGCCCTACTTTGAAAGGTAGAAAATGTGCGGACTTGGTCAGTCTATCTACTATCACCCAAATTGCATCCTTTCCACTAGGTATCCTTGGAAGTCCGGAAACAAAATCCATTGTAATATGTTCCTACTTCCACTCCGGAATGGGTAGTGGTTGAAGCAATCCTCCAGGTCTTTGTCTTTCTGCCTTGACTTATTGGCACACTAAACAACGAGATACGAACCTGGCTACTTCTCTTTTCATGCCATGCCACCAAACGTGCGTCCTCAGGTCCTTGTACATCTTGTTGGCTTCTGGATGTATAGAGTATTGCGATCTGTGCGCCTCTTGCATAATTTCTTCCCTTATGTCTCCTTGAGGTACACATAATCTATCGCCATGCCTCAGTGATCCATCTTCGTGAATTCTGAAATCTTCCACTAATCCAGCTTGCACTTGACCTCGAAGGCTTCGCAGACCTTCGTCTTGAAACTGAGTCTCCTTGACCTTGTCTATTAAGGTAGACTGAATCTGCAAGTTCATCATTTGGCCTTCTTTTCTTGGGATAATTACCTCAATACCTAAACTTTCCAGGTCCTCAAGCAAGTGCCGGTCCATAGTCAAGTACATCGCCATAGGATATCTGCTTAGAGCATCAGCAACAACATTGGCCTTCCCAGGGTGATATTGAAGGGTGATATCAAAGTCTTTCATTAGTTCCAGCCACCTTCTTTGCCTCATGTTCAGCTCTTTCTGAGTGAAGATATATTTTAGACTTTTATGGTCCGTAAATATTTTTACCCTTTCTCCATAAAGATAATGCTTCCATAGCTTAAGAGCAAAGATGACAGCTGCCAGTTCTAAATCATGAGTTGGGTAGTTCTTTTCATGAGGTCGAAGCTGTCTAGAGGCATATGTTATTACTTTCTTGTTCTGCTCCAATACACAACCTAGACCTTTTCCAGAAGCATCACTATAAATAGCGAATCCTCCGGTTCCAGAAGGTAAGGTCAGAATAGGGGCAGTAGTCAGCCTTTTCTTCAATTCTTCAAAAGCATGCTGACATTCATCAGTCCAGGTGAACTCTTCATCCTTCCTTGTTAATTTTGTCATAGGTTCAGCAATTCTAGCAAAGTCCTTCATAAACTTCCGATAGTAGCCAGCTAGTCCCAGGAAGCTTCTAATCTCTGCTACAGAGTCTGGAGTGGGCCAGGATTCTACTGCCGCTATCTTCTTAGGATCTACTGCTATTCCATCTCCAGTCACAACATGTCCCAAGAATTCTACTTTGTCTAGGAAGAATGCACATTTAGATAATTTTCCATAAAGTTTTTCCTTCCTCAAAGTCTCCAATGCTAGCCTCAAATATTCTTCATGTTCTTCGGGGGTCTTGGAGTAGATCAAAATATCATCAATAAAGACCACTACAAATTTGTCTAGGTATGGCTGGAAGACTCTGTTCATTAAGTTCATAAAAACTGCTGGTGCATTCGTCAACCCGAACGGCATTACTAAGAATTCGTAGTGTCCGTTCCGGGTATTGAAAGCAGTTTTAGGGATGTCTTCCTTTCTCACCCTTACTTGGTGGTAACCAGACCTCAAATCAATCTTTGAAAATACCCGAGCTCCACTCAACTGATCAAATAAGTCATCTATCCTGGGCAGGGGATACTTATTCTTAATTGTTAAGGCATTCAAGGCCCTATAGTCAATAAACATTCGGGACGTTCCGTCCTTCTTGGGCACAAATAATACTGGAGTTCCCAGGGTGAGACACTAGACCTAATAAAATATTTGTCTTCTAGCTCTTTGATTTGCTCATTTAGTTCTATTATCTCCTTCTTGTTGATTCTGTAGAGATTTTGAGATACTGGTGCGACTCCCGGCACTAAGTCAATAAAGAATTCAACTTCTCGGTCTGGGGGTAAGCCTGGGAGATCCTCAGGGAAGACATCAAGATATTCAGAGATGATAGGTAGCGGCAATTCTTCTGTTACTAGGGCTCCACAAATTTTGTTACTACCCATTTCTCTAGAACCTCTAGCAAATTCAAATTATGGCTTGCCAGGGGGCCTGAAGATTACACTACCTCTGTGGCAGTCTATAGTGGCATGATGTTGACTTAACCAATCCATACCCAGTATAATATCAAAACTGGGAACTGGCATTACGAGTAGCCTAGCATACAGTTCTCTTCCACATAATGTAATAGGACAATTGTTACAGGCATCACTAACCGGGATAATTCCTCCACCGGTAATGATCTTATAACAATTCCTAAGGGATTTAGTGATTAAGCTATGCTTCATAAGAAAATCTACTGACATGAATGAATGTGAAGCTCCAGAGTCAAATAAAGTAATAGCTGGTATTGAATTTATAAGCACAGAACCTGTGATCACGTCTGCTGTGGCTTCAGCTTCTTCCAGGGTCATTGCATAAGCACGACCTTGCTGTGGTGCACCCCTCTGTTGCTGCTGTTGGTGCTGAGCAAAGCGCTGTTGTTGTGTTGGAAGCGGGGGTCCCCTCTGTTGTGCTGCTGGGGCCCTGGCCTGGACTGGAGCCTTTGGTGCATCGGTGCGTCCTTGAGCAGCAGGACAGTCCCTCATTTGATACGCTGCTGAGCCGCAGTAGAGGCAGGCACCTAGCCTCTTCCTGCAGACTTGCCAAGTATGACCTGGTTTTTGGCAAAAGTTACAAGCAGCAGCTTGTTGGTTCTGTCCTTGAGCCTGGTGTTGGGGTGCTGGAGCTCGAGGGAGAGGACGCTGAGTTTGCTGCGGGGCCCTCTGCTGTTGTTGTTGAAAAGGGCGTTTGTTGGGTCCCGCATTTCCGGTATCTCTCTCTCGCTTTAGTTTATGCCCCATGTCTCTCTCGACGCCTTGTGCCACGCTCAGAATTTCTTCATAGGTGCGAGCTCGGCTGGTGGTGACAGCAAGGCGAATATCCGGAGACAGCCCCTTCTTGAATCTACGGGCTCTGTCCTCCGGGGTACGAACCATGTACTCCGCAAAGTGGCTTAACCTGCTAAATTCAGCAGTATACTCATCAACAGACAGGTTACCTTGTTCCAGTCTCTCGAATTGGCTTTCGAGAGCTTCCCGAGCCACTTCGGGGTAGAATTTCTCCTTGAATAGCCTCTTGAAGTCCTCCCAGGTGAGGTCAGGCAGATAGTTGGGGTTCATCTCTGAACCAGGTTCGAGCTATGTCGAACAATTGCAGGCTTGCAGACTCCACTTTGAGATCATCGGGGACCCGAGCAGTCTTCAGGAGTCTCTCGACATTCTCTATCCACTCATCGGCATAGAGAATGCCCTCAGTTCCGTAAAATTCTAGGGGTCTAAGATTCTTGAAGTCTTTGGCACTCCCTGGCCTCTTGAGTGACGACTCCTGGGACCTAAGAGCTTCTGAGAGGCTGGTCCGCAGAAGTGCAGTCTGTTCTTTCTGGGATTTCACTAGTCCCTGGAACACTCCAAGTAGTTGTGCCCCATCCAGAGTAACTGCCAGAACAGATGGAGGCGGCGGGAGTGCAAGAGTCTTGGGCCCATTTTGCTCAGCTGGTTCTGATGTGCCTCCTACTGTGTTTCTTGTCTGGACCATTCTAAAAGATTAAGGGACAGGAAGATCAGAATAGATTACTTGAAAATCAAGGGCGATAGGAAAATTGAGCAAAAAATGATATCAAGAATTGAAATAAGGACCCTATACTGTGAATGAGCTTTTCCTAGAATCCTCAATCTTATTCCATACCCTGTCCTAGGGTATTACCCTATTTAAGGATAGGACCTGCATGGGCCACCATAAAAATGTGTCACGACCCGCACCCGGAAATTCGGGCACGAGTGCGTGGGTACGTCCAGCCTACGCCACAGAGTCGGCGGTAATACGCTGTCTAGGTCAAATCCATATTTACTAAACTAGCTCATTCACAAATAACATAGGCAAGATAATAATGGAAAACAGATACTTAAGATTTCAAATAAAATAAGTGCGACAACAGATTCAAATATTTAGTATAGAAATCAGAAATGAGATCGGGGACAAACCCGATTACTAAGATAAAGAGCAAGAAAATAAAATAACTACTGCTATCTACTCTGCAGTAGGGGTCTCCTGGGTAGGTTCTGGCTCCTCATAGGTATCATCTGTACCCTCATAGGGACCATAATGTGTTGGGGCAAGGTCCTCATCATCGCCTAAATCAACAGATCCAGTCAGGAAAGGAGCAAAGTACACAGTGCACAACAAGATTAAACTAAATATTTATGACAATTAAATTGAGTATCATGTTGAGAAACTGCATAAAAGAAAATCAATATGTCAGAGTTAAAGCTGTAAACAGGAATATGAGAAAACAGAAATAAATGAGACAGGAAATAAAACTACAACAGTCAGCAAGAAATATAACAAGACCAAAAACTATCTGTGTGAACTTGTGTTTGTTTTAGAATACATAGTTGGCATGTAGGGGTTTATAAGGCTAATCCGGCCATCATAAACGGCTATTAAATAGGGAAAATCGAGATCCGGCTGAGGTACAGTCGCGTACCAACAGCTATTAAACATGGCAGGGGAAAGGGTAAACTATATGCCTTCTACTATTCTCCCACCCGACATGAAAAACAAGACATGAACTCCAATATTCAAGACATAAAATCCAGCATTCCTAAAACTAGGTGTAATCATCAAGGGTACTAATAAAGCAGGGAATTAATTATCACAATATAAAGATTTAACTTGAAGTACAGGTACTTGCCTGTTGTTTGGATCTGATTAATTGTTCTTGGGGAAATTTCCAGAGATGAGTCCAAAAGCTAAAATAGACATTACCATCACGCTCAGAAGATGCCAAATAGCTAAAAATGCCTGTCCTTGGGTCCAATTTGGAGACAAGGGCAAAAACGACAGTTTCGGGTCAAAACGGGGTCCGCTGGTGGGCCCGCTTCGCACCGAAAAACGTATCCGGATCAATGGTCTCCAAATTCACCAAACTTAGTGTCAACAGGTCAGGAACGCTGATATGAACCCAACGAAACTTCCAGATTTAGATTCCGATGAGCCGAACACAAAATCGCCCGTCGAGCGGGGCTTGTGGGGCCCACGACACGCGATTTCGTCAACGTTCTCAGAATCGAACCAAACTTGATCCACAGGACCAGCGTATCGCTATGAGTCCGATGGTGCAAGTTTTGTCTCGATTCGACGAGTGTACAAGAAGTTAGGGCAAATTGCAGAAAAGTAGGATACGGAGCGATGTCCGCGGATACGCGTTGATTTCGGTGTGCACGCACACCCGAATCAGCTTCCGTAAATTCTCATACGTCCGTATCGACGACGCGCACGTATCTGCGAAGACCGCACGTGACCAATTCGTCCCGTTTGGCGGGGCGCACTCAGTTCCGGGGTAAAACAAGGTTTGGTTTTTCCTGTTTTTGGATCGCGGTGTGCGATCACCACAGGATGCGATGCCCCGAACGGTTTATTCGGGCACCGAGAGGGTCATACAGGCTTTACAACTCAATTTGCGGAATTGAAAACGGAGCTACGAACAAAAAGTTACACGCACCTGAAGGGGACCCGAAAATCAGGGTCGAGTCGTGTCCGACTCGTGTCGGACACAGGAATTTCGATTTAGGGTTAGGGTTTTCTGGAATCAGCCGACTCTGGCGGACTCGGGGCGGCACTAAGGCGGCGCTGGGGCGGGGAGCGGCTGGCCGGGGCAGTGGGCACGCGGCGGAGGCGGCGCGGTGGCGCAGGGTCGGAGGCCGAGGCGTTGGCTGCTGTTGCCGGAGTTGCTGCCGCTGCTGTGTCGACGAGGGGCAGAGAAAGGAGGGCTGGAGGCGACGGCGACGGCGATGGCAGGGTGGCTGGGCAGCGGCGAGGTCGGGGGCAAGGCGACGGGTGGTCGTTGGCGGTGGACGGAGGCTGTCGAGGAGGAGGGGGGTGTTTATATAGGCGGAGAGGGCGTGGGGGTCAGCCGGGAAGGGCGGAGGGTGAGGGGGACGTGGCGCGGAGGACGCGGGGAGTGAGCGCGGAGCGGGCGGCGCTGCGCGCGGAGGGCGGCGGTGGACGCGGTGGCCGGGGACGCGGTCAGAGGAGAAGGGGGAACGGGTAGGCGGGTTGGCGGGTCGGGTCTCCGGGCAGACCCGCCCGACCCCCAAGGGAACAGCTGGGCTGGGCTTCGGCCCACTGGACCGGGCCAAAAAAGAAATTAAAATATTAATAATAATAATTAATATAATTAATAATAAAAATCAGTAAATTAAATAATTAATTAATTAAAATAGTTTTTAGGCATTTAAAAATAGGTCTGAGGCCCAAAAAAATCCAGAAAAAATTACCCTAAGTCCAGTTTTTTATTTTACACCCAAAAATGTTATTTTCATGATATTTTAATATTATATATTAACAATTAAAAAATCATTTAATAATTAAGAACCTTGATTTTAATTTCAGAAAATTCTCAGAAAATTCCAGAAAATTGGAAAAATTCAAGATTTAATAATTTTAAAAATTCAGGGATTTTACAAGAACTTCATGAAGAGCTGATGTCAGTGGCTCACAGCTTAACATACTCTATCTATCCAGGTGGCACGAAGATGTACAGGGATCTGAGGTAATGCTATTGGTGGCATGGAATGAAGAGAGAGATAGCCCGCTTTGTGACAAAATGCCTGGTGTATCAGCAAGTCAAGGCTGAACATCAGAGATCCGCAGGTCTACTTCAACCACTCCCAATACCTGAGTGGAAATGGGAGTACATCACTATGGACTTCGTTACGGGCTTCCCAAGAAGTTTTAGTGGTCGTAATGCTGTATGGGTGATCGTAGATCGACTCACCAAGGCTTCTCACTTTTTACCCTTCAGAGTTGGGTAATCTACAGAAGTCTTGGCAGACATGTATATGAGAGAGATCGTGCGTCTGCACAGAGTGCCAGTCAGTATAGTGTCTGACAGGGATACGAGGTTTACATCGTACTTTTGGCAAAGTATGCAAGAGAGTCTTGGTACCTTCCTAAAGTTCAGCACATCGTATCACCCGCAGACAGATGGCCAGTCTGAGCGCACTATTCAGACACTGGAAGATATGCTGAGAGCATGCATGCTTGATTTCAGTGGATCATGGGAAGATCATTTGTATTTGGTGGAGTTTTTCTACAACAATAGCTATCAAGCGAGCATTCAGATGGCTCCCTATGAAGCATTGTATGGTAGAAAATATCGTTCTCCAGTATATTGGAGCGATGTAGGCGAAAGACAGATCCTAGGACCAGAATTGGTCATTCGTACGGTGGAGAAGGTAAAGAAGATCCAAGGGCACCTGCGAGTAGCGCAGGACAGACAAAAGCACTGGGCAAACGTACATCGACGACCTCTAAAATTCCAAGTTGGTGAGCATATGTTTTTAAAGATCTCGCCTACCCGAGGGACTATCAGATTCGGAGAAAGAGAAAAACTGAGTCTACTATGTGTTGGAACGCATCGAAGAAGTTGCTTACAAATTAGCCCTACCACAAATATTAGAAGGAGTGCATGACGTCTTCCATGTATCTCAACTGAGGAGGTACATTCCAGATCCGAGTCATGTGCTGGACCACTCGGAGATCACTGTCGGCCCGAGTTTGTCCTACCAGGAGGAGCCTGTAGAGATCCTAGACAGAAGCGAGAAGGTGTTGCGAGGCCAGATTATTTCTCTAGTTCGTATTGCATGGAGGCATCATTCCCCAGGCGAGTTGACCTGGGAACGAGAAGAGGATATTAGACAACGTTTGTCCCATCTATTCGAAGGCTTGGGTTTGTCCTAATATTTCAAATCAATTAATAATTTTTACTATAGTGAAATTAGAATTATTTTTAATTTCGAGGACGAAATACTCAAAGGAGGGTAGATTGTAAACTCCCTCGACCAGATTTCAGCATTAGATAGTGAAATTAGAATTATTTTTAACAAATTAGGATTAATTACAGTATTTTAAATTATTTATACAATATTTTATATTGCTTAATGCACCTGACCATCACATCAATATTTAGAGCATTACACTGACTGTTACCCCCAAACAAAGTTCACATACCTCTCCTAGACATGCCAGTCTACTATTCTAAACTTTGTGCAACTCAAAAATACGCTGGCATGAGTATCGTTTTAGTCACACAAATATCGTTACAAACGTCCGTATTAATTTTCAATTAAATTCCAAATCTGTACCCTTGTCCGTTCCAATCGAAATTAGAGGCCCAACATGAACCTGTTTTGTCCAAACTAAATTACGTTATTATTCTATTTTGAGTATATTACGTCTAGGACACTTGTACTACACTAAATTCTAGCCCTGTATATTTTTAAATAATTAGAAAATACCGTGCACATTAATTTCTAATAAATTAATACGGTGACCAACATCGCCCAAAACTAGGCCCAGCCTCTACCCAGACTCACCCCCACACCCTCAAGACCCTTGCTGAATACCCTCCCTCATTTCTGTTCATTACAGAGCCCTCAGAAATGAGGTGTTTTTCTCAAACAATTTTGTAATTGTACAATTTCCCGATTTAATAAGGCTCCTGTGCAATTTGTGAAACTGCAGGATTTTATCTGCAAAATTTTATTTGCGAGGTGTCCACCTCTCATTGGAGGGTGATTCTCCACTGTTTATTCTAAATTAGGCCTAGATGCAAAGCATTAACATGCATTTATGAACCCTAAAATATCTAGATATTTTAATACATAAAATGACCAAAATACCCCTAACCCTAACCCTTGAAAACCTATTTAAACCCCCCCTCTCACCCGATTCACCATCACCCTCACCTCAGCTCCCCCCCACCTCCGACCACCGTACCACCGCCTCGCCCCTCCCTCGGCCTCTCCCCGGCCACCGCACCACCGCCCTAGCCGCCGCCACCCACCGCCGGCAGCACCCGCATCACCATCACCATCACCTTCACGACCACAGCCCAGCCCCCCAGACCGCCCTAAACCACCACCACAGGCCACCACCACCGCCACTACCACCTTCTCCATCACCTCCGTCACCGGACCACCACCGCCACCCCCCTTACGGCCGCCGCAACCAACGCCACCCCCCTTACGGCCGCCGCAACCACCGCCACCCCCCTACGGCCGCCGCAACCACCGCCACCACCGCCCACATCCCCGACCTCCTCCCTTCCGACCACAGTACCACACCCCTCCGATCTCCCTAAACCACCACCACAGGCCACCACCACCGCCATTACCACCTTCGCCATCACCTTCGCCATCACCTCCGCCGTCGCCCTGCCACCCTGCACCGCCGCCACAGCCACCGCTGCAGCCGCCGCAGCTGCTACTGCTACTGCCACTGCTACTGCTGCTGCTGCTGCGGCCAACCACCGCCGGAGCTCCGCCCCTCCGCCGGCGACGACGACCGAACGCGGGAACCACCCACCCCCTTCACGTCAGGTACCCCCCTTCTATATATATATATATATATATATATATATATATATGTATATATGTTATTATATATATATATATATATATTTTATGTATTATTAGTATAAATACAGTATATATATTATATATTATACTATATATATATATATATATATATATATATGTATATATATATATATATATATATATATATATATATATATATATATGTATTTATTATGTATTTATATTATATATATATATATATATATATATATATATATATATATATATATATATATATATATATATATATATATATATATATATATATATATATATATATATATATATATATATATATATATATATATATATATATATATATATATACAGTATATATAATTATATTATTATGTATATACTATTATATATATAATATATATGTATTTTATATTTTATATATATATGCATAGTATATTTATAATATAAGTACATATATATATATATATATATATATTAATATATAATAATATATATTAATTATATTATTATGTATATATATACCTTTATATATTAAATATATATATAATATATATATTATATAAATATCCTATAGTATTATATATACTATTTTATATATATATATATATATATATATATATATATATATATATATATATATATATATAAATTATTATTATTATTATTATATATATATATATATATACATTATATATATATATGAATATGTATTTATATAAATATATATACTAATATATATAATATATATATATTATTTATTTTGTTTTATTTTCTGTATCATATATATATATATTACATATATAAATACTATTATATATATATGTATATATTTATATTATTATATATATATATATTATTATTATTATTATACATACATATACTATTATATATAAATATGTAATGAATTTCTTATATATATATATATATATAAATATATATATATGTATTTATAATTATTATTACGTATTACATAATATATTTATATATATTATGTATATAAGTACTATATTTATATGTATATATTTATGTTTATATACTTTAATATGTATTATTTATATTTAATTATTATTTATGTATTAATTGTATATATATATATTATATATTTTATGTATATATATATATATATATATATATATATATATATATATATATATATATATATATATATATATATATATATATATATATATAAGTATGAGTATATATACTATACTATATGTACAAATATATAAAGTATGCATTTATTAAATACTAAATTCACGAACTCATGTACATCTTGAACAGAGTGCACCTACGATGCAGTTAGTGATCCCAGGTCACAGGACCCTTCAGACACAACTGCGGGAACATATTTTTGGCACGCCCAGCTTGAGAACGTAGGCAAGTATACCTTGCCAAGTTTTACTGTTTAATTATTAAACTGTTGTATGTTATTTTTATTGAACTTACATATAACTGTGTGCGTCCGAGATTGCCTCGGGTGCCATCGACGAATACGTTGACATGTAGTAAAACTGAATTAGACTTTAGCTGACTCACCTACAGTTGCGAGGGTATTCTGATATCCTCCTAGACCCTGACACTTGTACACGCAATACGATTGCAGTTCATATTGGGATACGAGTTTGCGTACTCGATTAGCTACCGGTGCGTGTGACGTGCATCACGGCTTAGCACGAAATCAGGAATATTCAGGAAAGCTATGACTTGGCATATAGTTACGTGGTTTACATATTATGGATTCGACTTGTATAACCGCAATGGGCGGGGAAGACAACTAGTAGGCGTATGGGACACCCATCTTCTTTATTGCAGATACCGCACACTTCGAAGTTATACGGACGTATATATATTTTGCAGATACCACGTTCCTTAGAGTGTTGGACGATATATATATATATATATATATATATATATATATATATATATATATATATATATATATATATATATATATATACCTCATTCTTCGGAATAATGGACATTGCAGATACCACACTCTAAAGGACGTTGGACGATATGCCTACGCCTACACATACGTACCAAGGTTGTCTTTACATTGCATTCACTTAGATGGTTAGCTCACCCTTTATTTATTTATTCAGTATTTATATATGGCATGTCTTTATGTATCTTGTTATGTCCCACTGAGGACCTGGTTCCCTTCCAGATCTAGACGAGACATACTATCCCACGGTGTATGGACCTGGACAGGAGACGAGATTCGCATCTGAGAAAGAGTTAGAGGTGACGCCATCAGAGTCTCCCTGATCTTTAGTAGTATCATCATCTGGAGTTGGAGCCTCATTACTTAGCTAGACGATGCTCTAGTCTTATTATATCTCAGCACTTTTATCTTTATCTTTTGTAGTGGGTTTGTTCCCACCAGACATATCTGATTTGTACTATGACATTTCAGACTCAGCACTTATATATTCCAGCACTTAGTGACGTGTCAGCTGGCCAATGCCAAGTGGCCTGGTCCCGCATATTTTGGGACTTGGGCATGACACGTACTAACCCTCAAGACACCCGACAACGTCTATCTAGGTCCGTCTAACCTAGGACATCACCCAAAATTGGGTCAATCTTGGATTTCACCCGAAATTGACACAAAACCTAGTGTCAATGTCTCCAAACACATCCAAACTTGTTCCAACTTCCTCCCACGGCTAGCCTTAGGGTCTAAGAAGGTTCTATACCACTAATTACACTATATTAGAGCAATTAGTAAGAGAAAAGTTAGGGTTTCCCTCTTGGGAGTTGGAATCCCAAGCCAAAGTCTCCAAAAAGCCCCAAATTTACCACACTAAGCTTCCAAGCTTCCTATCCAAGCTGCAACACCAAATCTAAGCTCTACCCACCTAGGTTAGGGAAAATTTTAGGGTTATGGTTCACATCCATGAAGAATAGAAGAAGAAAGAGAAGAAATGGGAAACTTACTTGGAGTAGGAAGAAGGAAAGAAGAAGGAAGAGTGGAGAATGGAGAAGAAGAAGAAGAAGAATGAATGAGTGAAGAAATAAGGAGGGGGGACTGCTGGTCGGGTCTGGGAAGAGGGGGGGCTGGCCAAGTGTATAAAAGAAGGGTTTACATAATGTCCAAATGACCAAAATGCCCTCCCCTTTAGGATGCAACTTGGGTTTGGGTTTTGGGTTTGGGGTTCCAAAAGCACTCAAACTAACTCCCAATCTCTCCAACTAACTAAAATAAAATATAATAATAATTCTAAACCAAAAAAAGGTCTCACAAGGGTGTTGGTTGGGTCGGACATGGGTCCACTAGGGTCTGACATGGGTCCAGACTAGCCAAAACCCTAAAACAATCAATAGAAAAATAATACAACCAACAATTAAATATAAATATAAATATTTATAATAAATACACAATTAACCAAATTAAAATAAAAAAAAATATCCGGCTCTGAAAATGGGGTAGTGACACATATACCTGACGAGAAAGTAGATATGAGCAGCATATATGGAAGGCTATACATGTACGTAAAACAAGAAAATAAGACTAGAGCAGGATGGGAAAAATCAATTATGACAAAGAGCATCAAGAAACTATATACGACAAGAAAATAACTGAAAAGGAAAGCATGCAAATATTGTACAAGAGTTGGCAAGATATCTTGTTTGGAGGTTTGTCCAACTCCGCTGAGGTCACGATTGCAAGGGTCTTGGTTCAAACCTATAAATAAACCAAAGCCTAATATATTAACATAAGGATATATTAACATTTTAGTTATTACTTACCATTTACTTATTAATCACCATTTTAGTTATTACTTACCATTTACTTATTAATCACCATTTTACTATTAACTATAGTTTCTAATTTGATTTATTCATGTTTAATTTAGGTTGAGTCATACATATTTTGTAGTAGATTATATTTATATTGATTCTATCAAATTTAAATAACAAAGTTTATCAAAATAGAGTAACTTTATTTTAGGGTTTAAATATCTTAGGAATAAAAGTCTATTTCTACAAATATGGTTATTCGTACCAAATTTTGTTCAATTAAAATAGTATACTGTTTATATGTACATATGTAAAGTTTTATAATAATAATTATTCACATATATACTTATTAGAGTAACTATATATAGTATAGTAATATACTTTAATTATTATATTAGTAAGAGTTAAGTTTTCTTGTATTCAATTTGTTTCCTAGAAATTAATAAAAGATAGAAAATGTATTTTTTGTAATTACCCTAAAAAACAAGGACTTATGAAAAAAAAATTTCTTTAAATGGTTGTTGTTGCTGCCTACTTGTACAAAAAGGGAGAAACTCACAGGTTGTAGAATTTCTAACTAATTTAACCTAGCAAAATAATGATCTATAAACTAGTCTAAACACAAAGTTTGTATATATCAAAATATTAGGGGCCTATAAAGATTTTTCCTTATTCTTCTTTTCTACCTCACATTGGTAAAGCTGTTGTTTCCACTTCTTCCTATATTGCCATTACAACATGAAAAGTAACCATTCGAATTTCTTTACACGTGAATAGTATACAATGCATAGTAATCTAACGGGAACAATACATCTTCTTCTGTTTCTAATGTCTATCCCTACTCAAATGAAACAAAAGGTCACCGGTTCTCGACGTCGGCATCTGGTCGGAGCCTCGGCAAGTCCATGGCTGCACCGGTGGGTCCGTCATGCAGTGACGGCAGCGCCGGGATTCAGGGGACGTGCGACGAGGTAGATAATGTTAACGATGGTGGGAGGGAAGAGGGCTAGTCGTCTAGGAAGGATGAGCAGCATTCTAATCCCTTATATAGTAATACTGTTTACTTATTTGTTAATAGAACCTTGTGTAGATTGGATTGATCTCTTTTTTAATATTTATTATGCTAATATTTTCTTAACTATCCGATTATACGATAATATTCTGTACAATATCATTTATTTAAAATATCATTATCTATAATAATTTAGATTTATTTTATTTAATATTTGTCTGTTTTATTTTTCAAGAAAAGACTATTTTATATTTGTATTTATATCTTAATATTTTTCTTATCTAAAATATATATATATATATGTGTATATATTAGTGGCTCGAAATAAAGGGTAACACCAGTGCCACTTAGAGATTATTGGTTGTATCTGCATCTTTTAGCTAGGCTTTATATATCTATGTTTATAGATATTTTACTTTTATGACCAATCCCTTATGTATTTATTTAATTATCATTTTAACCCTAAAATAAACGTTTGGTAGGAACAACATGTAAGTATGGTCTCACAGTAAATCATGGAAGTCCTAGAAAATTATGTTTTCTATATTTTAATTACCCAAAAATTCTAGAAAAATCCAAAAAATTCTAAAATAGCCTCAAAATTATTCTAAATAATTATTTATTTAAGTAATTAAATCAAAAAAGTTATTTTCTAATAAACCAACAAAATAGCCAAAAGAAATCCAATAATATAATAAAAATACTAAAATTAAAAATTAAAAATTAAAAATTAAAAATTAAAAATTAGGAAGTTTACAAAAACCTATTTTTTTTTCATATTTTATATCAACAAACCCAAACTGTTTGTCAAATTTTCATCCTAGCTTGGGTGTTGTGTTGAACCAATCACATTTAAACAGCACAATTTTTGTCTCATAAGAGTAATCCAGCTCCACGACATCTCTCAGTACATCGTAATAGTCGAATTCTAGATCGACATCATAGACTGAACCCCTCACACATACTCCAGAATTCTTTGTATAATTAGCCTCATCATCGACAAATGATTGACTAATAGACTTATCAGTGGTTCTAAATTTGAAGCCATTGATGGTGTATCCATCACAACAGTTTGCCCTCTTGAACATATCATAGAATTTTCGCATTAGGATTAGGATCCTCGGATCAAAACTTGGACCGGTCGCATCAAATACCAACTCACGCACCAAGTTTCGCGGTCGATATTCAAAGTTATCTGCGAGAGTGGACTATTCTACATCCGTATTGAAGGAGGAATGATGATATTACGAAAACAAAGGTTCTCCTTGAGCCATCCACTCTTTGTAGTTCAGTACGAAACTCTTCTTGTAGAGATGCTCCCTCATGAGATCCACCTCTTTGAATGGTATATTATGATTTTTGACACAAGGACACTTGATGAGCCATCTATGAAATAATGTTGACTACTGGCATATTTGAAAAAAAATTCAACGTCCGCCATGAAATCATCTGTCAAACCAATCCTACTTTCATGTCGTCGATTGTACATCCACGATCGATCAACTAAGTATCGACTCATTGGTTCTGCATGTAAAATATATTCAAACAATATGGATTAGATACAAGATGTGTTAGGATATTTGCTAAATGATTAGTTAGTTAGGATACTTGATGAAGAAGTCTCGTAAAGAACTAAAGGAGCTATGGAAAGACCATATTTGAGTATTTATCCATATTTTAAACGTATCCAAAACTATAATTCCTCGACACTCATCCGAATATGGCCGATACATGCCATAGCATAGTAAGGTTGGAACTACTAATTACTATTCATATTAGTACCCTGAAGTATAACTATAAATGACTATAATACTAAGAAATAACACTAGAAATACTTAAAATTATGCCTAAAGTATAAAATATATTTTCTAAAATGTTAATAATTAATGATAATCGTATCGGTTAAATTAGTAATAATTGATACTCGTAGTAATGGTTCGATACTGATTTCGATAGCAATACCAATACTCTAAAATATTAATAATTTATTATAGGTTAAATTAGTGATAACTGTATCGATTTTAGGGCCGATGAATAAATCGATACCGATACGAATTTTTGAACGTCACATTTTCTATTTCTGATATTCTAGGATACACTTAAGCCTACATATTAAGAATTGCGTATGTCTAAGGATACACATATAAATCAAAATAATTATATATGTAATATTTAATTTGTCAATCTTCTTCTAAATTAATTATTACAATACATATTACCATTTTCGTGTCCTAATACTCGTGTCAATTTGTCTGCATTTTTTTGTTACGTGTGTCCGTGCTATATATATATATATATATATATATATATATATATATATATATATATATATATATATATATATATATATATATATATATATATATATATATATATATTCAACCTAAGAAGTGGGAAGCAGGAAGAATTGAACTATTCTTCGCAAGGGCAGGGAAGTCAAAAGCAGCAAAGACGGCGAAGACGAGGGTTTTTGTATGAGTTCCGAAAGGGAACTCTGGAGTTGCGGATGGAGTTTTTTTTTGATTTTGTATCACGGACTTGACTCCGTTCTAAGAGGATCAAATGATGCTCAACCAGCGCAGGCGCTGTTTCTCACATAATATAAAATATGCCTAATTGATTATAATAAATTGACAAACCACAACACATACATATGCTATATTATGAATAATAATTTACAAGTGGTATATAATGTCACAAGTCACATGAAATACTAATCTCATGCACAAAACATAATATAAAAATAAATAACCAAATATGACAATGAACCAAGTATGAAATAGTCGAGAAGAACTAATAGTTGGGTTTGAGACAAATCCACTACCAAACGAACATGAACGAAAATATAGTAAGTACATCATCTGATGACCAGAGAGGCTCGAAGGAAAGACCTCCTCGAAAGAGAAAGAAGTAGCAAGTCCTAATCCATGCTCCTGTAAATAGTCGTAATCGTCTATACCTGAAAAGGGACCAGGTCCTCAGAGGGACGTAACAAGATATATAGAAGCATGTCGAATGTACAGTAAATAAACAGTATCATGAAACTAAGCAAGATTTGATCATACAAAGTTTGAAACTGCACTAATCATGTTGTGTATATGAGAACAACTACATATGTATGAACTGCCAAAAGGTAACAAGGTCAAACCACCATAGCCCTCAGCGAGCTATGGCTAAATGAGTCAAACTATAGACCTTCGTGGCCACTAGGATAACAACATAACCCTATCATTCGTGGACACCAGGTTAAAATAAAAATAAAATAAGAAAAAGTAGTTCATACACATATAATCTTTCTCCCCATCCCGTGGCTCGATCTCTAAAAGTGTGACAATGACTCGAGGATAGTGCAAGTAAATAATGGTGCCTATAACGACGTACGAGAACAACAAGTCTAGTAAACATGGGTCTAAGCATGTGTTCACAATAACACCAAGACATCCTATTATAATATACATCTATGATATGAAATTAAAAGCAAAAACTAGCATGCGCAACTACCACCTAAATAAATAATAGTGCAATCAACTTAATAGTATTATGGATAGGCAAGAAAATAAACAAACTGTTAAATACGTGTACAAATTAGGCAAGGTATACTTGCAGAATTGAAATAGAGACATGTACACATAGAAACAATGGGAATAATGTATGTAAATAAAATATACAAAGTTGGCAAGGTATCTTGCCTGCTCCGAAAAAGGATGAAGTCGCAACTCAAGACGTCGTCCGATTTATCCGTCATATAAATTAAACAAGTTAGTTCTACAAAAGTGGTTGGATAGGTTTTCTAGTCTAATCTATTTGAATTCAGAATAAAATAACATAAAATACTAATCTAATTTAATTTAATTATATTCAAATTTTAAGACTAAACCTAGATTTTGGTTTTTTATTTTAAAATTAATTTTACAAATTCAGGATCAGTGGCACGCAAATCGAGGCATATTTTGAGCATAAAGTCAACCAACACAAAACCAAAATTTGTGTATGAAATTCTGTAGATTTTTGCACTACATAACGCTAAAATCGTCAGTTTCACCAAATCTCGAACAGGTAAAAATTATCGTCCATATGGCGTACAGATGACAATTTTTGGTGGTTTTCAAGTTACTTCTAGATTGAACGAATTTTCTAAAATAGTAAACTAGTATATTTAATTATGAGAAAAATATAAGTTATATTTTTTCATGTCAAGTTTTCGAAACTTCAAACAGATAAAGATTCCGAGTTCGGGATCTCCCGAAATCTCAAAAACACCACAACGTATCATATTTTGGACAACTGGCAATCTACGAATTTTTCAGAAATTTAAGTTCAGAATTTTTGAAAAAAATTAGGTATTCAGAAACTATACCTCGTTACGGTTCCAACGCAAGAAACATGAACGCATTTGGAATCTGGAGCTAGGAGGTATGGCCTCACGAAGTTGAAAAATCCTAGAAAGCAATCTCCCTCAAGCCTCTCCTCTCTCTCTCTCTCTCTCTCTCCTAATATTAATTCGGTGAAATAATAAGCTAGGGTTTTAATACTCTATTTATAGGCAAAGGCTGACGGCTGAGCCCGTAAGCGCTGACTATACGCTGACTAAGCTGCTGACTGGGTAATATAATTTTTAATTCTAGAAATTATTTATTAATCAATTTTTAACATAAATAACTCCAAATAAATATGTAAAAATATCATAAAAAATCATAAAAAATCTAAAAAATATACAATACCATTATAAATCCTAAAAAAAAATAATTGGGGCAATTTTATGGTTATAGTCTTCTACAGTAAATTCCAAAAGTCCTAGAAAAATAGTTATTAGCCTATTTTAAAATTCAAATAAATTCCAATAAATTCTAAATAAATTAAATAAAATATATTTAATTATTTTAACCCTAAAATAAATGTTTGGTAGGAACAATATGCAAGTATGGTCGTACAGTAAAATATGTAAGCCCTAAAAATTTATATTTTGTAGGTTTTAATTACCCAAAAATTTTAGAAAAATCCAAAAAAATCTAAAATAACCTAAAAATAGTTCTAAATAAGTATCTATATAAGTAATTAAATCAAAAAAAAAATTTCTAATTAACCAACAAAATAGCCAAAAGAAATCCAATAATTTAATAAAATTACTAAAATTAAAAATTAAAAATTAGATAATTTACAAAATCTGGCTTTGATACCAATATGTCATGTCTCGATCTACCGCAAGATCGTCCGTCCCCGCTGGACGCGAATCACCATGCTAGCGCTCCTATAGGACGACCGTTCCCATCAGGTAGGTGATGTCGCACGAGCACAAGCTACGCCCGCACTAGGCCATGATCCGAACAGACGATAAAATAGCTAAGCCACAGAGTTGCATAGATAGTCCGAATGCAGTGGAAGAAGAACCGAACAGGCGATTGGTAACAAGTTCACAGAGTCGTCATAGCGGAAGCATTGATTGACACAAGTATGAAAGTAAAATAAGCACTTTATTGATATTAAATAAGTATTACAAGCGGCACTAGGCCGAGATTACAAGTCGCTCAAGCTCTCTCTCTCTCTCTCTCTCTCTCTTTCTCTCTAAACAATAAAAGCGTGCCAAGTGGCTTACAATATAGAATGATACATAGGCGATGTTCCAACATTAAGTTTTTTATATGTGCTTCAGCTTCGGACGCAACAGTCCAAGGTTCCAGAGCAAACTCTATGTCTTAGCTCGCACGAAGGAATACTCTGCACCGAACGAGGTTCTCCCGCACCCTACAACAATCTGGTGGGTTATCAGTACATGAATGCACTGGTGGGAAGGCTTCTCTCTCGACAAATCTAACACGTTATAATAGTTTCATTCATAATCTATTAAGTTGTCTCTCTAGTCTTTCCTTAGGATCAGTTTTATGGCATATAATATAATACTAACTCGTGTGCCAGTGCGCCATACGATATAAGAGTAACACGACTAGACTTACCAACTTACTATTCGTTCTTCCCTTTCTAAAGATAAAATCAAGTTAAACCAAGCAAGAATATATATATATATATAATAAAATCCAAGGAATTGCATAAGAAAACACAAGTGTCACGAGCGGATTTCTGATTCAGGTGCACGAGTTACTCAGATGGGTTGCAATAGATTGCGCAGGAGTTTAAATTACTGATTTAATGCAATAACTCACACGCGGATTGGCACTAAGCGAGATGACTTAATCTATATGATCATTTATTGCTGGCATAGCCATAAAGGACCACGATGTAGTCATAAGAGAGAATGGTATTCGACTCAAAGAACATGAGGTATTACATGCCATCCTGCCCAACCACGAGACTAATTAGTCTTAGAGCGAGAATGAGGTACAATGTAAGGACCACGAGGCGCTACATGCTATCCTGCCAGAACACGAAGACTAGCACGATGTTCCGTCCGAATCGGATCGGCCCCAATGCCCCGGTAACCGTCCGCAGGAACAGATTATAATACTTGTGCACAAGTTGTCCCCGGCATGCAAGTCTTGGGTCTTCCAAATTCACGAGATTCAAGACACGACATATTCAATTCTTGATTCTTGTTCGCACTTATGGACTCCCCGAGCCGTCAGATTCAATACATGACGAGTGTTTCTTAACTTAACATGATGCAGTCCCCTCGTTCGGGAACTGCCTTTGGCGACCTAATGGTCCTGAATACTTTCAGTTTCATACTTATACGAAACGATTATTCGATAGTCTACCAGTGAACTAGATGAATGCAAGACACGGGTCGTTTAGTTAATCGTGGCATAAAATTATGTGACAAACATTAAAACGAGACGAGCGAGTACTAGTTAGCATGTAAGCGAGCAAGCATTGAAATAGTGAGAACATAAGCCTTTACACTAGCGCGAGTCTAAAGGGTTAGTGCGAGTATTGAAATCGTGCAGAGGCATATAAAGCGGCACATAAGAAAATCTATCAAGTTACTTCTTTTCCATATTCTAGACAAGAAATACAAGATGGGATTATTTCCTTAGCTAGGCATGTTGTATTCTTGATTAGCATGCAAGGGGTGATTCTCCTAGCGACTAGCATGTATCGTCCATATTTTTAAGTATGCAGGCTAAGAAAAGACAGTTTCATCGTAGCCACCCACATTAGCGATGATTCGCCTCGGTCAAGCACTACTCCGAGCGCGTCTTTGAAAGTCTAAGTCTGAACTCTTGAAGGGCCAAGTCTGAATTCCTTTGTCTCAAGCGAGTCTTCTCGTCGAGAAAGGCGGGACTGGTCATCTTGTGCCATTTGAATCGGCTATCCGCATTAATGCAGAACGGATCATTACACCTGCAAGCCAACCCTCAGGTTAATATACTACCACCTGATCATATATCGGTATACACCACTGTTGAAAGGCAAGAACAACATAGTTGCTGTTATACTGGACTGTACAACAACAAAAATCACCATTATCATCTAAATTTTTTTTGTCATTGATGAATATTGCTTAAATTTCCCTACACAATCGACATAATTAAACATATTAAACAGAAGGTTGAACATTTACACCAACTAGTAAAACAAGTAACAATTGACTAGAGGAAGCTTATTTTTTATGACAACTTGTTTGAAATAAATCATCCAACATAATCACTACAGTCATTCTTTATAATCGAAGGCAAGAAAGGCAATTAGCATTTAGATGTGTGAAAAGAATGGTCAAAGAAGTTTGGGTTTCACTTGGAAACACAATGCTATCAAATGGGCAAGTTTACAGATATATACAAAAGGTAGATAAGGAGTAAGGACCTTTTGAGAGTAGTTAAAAGAATGCTGAACATTCAACTGTACACTTTGGATTTGAAATTAGTTTCTAAATATGGGAAATGTTCAATGAAGGTGTGATGTCTCTCCAAAAAATAATAATAAGGACCCCACCTGACATACAACTCAGTCATATGTATACATGTATACCCATCTATATAACACTATACAATTCCTTCCTCGCTTAATACCTACTGATACTAAGTCACTTGCACCTAAGGCTTACTAACCCTCAAGCTCATCCCCATTACTTTCTCACCTAAACTCTCCACCCTTACACATGTTTTAACATTTATACTGCTACTACTCTTACATATACCACCTTCTTCTCTTATAGAAGATGATACACATACACTCATAGATCATAGCTAACACCTAACTGTAGTTTGTAGTTGATGTCACTTCCACATCCTTTGTATACTGTTGCCAACAATCCAACATCAACCCTCAATAACCCCAATCATTTCCCCCTACATGATTTAGTTGCTGCTAATGCTCCTAATTGTTGCACCTCTAACTGGTTACCCTTACACTTGCTCCTGAGACAAAATAACCCATGAATTCCCCATAATTGACTTCCATAAAAAAATACCAAAATCTGGTGTTTATCCATACTCATTCATCTAACCCATAAGGACTAATACATCCTAGCGTTAGTACTCGAGCACTGCTACCGCACTAGTATTGCATGCTACCGCACTAGTATTGCATGCTTTGTCTCAACTCACAGTACCAAGACTTAACCCCCCCCCCCCAATCTCCTTCAGACCAGTGCATCAATCCTTGATGCACAGGCTTGCCCCTAGCCGAGTTCACCTGAGCACCTTCCTACCCGATCCTAACTCTCTCTCAAACTGCAGAGACCCAATACTTCCCCTCATCACAACTCTACAATCAACACACAACTCTACAATCAACACTAATACTTATTCACATCCTCCTTACATTGGTGCACTTAAACTGAAACTAACCTACACACCACTAACACCTACACACCATCATCAACCTACCCAACACTCTCCCACATACTCAATCTCACTGGATACACTGACACAACACACACAGGGATCCAATTGATACTCCTATGATATCAATAGAACCAATACTCATATGTAGACCCAAACACCACCCTACACTACACTCACATCCCCAAACTCGATACCTCATGAGCACAAATCAACCTATAGCACAACACAACACACTACAAGCAATTCATCGAACACTTGGTGTGCGTATGTGATACACACAAATATCCCCAAATTATACACTTGTGAAACTCTCAAAATACCATGGTACCACTACTAATAACATATAAGACACATTATAATTATAATTTATGATATAAATATACGTATAAGCATTAGATCTAGTACAATATATGGAGTATGACACTAAGGACACCAATATATAGAAATACCCAAATCTATCACCATGTATCATGGCGTATCATGATACAGCTCTCTGTCTCCAATTGTGGACATATATCTAGCCTCACACAATTAATAAAAGTCTATTAGACCTAATAAATCTAATGACAAATACTTGGTGCACCAATATCGTATTTTTCCTTAATTGGATACAAAACTCAATGTAACTTTCACAATAGGTATTCTATGAACCTAGTTCTTCTTCCTATGGATAGTCTTTAGCCATGGAATGGTTCCTATAGGTCTAATACATCAATTAGAAAAAAAACTGATAGGAAAATAGAAGTTTACCTATTGGGAGATGGATTTCAATGTATCACTACCAAATGGACACAAATAAAAGTTGGACACAATCCTCAAGCCAATGCTTCCCTCCTCAAGTACTCCTCTAGTAATGTCAAGCTCCTTAGCCTCCTTGGAATAAAAATAAAGGGATAAGATTTGGAAATGGGTGGATTATGGTTTGCTTCCAAATTTGGGAATGAATTTACTAGGAAGCAAATAGAGGCTATTCATGAATAAAGAGGCTTATATAGCCTCATAATATGGTTAGGGTTAGGTTGAGGAATATTTGAATTGACTCAAAGGCCCCTCTCAATCTTTCATGAATATGATCAACTAATCATATAGAAAGAATATTCTATTCTTAATCTAAATAGGTTTAATAGACTTAATTTAGTCATGACTAACTAATGAGTCAAGTCAAATAGTCTAAACTCAATAACTAACTCATTCTGCTAAACTAATGATTCAAATCATGACTAACTATTTAATTGAATTAATGGGTCAAGTTAAGTCCACTAGTGTCAAGTCTAATTAAATAGTTTAATCCACTAACCAATAACAATACTATTTACAATATACATATATCATACACATTATATATTAAATAAAATATAAACACTATATTTATAACAATGCAAAATGATAAAAAAATCTTATTCTAGAAATGTGGTAGTTACGGATCTTAAGACCAAGCTCCTTGCTAGATCAGCCCAAAGAGAACAAGGAAGAAGAATATAAAGAGGAAAATGAAGAAAAGTGGAAAACGGAGAAGAGAGAGAAAAAGGGGTTTTAATGAGAGAAGGGAGAAGGTGTGGCCCATTGGATGGGTGACACATCACAAATCCATGCCTCTACCTAATCACATCTATTAGGGAGAAAACCAAGGGACCAATTGCTAAACAAATATCCCAGTCAGCAGCGCTGACTATACTCACAACATCCCAACGGTATACCGACGACTTGAAATTTTTTCTAATTTGGGCTATTCAATGGCATACAAGTCTATGTACGAAATCTAATACGGATCTATGACAATGGCAATGGCAATGCCAATGGGTTATATATGAATCTAGGATATTCTCACATATAATTATTTTGTTTAAACTCAAAATCCAAATTCAGTTACATAAGTCAGTTAATCAATTTATACATGTCGATTACCGTACAAACTATATATCAGCACGACTCTCGAGACCCTCACAGAAAATTTACAACATGATACATGGGTCCACTATCATATACCAAAACTAGCAATACAAGTGTAGGAGACCATATCAATACCAGATATAGAAAAATATTAGATATATGAATAAATACCCATATAAATACGGATATCGAAAACGGGGAGTGACAGATACTACCTAATAATTATTTGTTTTGTAACACTAAATAATGAATAATACTAACTTGTTATTAGAAAATTAGATAATTAATATCATATTAGATCAATAAATAATATTAACTAATTTAAATAGCTACTATTAATAAATAATAATGGTTAGTATGTCATTGGTAAAATTAATTAATGTTATAATATATTATTCTTATTTGATAGATAAAATATTTAATTAGTGATAAATAACTTATAAATTAAAGCAAAAAATTAATCAATTAAAATAACTAATTATCCAAAAGTATCTATAATGTACGACTATTAAAATTATATAATAATTATCATAATTATTCAATAATATAATTTGCTAGCATTAAGTATTTATTTTTAATTTATAATAAGTTAAATTAGTAAGTAATACGAAGTACAATTTAATTAAATATTGAATTAGTTATATTAGTTTTATAATGTATTCATCTCCATTATTTTCTCACTTATTTAATCCAAACATATTTCAGGTGCATAAAGTCCTATGCATATAAACCTAGAATATGCACTTTCTCACTTCCCTCTTACTTTCATGCATCGTGTAATGTCCCAAATGAATTCACTTGGATTTTCATGAATGATATATATATATATATATATATATATATATATATATATATATATATATATATATATATATTAGAATAAACATAGAAGAAGGAAGAAGAAAATAGAAGATAAGATCTCTTATTAGTGTAATCACATAGTAGGAGGCAAAACCCTTATTTATACAACTCAATGAAGGTTTAATACTAATCTCTAACCAATATGGGGCTAAAAATAAAGTGGGAGTCCAACCCTTTAGTAACCTACGTTATAACACTCCCCCTTTGGATGACTACCATCTCTAAGCCTATTGCCTCATTAAAACTTTGGCAGAAAAATCTATTAGGACAAAACTTGTGCGAAAGAAAATAGTACAATCTTTAGGATGACTTAGATAGGTGTTGGACATGCTTAATGTTGCCTCATTAAAACCTTGTCAGAAAAAACCCAATGAAAAAAAATTCATGACTAAGAAAAAAGAGTACAACGCGTTATAGTCCATACAAAATGTATCTCCACCTGAAAACAATCACTCCCCCTAATGATGTTGATCCTGAAGAGTCAGCTGATAAAGACGTCGCATTCCAATTTTATGAACTATTTTCTACAAAGTTGACTTTGGCAACGATTTGGTGAACAAGTCTGCAAGATTATCACTTGAGCGAACTTGTTGGACGTAAATATCAAAGTTCTTCTGAATCTCATGAGTATAGAAAAACTTCGGTGAGATATGCTTGGTCCTGTCTCCTTTAATGAATCCACATTGAATTTGTGCAATACATGCTACATTATCCTTATGAATAACAGTTGGAGTATCCGTGGTAGGGAAAAGGTGACAGGAGCTACAAATGTGTTGAATCAATGATCTCAGCCAAATATATTCTCTACTTGCTTCATGGAGAGCCAATATTTCTGAGTGATTTGGGGAGGTAGCAACCATTGTCTGTTTTGTTGAACGCCAAGAAATAGTTGCATTGCTATTAAGAAACACATATCCAGTTTGTGAACGACCTTTATGAGGATCAGATAAATAACCTAAATATGCAAAGCCAACTAGATTCGTGATGTCAGATAAACCACAAGTATAAAATAATCCCATATCGGTAGTTCTATGAAGATATCTCATCACATGTTTAATGTCATTCCAATGATATGTCTAGCCTTGTACATTGTGATAGATACATTAATGTTCAAATGATACTAAGGTACGGTACTTCGAGTCCTAACATCATTTTATTATCGTCCTTAGGACGATATGGATCTTTATTGACATCTAAATATCGAACAACCATTGGATTGCTAAGGGGATAAAATTTATCCATATTGGATTATTTTAATATATATTTTGTGTATTTGGATTGATGCACTAAAATTTTATTAGTGTAATGCTCAATTTATAATCCGAGATAATATTTCGTGTCTCCGAGATCTTTCATCTCGAACTACTTTTTCAGATAGTTTGCAGTCTCATTGATTTCATGTCTTGTCCCAATCAAGTTTATGTCATCGACATATACTGCAACTATAGAGAAACCCTCGTTAGATTTCTTTATGAAGACACATGTGCATATAGATTATTCTCATATCCCTCCCTTTCATATATTCACTAAGACGATTGTACCACATCCTTCCGGATTGTTTCAAATCGTACAATGAATGCCTTAGATTTATAGAATGCATGTTCTTAGCTTTTGAGCTGGGTAGGATAAATCTATCTGAGATTTTTATATAGATATCGCTATCTAAATCACCATATAGATAGGATGTTACAGCATCCATAAGTCTCATGTCGAGCTTTTTCTTAACTGTCAGACATATCAAATAACGGAACATTGTTGCATCCATTACGGGAGAATACGTCTTTTCGTAATCAATCCTGGGTCTCTGAGAAAACCCTTGTGCCACTAATCGTTCCTTAAATCGAGCAATTCTATTCTTTTTATTTCGCTTTCTTACAAACACCACTTGTAACCTACCGGTCTAACGTCTTTTGGTGTTTGTACTATAGGTCCGAACACTCCATGTTTATTAAGGGAATCCAATTCTGCTTGAATAACATCCTTCCATTTTGGCTAATCTTTTCTTTTTCGACATTCATCGATGCTACGTGGTTCAGTGTCATCAATTCCCTTAGATATTTTATTAGCTACTGAGAATGAGAATATCTCATCTATTATTATATCTTTGCGATCCCATACCTCTCTAGTATATGTATAAAACATAGAGATCTCTTTGCTTTCAGGTAACTGAGCTCCTTTTGGGCTTGGGTCTTTCCTAAGACAATAACCTCTTCTGTGTTTTTAGAGAGTATGGATCTGTCATTCATAACCTCTTCTTGAGCGTTATGTATAACCTCCTTAAGAGCGTTAGTTGGACAATTTCTCTTTCTAGGGACTAAGTCCTTCAAACCTATAGGTCTACTTCACTTTTGGCGTACAGTAGATTCATTAGCCACTCTGCTATTTTTACCTACGGGGATATCAATTCGAGTTGGCACATTTGCAGCGGACACATATGATTTAATTACTTTAGCTGCATCAGTAAATGCATCTGGCATTTGATTTGCAATCTTCTGTAGATGCAATATCAATTCGAGTTGGCACATTTGCAGCGGACACATATGATTAGTACGAGGATTTAGATGAGACAGAGTGGGATTATCCCACGATAATATATGTCGTTTATTTGTGGCGAATGGTTCTGTAAGAACATTTATTTATTTCTTATCTTCCCCTAACGGCGGAAATTTAGTCTTATCAAAATGGTAGTCTACGAATCTAGTAGTAAAAATATCACCAGTTAAAAGTTCCAAATATCTAATAATTGAAGGCGAATCAAAACCAATATAAATTCCTAAACGGCGTTGAGGTCCCATTTTAGAGCGCTGAGGAGGGGGAATAGGAACATAAATAGCACAACCAAATTTATGCAAATGAGAGATGTTAGGTTGATGACATATCACAAGTTGTGATGGTAAAAATTCATGATATGCAGTTGGCCTAACAATGATCAATTATCACCTTGCATTCTCTGAAGGAATTGTGGTGATTCAAAAGCTATTTTGAGAAGTAAAGGTCTTGTAATGAGTTTACCCTGTGAACACGGTACACATAAATGTTCAGTAGGAAAGAAAAGACTTTGGTATGATCAATTATGCCCATTGATATTGTTGATGACCTTTCTCAACATAATCGATCCTGGATGACCCAATATGTCATGCCAAAGGATTAGATTCCGTGGATCTTTTATTCTTTTGCTAGTGATGGGGTGAGATTCTACTACCTTCAGAGTCGTTTGATATAGCCCCGAGGAGATTAACTTATACTTTTCTAATGTGAGCTTATTGCTTCCAACATTAGAGGTGATACAAAGATATCCTTTGCTATCATCGTTCATGGTTTCAACTTGAAACCCGTTCATTCGAATATCTCTAAAGCTGAGTAGATTTCTATTAGATCTACTAGAGAATAATGTATTTTGAATGACTAAGTGTGTTCCATTTGGCAACACAACATCCACTACTAGAATAAGCGGGATTAGCGACATTTTTTAGCAACGTCAAAGAAAAACGTCGCTAATAAAATATAAATTAGCGACTCCATATAAAATGTCACTAGACGTCGCTAATTGGCGACATTTAGCAACGTTTAGCGACTTTTATTCAGTTTTTAAAAGATTAGTCGCTATAAGTTCAATTAAGGTCGCTAAACGTCGCTAATATGTTTAATTTAGCGATGTTTAGCGACGTATTTAGCGACGTTTATATTAAAAATATTTAGCAACGTGTTTAGCGACGTCTGTGACATCGCTAAATATTTATTTTAGTGACATTTTTATTTGACATCGCTAAACGTCGCTAAAATTTCGTTAATTAGGGATCAATTTTGATTTCCCCCATCTGTCGAATTTTTTGAAAGTTTTCAAAACCCACCCCCCTATCCGGGGACCGGCATCTCCACAGCGGCCTACTCCGGCATCCCCCTCCTCCTCCTCTAGGTAAACCCTAACTCTCTCTCTCTCTCTCTCTCTCTCTCACAGGACACACATGACACTGACACTGACACAACACACACACTTGACAGACACTGACACTAACACGACACACACACACACACGTGACACCGACCCTAATCCAAAACTGACACGACCTGGGATCAGGACCTAGGGTTAGGGTTAGATTTTTTGACCTGGGGTTAGGGTTTTTGTGATAAGGGCCTAGTGTGATCCACGACTGCAGTCGATCCTCCCTCATTGGATCCATGGGTTCGCCATTGATGATCGAAAGTTTTGGTGGTAATCCACGAGGAAATCCCTTGCAGCTCCTTCTCGGATCCTCTGTGTACTCTTTTAAAGTTTGTACTCGAGCTTCGCCATGGATTGGAACTCGAATCGGTGGAGATTCATGGAGATATCCATGGCAACTCATGCTTGGATCTTCAGCTGCTTCCATGATTGGATCTATATGCTGCTCTAATACCATTTGATACGTTCCCAAATATGGATAACCTAAATCTGAAACATATCTAACCGCATTTGACATTGTAGAATGATTTGAAGGAGAAATTGGAGAAGAACAGTACTATTTGAATTTGAAAATAGAGAGGAAGGATTACAATAGAGAAGAAATTTATGGAGAAGAGAATTCTAGGGTTTGATTACAGAGAGAATTGGGGATCTAGAGGAAGAAAGCATTCAGAAAACAGAGAATGAAAAGTATTACAAACAAGATATTTTGGTATCAGAGCAAAAAGAAGAGATTGAACCGAAGGTTTTTGATGAAGTGTCCGTGAGGAAGCTTGGAAGTATGAGTTGGTATCGCAGGTGCCAAATTTAGTGTATAACCATGGAGGGATTGGTTCTCCACTCACTCACAAGTGAGCATCAACTCAAAACCAAAGCCTTGGTTTTGAGCATCAAGCAAAACATGCAGTCAACTGCAAAAATTGCAAGAAAGGGTGTGAATATGGTAGTTGAGGTCAGGGATACGGTGCTTATGAGTGACAGTGATAATCAGGAACCTCCTAACAAATGGGAAGCCAAGAAACCTAAAGCTGATGTTCAGGAATTACCTAATGATTCCAACCTGGAAACTGAAGAGGGAAAGCTTAAGGCATTGGAAGTTCCATATCAAGCTCTTACTGAAGTCGAACAGGAAGTTAGAGGTTCCAGTGATCCATTCTACAAGCAAACACTTGAGAACAATTCAGAGGATGATAGTCTTGCTCAAGATTCCCTAGTTATGGAAGAGTTGAATGTGAACATAGCAATTCCTGGACAAAACTTTGCTAGTTGTATCTCATCTCCCATTAATGAAGATTTTTTAATATTGCTGGAACTTAAAGGTGCTAACTCTAATTTTTTTCTTATTAAAGCTTCTTTACAAGGATGATGAATCAAGGAACAACATCACATTTCCTGGCTCTGGTAACTCAAACCTACAGGGCAGGTATAGATTTGATGGATCTGATTTTTTTCCATCATTATTTGATATGGGATCCAGGCCCTCATGCTTGGGCTCAGTATGTGTTGGAGAAGCTCGTAAAGGGGTGGAATACAAGTCGATTACTGAGCCTTGGGGGTCTATGGAGGGGGTTTCCATGTTTTGGTGATGCCCATATGGGACCCAGGAATTAAATTTTCAGTATCAGTTGTTCTCAGACTTCAAAAATGACTACTGCTGCTACTGATTTCGAAACAGCTTTAAAGGGAACAATGACAGTTAGACCTCTTCCACTTAGGACATCAGGTAGTAGCAACAATGCACCCAGAGAATCAGCTAGAGTCAATATAGCTATGGTGATTATACTTTATGTTGATTTAAGCTATATGGAAACTAGTGATTCTGGATTTGAGAATGCTACAATGGAGTTCGGTAGGAAAACTTTGAAGCCTACTTACCACATCCTATGGGAAAGTATTGGTAATCCCAACGATCATGACTACTTACCACATCCTTCTTGACGGTGATGCACAATTATAATCATATATATCCTACTTTGCTTCTTCTATGTGACTTCAAATATAGTCAGCTTCTTCTTTAGAGAATCACACTGTATGTAATGATTTATATGATATATATGTCATTTTTGCAGAAGTATCTAGAAATGGATATGAATTACTATCTGCGTCATCGTTCGTGGATGTACAACCGTCATCCTGATGACATGTGCGGTGTGCGGGATGAATTCATTGAGGGTGTACATCAGTTCCTACAGTTCGCCAAGGCGTTCCCTCAGTACATGGTTGGTACAAAAATTAAGTGTTCATGTGTGAGATTTCGCAACAGGAAATATCATCCAAAAGTGGAAGTCACATATCATTTGTACTCGAAGGGCTTCACGCCGAATTACTATCAGTGGACCGCGCATGGAGAACTTGTGTCTCTAGCATCAGAGTCGGAGCCTTATGTGGAGCCGTATATGGATGTCCAAGACCACGATGCTTACAACGACGGGTGGGTGAACATGGTTTATGATACGGCGGGGCCTAGTTTCAATCCAGACAATTATGATGCGGCGGGACCTAGTTTCAATCCGGACAATAATGATGCAGCTGAGGAGGCACCGAATGCCGATGCTGCAAAGTTTATGGAGTTGCTGGAGAATGCAAGGACTCCACTATATCCTGGTTGTGAGGATCATTAACCGTTGGAGGTGGTTACAAGATTATTGAGCATCAAGTCTGATTTTAACATGTCGCAAGAATGCTATAATCGACTGATCGATTTGATTATAGAGATCTTGCCCGAGGGTGCAAAATTGCCTAAATACTTCTATCGATCTAAGAGGATGGTGAGATTGCTCTGGATAGGATACGAGAAAATCGATACATGTCGCAACGGGTGCATGTTATACTACAAAGACGATAAGGATGAAGATGCGTGTAGATTCTGTGGTGATGATCGCTACAAGGCCACTGTTAGAGAAAAGTCTGTCGATGCAAGAAAGCCTACTGATTCGATTGTATTTCATGAATTCTTACCGTAGGTCATTTGGGATCCATTGACAGAGCTCAGCATATTCTTCAGAGATCTTTGTTGTACTAAGTTGCTCGTCGATCGTCTAGAAAAGCAAGAGAAGGACATTACGGTAACACTATGTAAGCTCGAGAAAGTGTTTCTTCCTGGGTTCTTCGACTCTATGGAGCATTTTCCAATTCATCTTTCCTATGAGGCACGTGTTGGTGGTCCTGTCGGTTATCGGTGGATGTACCCCTTCGAGCGGCATCTGAATCACCTAAAGAGAAAGATGAAAAATAAGGCACGGGTTAAGGGCTCTATTTGTGAAGCTTATGTTCTCGAGGAGATTATAAACTTTTGCTCGACGTATTTCATACCGCATGTTGCTACTAATAGAACGAAAGCTCCGAGAAACAACGACGGATATCAGGAATCTAATGATGCAATATTCAAAGTATTCAATGCGTCCGAAAAGCCTTCGAGGAAAATGAAGAAGAGATATTTAAATGACGACGAGCTAAGGGATGCTCAGTTGTATATATTACTCAATTGTGACGAGGATGAAGTGGAGAAGCTAGAGGGGTAAGTAATTAATACGTCCACGTTTACATCATCTCAATGTAATAGTATAAGCTACTATTATGCTACTAATCAGCAATTGCTTCATTGTTTTTTAGCACATATAATGATGAGTTAAGGTCGGTTAGACCCTACATAACAGACGAAAAAGTAGAACAAGAAATGAGATGCCATTTTTCTTCTTGGTTGAGCGCATATGTAAGGTGTTTGGTAATTACTTTTTATTTCTGTACTTGCACCACAAATAACTTACTATCGCTACTTTGGTATTTAGGTCGATCGTCTAATAACACCCGAGACTGAATCTATTCAAACTCTAGCCAAGGGACCAATTACTGCCGTTAAAATATGGCCAAGTTTCTGTGTGAATGGGTTTAGGTTCAAGTCAACAAATGCTCCTATCAGAGACAACTTTCTGGATCTTGATTCCACGAAAAATAGTTGTTTGTGTATCGAATCATCGAACTACAAAGACGTCGATCCAGGCAATGATTTATTTGGTATCTTGCGAGAGAATATGGAGTTGACATATAATTATGGCACAAAACCTACTAATATCGTGCTATTCAAGTGTGAATGGTTCGATCCGATTCAAGATCAAGGTTGAAAAATTGCCAAGCATGACCTTGTGGATATAAACTACAAGCGTAGATATCAAGGCTACGAACCATTTATCCTATCAAGTCAGGCTCAGCTCGTGTAACCTCCGATTTTCAAATTTCCAAAATAATTAGATTTTTAATTTTTATATCAAGATTATAGCATATTTTCTCCTTGAAATTGTAGTATTAGATTTTGAGCAATGTTTGATTTTTGTAGGTGATTTGAAATCTTTTATAAAATTCATTTTTTCCTAAATGTCGATTTTATTATAAATAAATAGATAAATAATATGTATATAGCTTCGAATATTTATTGGGTTGAAATTATTTGTTTACTAAAAATTATTGAAGGACTAGTTGTTCATAATAAAATTTTCATATCCATTTTTGGAATAGTAAATAAATGAATTACATATTTTCTAGGGTTTTGAAATATGGGTTTGTTTAGTAGCTAATTTAATCAGTTAGCCTTGGAAGCCTTTAAAAATATTTTTCTTAAATTATAATATTTTCTATTAATTTTATAAGGTTACCATCTTCCAATTTCACCCTCATTTTTTTCCACATGAAAACTCGTTTATTTATTATCTGGGCCATTCATTATTTGGGCCAACCCTCATCCTTCATCCCACACCCTCTCTCCCTATTTAAGTCCCTCATCACCATTCCCAAGAAACCCTAATCTCCAATTTATTAGCTAGCCCCCACAATTTCCACAAGCCAACAACCACCACCATTTTGTGTGCTCGTGTCCGTGTGTCCAGCATCACCGTGTCAGCTGTGTTGGCCTCGGGTCCGACCCCGGGTGTCCCACCGTATCCATTTATTTCCTGTGTCCAGATTTACAACATTACAATCTGATTTTCGTGTCCGACACACCCGGACACATCCACATCCACCACTGTACACAACATCATCCCTGTGTCCAACACCCGGACACGTCCGCCCCCACACCACAGTACATCGAATTCGTGTGTCCAGCCTCGGACACAGCCACCACACAACAACCATCGTGTCCAGCCGACACGATCCACCCTGACACAGAAACCTAACCCTAACCTAGATCCCGACCTACCGTCGACGGCCGGGACCTCCTCCTCGGCGTCGAGCTCGCCGTGGCCGACCAGACGCAGCCGCCTCGAAGCCGCCGCCCCCTCGAACCGAGCGCCGCCTCGAGCCGAGCGACGCCGCCGCCTCAGATCTGTCGAAGCCGCCGCCGCGGATCCCCTCCTCGCCGAGTTCGAGCAGACCCGCCACCGCCTCGAGTCGAGCCCCGCCGCAGAAGATCCAGCCTCCGCCGAGCACCCGCGCCGACCCCGGCGAACCCCGCGCCGACGCCGGAGAAACCCTCGTGAGCCTCTTCTTCCCTTTCCCTCTTTGTTCTGTATAATTTGGGGTAAGTTGTAATATATTATATTAATCGATTAATTATTCATTAATCAGTAGTATATGTAATAGTTAATTTACTTGTAATTAGTTTAGTAATTAATGAAATTAGTCTAGTAAAATAATGTAATTAGTTAGTAATTTCATGTATTAGTTTAGTTTAGTAGTAATCAGTAGTTAATTTATTTAGTTATAATTAATCATTTAATTAAGTTATTAATCAGTTAATAATTGTTAATCAGTTAACTAGTTTTAAATCAGTAATTAGTTAAGTTAATGTAATTAGTTTAGTAAATACAACATAATTAGTTTTATTGTTTTAATGTATGAAATTAGTTATTTATTATGTGTAAATTTAGTTATGTATTATATATAAGGATTTTTTATTGATACATATATACAAATATGTATTTTGGTATAAAAAGTATATATGTATATACATCTATTAGTGTATATACACAAATACGTATTTTGTACAAATTACTAATAGACACTTATATATATATTATATACGTTTTATTGGTATAATACGTATTAATGTATGTTTCAGTATTTAAATATAAATAAATGTATATTGGCATATATGTATATATAACAGTATTTTGGTATAAATATGTGTACCTATATATATAAACATGTATAAACATATTTTTGGTATATATATATATATGGTATATATATATATATATAAAAACTGTATTGATATATATGTACTTGTAAAACATATTTTGGTATATTACCTGTATATAGTATTGTATTATTTTGGTATGTATGCTTATATATATATATATATATAATATAAGTTAATATGTATTTTGGTACATGTATACTAGTTTATATGTATGAGTGATGTATAATTTTTCACATAAATAAAATATATTTCCACTTATGTACATACAGTTATACCTATTTTGTATACTTTGGAATAACTATATATATATATGTATTATGTTTAATTATTAACAGTATGTTTAATTGGTATATGTATATGGTAGGTATTAATGATTAAAAATAGGTAATGTGTTTTATCCCTACTAGATGACCCTAGTTGACTAGTGCCCTGCCTGACACGGCCCTGAGACCAGTATTTTTGACTGTGTTAGTGTAGCATCTGATGCAAATGTGGTTTTGCTTGTGTTATGTTTATAGGACTGTTGGTTTACCCAGGGGATACTCTGGAACAGGACATCAATAATTACCAGCTAAGGACCCAAGGCAAGTACATTCTCTGATTAGTTTCTAATTTATGATATCTCCTATGTTCACTGTATCTAGTATAAATAACCATGCTCTTGACACGCTGGTTACACGGATTGGTATACACAGATCTCGTCATGAGATGTTATTCCTTATTCATGGTGTAGCTTGTACAAGACTTGTTTTCCTTGTTATCTTGTGCATGTACAGACACTGATTCCCGGGGAGACTTGCTACTTTCCTGGGGAATCCCGTGCCATAGCGTACCATAATTAGATCTACTATACCAGTCGGGGGTGGGGAGTATTTTAGTTTAGATATGTGATCATACCCAACTTTCCATGCATCATAGCTCACCCCATATCTCACGTCGGGTGCGGCCTGACCATCTCCATGCTTCATAGCTGTTACGTGTGATTAGCCTGACCTCTACATGCATCATAGCTAACCAACAGTTAGCCTGACCTTCGTGAATCATAGCTAATCACATGTAACCAGCCTGATCAAGTTCCCAAGCCGATCACATGTTAAAGCTAGTACTCACACACACTTAGTCATAGGTTTCTTGCTCATGGACATATTGTTTCTTTTTCTGCAGTTACTTACAGTATTTTCCAGTATTTCTTTCATTGTACATTTCTCGTACCTATACATGCATCTGGTATATTTTCATCTAGAACTGCTACATAGTTTATGTCATTAATATAGAACTGCTATTTAGAGATGTACTTTGCTCCTTCCTGACTGGAAATATTTTTCCAGACTGTGACCTTAGTAGACTGGGTTCTGACACACTGGGGATTGGAAGTTAATGATTGCAGGTATGATTATTTTGTTGTTAGACTTGTCTTGTATTTCTTGCTTGCCTTGATATCTCATCGTGCTTTAGTTTATGTGATTGAGTATTTCTAGCATTATTTTATGATACCCACGTCTCCTTATGGAGTTGGGTATTCACGTGAGTTTGATTAGATAGTTACATGACCTAGACAGCGTTCTACCGCCGATGCTGCGGCGTAGGCTGGACGTACCCACGCACTCGTGCCCCTAAACCGGGTGCGGATCGTGACACGTTTTTAGTGGTGGCCCATGCAGGTCAGACTTCGCTAGTTGTGTGATGTCGTAGTAGTGTGACGTCATAGTTGTACTACTGCGTACCTGCTATTGAATATAGGACATAGGATGCTAGGATGAGAGAGGATACTCAATCACAAACTCTTGAGAGATTCCTGGGACGACCCCTTGAGAATCTTATTATAATTTCCAATTTAAATCTTTTTCTTGTTTCCGTCCGCTCTTGCTTGTTGTTATTGAACTTGATTCTTGTTGATCAGTTATTAAATTAAAATCTTGGCATCATTATTGAGTTATTCTTGTTAACCAGTTGTTAACTTTAATTTCTGGTATCGTTGTTGAGTTGATTTCATATTGAGATGAATTTTACGGACTAGAATTTATGGTATCATCTGATGACATATATTGATGAGGACAGTGAGAAAGGTAAAATGTCTACTTTGGTTATGGGACCTAGAGTTTATCGCAGCCATATTAGCTGTCGTGACGAGAACGTAGGAACCTAACTTGGATGTACATACTTTAGTTATGAGATTTAGAGTTTCTCGCAGCCATACCGGTTGGCGTGGCGAGGATTCTAGATGACATGATTATAGGGTTGCATACCTTAGTTACGGAACCTGTCGTTTATCGCATATATGCTTACTGGCGTGGCGAGGATTCTGTGTGTCATGATTTCTGACAGACGTATATGATTATCAGGTTGTATCTTAAATTAGTTCTTAAAGTATCATCTCAAGACTTATCTATTTATGTTATTCCAGGACTTTGTTCCATCGCTTCTTTTCTTTACTAGCAGCAAAGATACCTTCCGCCCTTGATCCAGTTCCTTTTTGAGCTTATTTTCTTTGAGGATTCCTTGTTAGTATGATAATTAGTGACTTACAATTTTGGTTGTGTCTTGTATTAGTTTGACTGAGTGTGACTTGTGAGTTGTAAGTGTTTCTTAGTTGGACATGTGAGCAGTAGGCTTTAAACTAGAGTTAGCCCTTAGCATTATACCTTGTACAAATGGTTCTAGGATAAGTGTCATTAGAGACTGAGAGTAGAAGGAGAGTATAGAGTATCAGTGATAGTTCAAGAGTTAGTATCAGAGCTAACATACCCGCCCTGGATAATCATGATTATGCACTTGAGTGATCTATGTAAACAATTAGGTATCAAGGAATTGTGTTAAGGATTAATGGAGCATAACGTCCAATTTGATGATTGATATCGGGCTTGTTAAAGGTAAAAAAATTTATATGCATGAGGAGTTATAATAATGTGTCATGAGTAGAGAAATATCGAAATTTGTAATGAAGATGGTGAAGCGTATCACAGACCAGTTTAACAGGCTGAAAAAGGTTAAAAAGGAAATACATATACCACAATCGAGATGAGGAACCATACACATACCCATGAGAGTAAAGAAACATGAGTGTAATAGCGGATTCAGGTGATCATGAGTTCTAATGAGCTCGATGAGATAATCCATTAATGGAACTAGTGATATAATACCAAGAGTGCTAATGGTTCTATGTCGAGGATTAGTCAAAAATAACGTTAATAACAGTAAGCACTCTGTGTGATAATAATTAAATGATATACCAGTTGGCATAAATTGAAATCATGAAAGAAAATACAGATGATGATAACTTTGATCATTGGAGGTAATAGTACAAGTGATTCAGGCAGTACAATTTTAGTACACAGTTATAGACACTAGGTGCATTGAGTGCACCTCGAGTATTAGAGACTACGAGCACTCATATGTAAATTGGTGGATTTATAAATTAAAGAGTGGAAATGAATTTTTGAGAATTATTGAGAAGTTGGGATTGTGTCATTAAAATTTTGAGGATTTCAAATATGAACTCAATAAACATGGTTAAGGCTACAAAGATTTTAGAAGTGATTAAATTTATTTCGATGTTGAGTATCTGATTTTGAGGAGGGATATACAATTCATTTTAAGTTGATCGAGAAGTTAAACCTTGACGATTATTTTGAGGATTAATTTTATGATAGATGAAAGAGATGAATATTAATATATGAGTAGATGATATACATGTGTAAGGATCTGATGACTTGAGCATGATTGAGGTGGCACCGCAGACTGACTTGGGTGTCCAACTAGAGTTGTATTAGAAAGGGTTTAGCACTTAGTATGGTGTTACACTTGGTGTGCACTGGAGTGATGAGAACAAATAGTATGGACAATTATAGTAGGAACGAGAACTGACAAAGAGTAGGATACTAAAGAGATAGAGGTATCAAACCTTGGATGCATTATTAAACCATGGATATATTAAAGATTCTTGGTATCAGATTTAGGTATCAATAGACAGGTGTATGCAATGAGGATGTAATCATGGATGTCTTGTGGACTAATGATTAGTTGATATGGGTACCAGTGTACAGGGATAGGAATTAGTTAGCGAATGTGCTAGAGTTAAGTGTTTGTTAGAGATAGGAGATCCCGTAAGTAATATGTTAGCAGGTTCTTTTTCTAATGTTTCCGTCTCTTGATTGATTGATTTCCCTAAGTGCTGTAGTTCGTATTCATGATTTTCTTGTTAGGATATAACTAGTAGTACACCTTAACAGAGACTGAAATACCATGATAAGATACATGACCTATATTTTTTCTTAAATTGTATGGCTGTAGGTAGAGTTTTCTTAAACCATGATCATTAGGGTTTTTGACCATAGCAAAGGTCTATGACAAGGTTATGACCGACAAAAAGGGACAAGATGATTAAATTATGGATGAGCATTAATTTAAATAAAGAATTTAGGGGATTGTTATAACAGAGTAGATGGATCATTGGTTTTGCGAAAATCGAGGTATGATTGAAATTCGAGAATAAACAGTAACTTAAATGGAGAGTTAAGAAATTCACAGGGCAAAATTGAGGATTTATTAATTTTAGGAAGGTCTTGATATGATTAAATTGATTATTAAAATTTGAAAAAAATTGAGAGATTATCATTTTATCTATTTGATTGCCAGATAGAAATTTTATATTTTATGAATGTTGCGTTGAAGATTCTGAAAGTATTGCACCGTTGAATATTTGAGGAAAAAAAAATATATCAGGAAATAAAATCGTTAACGGAATAGTGCCGAATTCAATTCTCGGGAGGAGAATTATATTTGAATAAACATCAATTGAATTTGAGTTAGGGAGTAAGATGATTGATGGATTAGTGGTTAAAAATTTAAATTTTGGGATACTATTTTTTTTTAAATATGCATTGATTGGATTTCAATTGGAGAATTGGATATTAAAATTCGGAGTATTTAGATACGAACTTAAAATTCGGGCAAAAATTTTAACAAAAAGGGAATTTGATTTTTAAACTTGAAGATTTCAGGAATATGATGTTATAGAATTTTTGAAAGGTTGTGAAATAACATTATGAAATTACTTCATAATTATTGGTTTAAAATTTAAATTTTGATAGAAATAATATGATGAGTAAAAGCAATTATTGAGAATCCTAAATTTTGAGGACGAAATTTTTCTAAGGTGGGTAGACTTGTAACCTCCGATTTTCAAATTTCTGAAATAATTAGATTTTTAATTTTTATATCAAGATTATAGCATATTTTCTCCTTGAAATTGTAGTATTAGATTTTGAGCAATGTTTGATTTTTGTAGGTGATTTGAAATCTTTTATAAAATTCATTTTTTCCTAAATGTCGATTTTATTATAAATAAATAGATAAATAATATGTATATAGCTTCGAATATTTATTGGGTTGAAATTATGAAATTATTTGTTTACTAAAAATTATTGAAGGACTAGTTGTTCATAATAAAATTTTCATATCCATTTTTGGAATAGTAAATAAATGAATTACATATTTTCTAGGGTTTTGAAATATGGGTTTGTTTAGTAGCTAATTTAATCAGTTAGCCTTGGAAGCCTTTAAAAATATTTTTCTTAAATTATAATATTTTCTATTAATTTTATAAGGTTACCATCTTCCAATTTTACCCTCATTTTTTTCCACATGAAAACTCGTTTATTTATTATCTGGGCCATTCATTATTTGGGCCAACCCTCACCCTTCATCCCACACCCTCTCTCCCTATTTAAGTCCCTCATCACCATTCCCAAGAAACCCTAATCTCCAATTTATTAGCTAGCCCCCACAATTTCCACAAGCCAACAACCACCACCATTTTGTGTGCTCGTGTCCGTGTGTCCAGCATCACCGTGTCAGCCGTGTTGGCCTCGGGTCCGACCCCGGGTGTCCCACCGTATCCATTCATTTCCTGTGTCCAGATTTACAACATTACAATCTGATTTTCGTGTCCGACACACCCGGACACATCCACATCCACCACTGTACACAACATCATCCCTGTGTCCAACACCCGGACACGTCCGCCCCCACACCACAGTACATCGAATCCGTGTGTCCAGCCTCGGACACAGCCACTGTCATGCCCCAGTCCTAAAATACCGAGGGACTGAGCACGTGTCAATGGCCAGCAGCACGCACCGATGGACAAACCCAATTTAATGGATCCATCAGGGCATACTTAAGCTGTAATATAACAATAAGCAGGTCCAATGATACATGTCACAGTCTATCTGATCTCATCCACAACAGAATATCACAGATCAAAGCCAGAATAAATATAAATAAATATAAACTAACAAGTCTCAATAAAATGTCTCGGAGAACAATCCGAGTACAAGTCTGCTACATCAATGAAATAGACTGGAAAGTAAATAACTAAAAACTGAAAATAATGAGTATCCCAAGCCAATACTCAAGAGAAGTCCTCTGGTACGATCTCGTCCTCAGATCCTGGTTATGCTCCAATGTAGGCACCTGCTCCTGCTAATGCCAATGCTCCGGTCCCGTAAACCTCGGGGTAGATCTCGTCTGCAATATCTGGGGACATAATCCGGATCCAGGTCCTCAGGGGACAGCAAGGTACAGAAAATACAAGCCAAAATAAATGCAGTGCAGCAATAAATGAACAATAGGGTGAATAAATAATCAGCTAAGTGATATGCAAATGAGAACATTATTCCATACTCGGGCTAAGACTACTACAGGATCAGTGTCGGAGAAACCCATAGCAGTATTTTCTCGAAGGGCCAGAACTGGTGCCATAGCTCTGTGTCAGAGACTAAGACACATCCAGATGTCAATATATAATATAATCAGCCTTTCATATGGTGATACTCTCCCCACCCAATGAAATCTTACGTCTCATGTCCATGACACGCAGGATCAAGACTAATGCAACAAGTCATACTATGTCTAAGAATATCATGTCCAAGTCCTGTATCCTATATAGAATCCCCACGAATATCTCGGGAAAATCCTATCTCATGAATAGTGTCAAGTGTCCTGAGTCAAGCGTACTTGGTAAGACAAGTACGAGAATATATAGTGTCACGAATGTCCATCTCTAGATGACCGTACCCAACACCGCGTACGGGGTTGGCACCCGACTATGATCGGACGCTAAGTACGTCACACGGTCCTAGGTTAAGCATGCACAACAATGTAAAAGAATCAAAGAGATTATGCAACAAGACTGCAAAGTTTGGCAAGGTACACTTGCCTGGGGTCCTGGCTCCAACTGTAGCTTTGGTCTCAGTGTGATCTGCAGGTACTACTCCGGTTGCTGAAACAAACATCACCATTAGATTCAGAAAATATCAAATAGCTAGAAACGCCTGTCCTTACATCCAATTTGGACACAGGGGCAAAAATGACAATTCCGGGTCAAAGCGGGGTCCACATGTGGACCACTTTGCACCGAAAAGCGTATCAGGGTCAAAGGTCTCAAAATTCACCAAACTCAGTGTCAACAGGTCAGAAACGCTGATACGAACCCAACGGAACTTTCAGAATTGAATTCCGATGAGCTGATCACAAAATCGCCCGTCGAGCGGGGCCTGTGGGGCCCACGACACGCGATTTCGTCAACGTTCTCAGAATCGAACCAAATTTGGGTCACAGGACCAGCGTATCGCTACGAGTCCGATGGCGTAAGTTTCGTCTTGATCCGACATGTGTACACGAAGTTACAACGTGTTCCAGAATCGACGGATACGGGGCGGTGTCGGCGGATACGCGTTGATTTCGGTGTGCACGCACACCCGAATTGACTTCTGCGAAATCCTACACGTCCGTATCGACGTCGCGCACGTTTCGGTAAAGACCGCGTGCGACCAAGTCGTCCCGTTTGGCGGGACGTACCCAGTTCCGGGGTGAATCGGGTCGTCGTTTTTCCTGTTTTTGGATCGTGGTGTGCGATCACCACAGGACGCGATGCCCCGAGCGGTTTGCACGGGCACCGAGGGGGTCATACAGGCTTCGCAACACAATTTACGGAATTGAAATCAGAGTTACGAGGAGGGAGTTATGGATACCTGAACTGGTCTGAAAAATCGAGTTTCCTCGTGTCCGACTCGCGTCCAAAACTAGGGTTAGGGTTTTACTGTGTCCGTGTCCGAGGCTCCTGTGTCAGGGTGTCACCGGAGTCGTCTGGCCACGGCGAGGAGGACGGCGAGGCAAGATCTCGTCGGAGGGTGGCTGGGCTCGGGGCGGCCGGGGAGTGGCTGAAGATGATGGAGGTGGCTCGGGGGATCGTCGTCGAGGAACATGGAAGAGGGTGGCTGAGCAGAGGCGGCTCGGGGTCGATCTGCTGTGCTCGAGGCGGAGGAGGCGCAGGCTTCGGGCGGTGGCCGCTGGGGATTCGTCGGCGGAGAGATGGAGGAGGGGATGACTAGGGCAGCGGCTCGGGTGGCTGTGGCAGGGGATGGGCGGCTCGTGGCGGGTCTAGGGCGGAGCCAGGGGGTCGGGTTAGGGCGGAGCTAGGTCGTCGAGGGTGGAGAAAGTTGCAGCGGGCGACGGGCTTGGGGAGGTGCTGATGGGGATGGGTTCGTCGGGGTCAGGCGGTGCGACGACGGAGGGACGGTCGACGAGAGTGGCTGTGGGTTGGCGGAGGCTAAGTGTCGATGAGGCTGAGGAGATTGGGGAGTCGAGGTTTCAGCGGGTGGCCGAGGAAGAGGACGGCACCGGAGCTGGGGGAAGGCGGCGGAGAATTTAGGGTTTTGCGGCGGCGGCACAGAAGTCGAGGCGTCCTTTTATAGGCGCGCCGCCGCGGAGTCGAGGCCGAGGAGAATTAGGGTTTCTGAGATTTGTTAACGGGTTTTGGGTCGGGTTCGATTCGAATCCGACCCGACCCGACCCATTAAGAAATCGGTTTGGTTCAAGTTTGGGTTTGGTTGGTTCTGTTGGGTTTATTGAAATAAACCCGGTTTATTTAGGGGTTTGAATTGGTTTATTTTATAAATAGTTTTTAGGGCTTTAAACGGGTTTTCGGAGTCCAATAAATACGCAGAAAATTACCCTATGTCCGGTTTTCCATTTTGCACCATAAAATATTATTTCCATAATATTTGAATATTAATTAATAGTAATTAAAAAATCATTTAATTGACAAAGGCCTAGGTTTTATTGACAGAAAAATCCCAAAAAATTCCAGAAAAATTCTTAAAAAATCAGGGGGCTTACAATCTACCCCCCTTAAGAGGATTGCGTCCTCGCAATCAAAAGAATAACCGATCAACAAAGATGACACGGTTGCAAATATTGTTCGAAGCACATCATGATCAAGGAGAGTCAAGGTTGAGGGTGTAAGAATAATACAAAGGAAAATAGTTTTTCCTTTGTATTAAAGGTTATACAATCTCCCGTATGAAGGAGATTTAGAAGACTACAGTTCAGAAAAACTAGATTATCACTTAAAACATATTAGGTTATCAATTATAAAACATTCTAGGTTATTAAGCAATCTCAAAATTACTAGGTGAAGGCCAGGGTCACGAACCAACATGAAAAAACTAAAACAATACAAGAAACAGAAACTATATAAAAAACTTACACGCATTAGCTACTCCATGAATTTGCGCATCCTCCAAGGTCATCACATAAGCTTTTCCGCGTTCTTGAAGGGGTGCCCTCTGTTGTTGTAGGGCCTGCTGGAAGGGTGCTGGTCGAGGTGCCAAGGGTGGCCTTGGTTGATATCCTTCTGGTGCTGGTAGAGCTTGTTGGTTTGCCCTTGGTGCTCCTTCTTTACGCTCAGGGCAGTCTCTCACTGCATGCTGTCTGGATCCACAACCTAAGCATAGTCCTAACCTGCGTCTGCATTCCCTGGCGAGATGGCCTGCTTTGCCACAGTAGTGACAAGTAGAGAGGACTATTACTTGTGGTGTAGATGCGTTCTGCTGTTGCTGTAGGTGAGGTCTCTTTGCAGATTCTTCTTGTGGTGCTCTGGCTGGTGCTGATGTGGAAGTCCGCTTCGAACTGGTCTCTCTCCTGGTGACGCGCTCCAGGCGTCGGGCTGCAGCAAGGACGTCCGAGTAGGATGTGGGCGCAATGGATCCAATTAGTTTCTGTAGCTCGAAGTTTAGTCCATCGAAGAACTTCTCGGCCTTCTCCTCTTCTGTCGGAATCAAGGTAGGGGCGAAGCGACTCAGACGAATAAATTCTGCGTTGTACTCTTCCACTGTCATATTGCCTTGGATAAGGCGGTTGAACTTGTCTCTGAGTTCTGATCGAGCGGTAGCTGGAATGTACATCTCTTGGAAGAGTCTGGAGAACTCCTCCCAAGTGACTCGGTCTGGTCCGAGCCGTGTCTTCTCAGATAGCCACCAGTGATGTGCATTGTCCGTCAATTGCATTCTGACGGCAGTCATCCAACGTTCCTGTGGTAGCTCTGCTGCTTCTAATTGATGTCGTATGTTGGTAAGCCACTCATGAACTTCAGTAGGTTCCTCCTTGCCTGAGAAGGTGCGGGGCTTCAGCTGGCGGAAGTCGGTGATAGAGCCCGTCGGTTGTCGGCGAGTTGGTAGGTTGGCCTGATCCAATGCATTTACTATGCTGTTCCTCAAGTAATCTGCTTCACGACGTTGAGCTTCTTGATAAATATGTTGTTGGGCCTGCATCATTGCATAGATCATTTGGAACATCTGCTGTCCGTCCATAGGCTGTCCTGGTGGGAATACAGGCATTGGTGGAATGAACTGCGGAGGCGGTGGGATGTCGTCTCGCCGAAATCTAGGAGCATGCTGATCTGCTTGGCTGCCTTGGTGAGTAGAGGGATCTCTACTCAATGGTGCCACTTCATCTTCTCCGTAGGTGGCTACCGCACCTATTGGTGTGTTTGCTGGAGTTTCGTCGTTTGCTCTTGAATCCATTACTCTGCATCAAAAATAAACTATAAGAGGCGCACATGAATCAAGGCAAGATGCAAGAAATTTAATTCGAATACAATATAGATATCAAGAACGTTTCAAGCATGTGGATGAGATCCTAAAACTTATTCTATTCTTATTGCAGGCTTGCTCGGTCCCTAAGTTGAAACCGAACATTTTAGTCGTTGACCAGCATGGGCCACCACAAAAACCATGTCACGCCCCAGTCCCAAAATACCGAGGGACTGAGCACGTGTCAATGGACAGCAGCACGCACCGATGGACAAACCCAATTTAATGGATCCATCAGGGCATACTTAAGCTGTAATATAACAATAAGCAGGTCCAATGATACATGTCACAGTCTATCTGATCTCATCCACAACAGAATATCACAGATCAAAGCCAGAATAAATATAAATAAATATAAACTAACAAGTCTCAATAAAATGTCTCGGAGAACAATCCGAGTACAAGTCTGCTACATCAATGAAATAGACTGGAAAGTAAATAACTAGAAACTGAAAATAATGAGTATCCCAAGCCAATACTCAAGAGAAGTCCTCTGGTACGATCTCGTCCTCAGATCCTGGTTCTGCTCCAATGTAGGCACCTGCTCTTGCTAATGCCAATGCTCCGGTCCCGTAAACCTCGGGGTAGATCTCGTCTGTAATATCTGGGGACATAATTCGGATCCAGGTCCTCAGGGGACAGCAAGGTACAGAAAATACAAGCCAAAATAAATGCAGTGCAGCAATAAATGAACAATAGGGTGAATAAATAACCAGCTAAGTGATATGCAAATGAGAACATTATTCCATACTCGGGCTGAGACTACTACAGGATCAGTGTCGGAGAAACCCATAGCAGTATTTTCTCGAAGGGCCAGAACTGGTGCCATAGCTCTGTGTCAGAGACTAAGACACATCCAGATGTCAATATATAATATAATCAGCCTTTCATATGGTGATACTCTCCCCACCCAATGAAATCTCACGTCTCATGTCCATGACACGCAGGATCAAGACTAATGCAACAAGTCATACTATGTCTAAGAATATCATGTCCATGTCCTGTATCCTATACAGAATCCCCACGAATATCTCGGGAAAATCCTGTCTCATGAATAGTGTCAAGTGTCCTGAGTCAAGCGTACTTGGTAAGACAAGTACGAGAATATATAGTGTCACGAATGTCCATCTCTAGATGACCGTACCCAACACCGCGTACGGGGTTGGCACCCGACTATGATCGGACGCTAAGTACGTCACACGGTCCTAGGTTAAGCATGCACAACAATGTAAAAGAATCAAATAGATTATGCAACAAGACTGCAAAGTTTGGCAAGGTACACTTGCCTGGGGTCCTGGCTCCAACTGTAGCTCTGGTCTCAGTGTGATCTGCAGGTACTACTCCGGTTGCTGAAACAAACATCACCATTAGATTCAGAAAATATCAAATAGCTAGAAACGCCTGTCCTTACGTCCAATTTGGACACAGGGGCAAAAATGACAATTTCGGGTCAAAGCGGGGTCCACATGTGGGCCACTTTGCACCGAAAAGCGTGTCAGGGTCAAAGGTCTCCAAATTTACCAAACTCAGTGTCAACAGGTCAGAAACGCTGATACGAACCCAACGGAACTTTCAGAATTGAATTTCGATGAGCCGATCACAAAATCGCCCGTCGAGTGGGGCTTGTGGGGCCCACGACACACGATTTCGTCAACGTTCTCAGAATCGAACCAAACTTGGGTCACAGGACCAGCGTATCGCTACGAGTCCGATGGCGCAAGTTTCGTCTCGATCCGACGTGTGTACACGAAGTTACAGCGTGTTCCAGAATCGACGGATACGGGACGGTGTCGGCGGATACGCGTTGATTCCGGTGTGCAAGCACACCCGAATTGACTTCTGCGAAATCCTACACGTCCGTATCGACGTCGCGCACGTTTCGGTAAAGACCGCGTGCGACCAAGTCGTCCCGTTTGGCGGGACGTACCCAGTTCCGGGGTGAATCGGGTCGTCGTTTTTCCTGTTTTTGGATCGCGGTGTGCGATCATCACAGGACGCGATGTCCCGAGCGGTTTGCACGGGCACCGAGGGGGTCATACAGGCTTCGCAACACAATTTACGGAATTGAAATCAGAGTTACGAGGAGGGAGTTATGGATACCTGAACTGGTCTGAAAAATCGAGTTTCCTCGTGTCCGACTCGCGTCCAAAACTAGGGTTAGGATTTTACTGTGTCCGTGTCCGAGGCTCCTGTGTCAGGGTGTCACCGGAGTCGTCTGGCCACGGCGAGGAGGACGGCGAGGCAAGATCTCGTCGGAGGGTGGCTGGGCTCGGGGCGGCCGGGGAGTGGCTGAAGATGATGGAGGTGGCTCGGGGGATCGTCGTCGAGGAACAGGGAAGAGGGTGGCTGAGCAGAGGCGGCTCGGGGTCGATCTGCTGTGCTCGAGGCGGAGGAGGCGCAGGCTTCGGGCGGTGGCCGCTGGGGATTCGTCGGCGGAGAGATGGAGGAGGGGATGACTAGGGCAGCGGCTCGGGTGGCTGTGGCAGGGGATGGGCGGCTCGTGGCGGGTCTAGGGCGGAGCCAGGGGGTCGGGTTAGGGCGGAGCTAGGTCGTCGAGGGTGGAGAAAGTTGCAGCGGGCGGCGGGCTTGGGGAGGTGCTGATGGGGATGGGTTCGTCGGGGTCAGGCGGTGCGACGGCGGAGGGACGGTCGACGAGAGTGGCTGTGGGTTGGCAGAGGCTAAGTGTCGATGAGGCTGAGGAGATTGGGGAGTCGAGGTTTCAGCGGGTGGCCGAGGAAGAGGACGGCGCCGGAGCTGGGGGTTAGGGTTTTGCGGCGGCGGCACAGAAGTCGAGGCGTCCTTTTATAGGCGCGCCGCCGCGGAGTCGAGGCCGAGGAGAATTAGGGTTTCTGAGATTTGTTAACGGATTTCGGGTCGGGTTCGATTCGGATCCGACCCGACCCGACCCATTAAGAAATCGGTTTGGTTCAAGTTTGGGTTTGGTTGGTTCTGTTGGGTTTATTGAAATAAACCCGGTTTATTTAGGGGTTTGAATTGGTTTATTTTATAAATAGTTTTTAGGGCTTTAAACGGGTTTCCGGAGTCCAATAAATACGCAGAAAATTACCCTATGTCCGGTTTTCCATTTTACACCATAAAATATTATTTCCATAATATTTGAATATTAATTAATAGCAATTAAAAAATCATTTAATTGACAAAGGCCTAGGTTTTATTGACAGAAAAATCCCGAAAAATTCCAGAAAAATTCTTGAAAAATCAGGGGGCTTACAGCCACCACACAACAACCATCGTGTCCAGCCGACACGATCCACCCCGACACAGAAACCTAACCCTAACCTAGATCCCGACCTACCGCCGGCGGCCGGGACCTCCTCCTCGGCGTCAAGCTCGCCGTGGCCGACCAGACGCAGCCGCCTCGAAGCTGCCGCCCCCTCGAACCGAGCGCCGCCTCGAGCCGAGCGACGTCGCCGCCTCAGATCTGTCGAAGCCGCCGCCGCGGATCCCCTCCTCGCCGAGCTCGAGCAGACCCGCCACCGCCTCGAGTCGAGCCCCGCCGCAGAAGATCCAGCCTCCGCCGAGCACCCGCGCCGACCCCGGCGAACCCCGCGCCGACGCCGGAGAAACCCTCGTGAGCCTCTTCTTCCCTTTCCCTCTTTGTTCTGTATAATTTGGGGTAAGTTGTAATATATTATATTAATCGATTAATTATTCATTAATCAGTAGTATATGTAATAGTTAATTTACTTGTAATTAGTTTAGTAATTAATGAAATTAGTCTAGTAAAATAATGTAATTAGTTAGTAATTTCATGTATTAGTTTAGTTTAGTAGTAATCAGTAGTTAATTTATTTAGTTATAATTAATCTTTTAATTAAGTTATTAATCAGTTAATAATTGTTAATCAGTTAACTAGTTTTAAATCAGTAATTAGTTAAGTTAATGTAATTAGTTTAGTAAATACAACATAATTAGTTTTATTATTTTAATGTATGAAATTAGTTATTTATTATGTGTAAATTTAGTTATGTATTATATATAAGGATTTTTGATTGATACATATATATAAATATGTATTTTGGTATAAAAAGTATATATGTATATACATCTATTAGTGTATATACACAAATACGTATTTTGTACAAATTACTAATAGACACTTATATATATTATATACGTTTTATTGGTATAATACGTATTAATGTATATTTCAGTATTTAAATATAAATAAATGTATATTGGCATATATGTATATATAACAGTATTTTGGTATAAATATGTGTACCTATATATATAAACATGTATAAACATATTTTTGGTATATATATATATATATGGTATATATATATATATAAACTGTATTGATATATATGTACTTGTAAAACATATTTTGGTATATTACCTGTATATAGTATTGTATTATTTTGGTATGTATGCTTATATATATATATATATATATATATATATATATATATATATAATATAAGTTAATATGTATTTTGGTACATGTATACTAGTTTATATGTATGAGTGATGTATAATTTTTCACATAAATAAAATATATTTCCACTTATGTACATACAGTTATACCTATTTTCTATACTTTGGAATAACTATATATATATATATGTATTATGTTTAATTATTAACAGTATGTTTAATTGGTATATGTATATGGTAGGTATTAATGATTAAAAATAGGTAATGTATTTTATCCCTACTAGATGACCCTAGTTGACTAGTGCCCTGCCTGACACGGCCCTGAGACCAGTATTTTTGACTGTGTTAGTGTAGCATCTGATGCAAATATGGTTTTGCTTGTGTTATGTTTATAGGACTGTTGGTTTACCCAGGGGATACTCTGGAACAGGACATCAATAATTACCAGCTAAGGACCCAAGGCAAGTACATTCTCTGATTAGTTTCTAATTTATGATATCTCCTATGTTCACTGTATCTAGTGTAAATAACCATGCTCTTGACACGCTGGTTACACGGATTGGTATACACGGATCTCGTCATGAGATGTTATTCCTTATTCATGGTGTAGCTTGTACAAGACTTGTTTTCCTTGTTATCTTGTGCATGTACAGACACTGATTCCCGGGGAGACTTGCTACCTTCCTGGGGAATCCCGTGCCATAGCGTACCATGATTAGATCTACTATACCAGTCGGGGGTGGGGAGTATTTTAGTGTAGATATGTGATCATACCCAACTTTCCATGCATCATAGCTCACCCCACATCTCACGTCGGATGCGACCTGACCATCTCCATGCTTCATAGCTGTTACGTGTGATTAGCCTGACCTCTACATGCATCATAGCTAACCAACGGTTAGCCTGACCTTCGTGAATCATAGCTAATCACATGTAACCAGCCTGATCAAGTTCCCAAGCCGATCACATGTTAAAGCTAGTACTCACACACACTTAGTCATAGGTTTCTTGCTCATGGACATATTGTTTCTTTTCCTGCAGTTACTTACAGTATTTTCCAGTATTTCTTTCATTGTACATTTCTCGTACCTATACATGCATCTGGTATATTTTCATCTAGAACTGCTACATAGTTTATGTCATTAATATAGAACTGCTATTTAGAGATGTACTTTGCTCCTTCCTGACTGGAAATATTTTTCCAGACTGTGACCTTAGTAGACTGGGTTCTGACACACTGGGGATTGAAAGTTAATGATTGCAGGTATGATTATTTTGTCGTTAGACTTGTCTTGTATTTCTTGCTTGCCTTGATATCTCATCGTGCTTTAGTTTATGTGATTGAGTATTTCTAGCATTATTTTATGATACCCACGTCTCCTTATGGAGTTGGGTATTCACGTGAGTTTGATTAGATAGTTACATGACCTAGACAGCGTTCTACCGCCGATGTTGCGGCGTAGGCTGGACGTACCCACGCACTCGTGCCCCTAAACCGGGTGCGGGTCGTGACAGCTCGTGTACTTCATAACTTATCCTAGACAGGGGACAGCAAGGTCGGATTGGTGAGCAGTATGCAAGACTAAAGCTAGAAATACCTTTGACATTGACGAAATAGCTTATCAGAAGGACGATCTACCTCTTGTAACAAATATTGTAGATATGGACTCAACGAAAGTTACTCATTACACGAGTAATAATGTAGAAGATGTAGAATTATCCGAAGAGGAAGAGGAAGACGAAGACGAAGATGAAGTAGATGAAAGTGAAGACGAGGAGGAGGAGGAGGAGGAGGAAGAGGAAGAGGAAGAGGAAGAGGAAGGCGAAGTGGAGAATAAACATCAACATCAGGCTGCATAAACATCAACATCAACATCAACATCAGGCTGCGCCTAGGATATGCATATGCAGAAAAAAAAACATGAATAACCATACATATTACCGAAGTGGAGAATAGCGGTTTCACTGATATGCACTCGCTTATTTCTTCCCGTTAGAGCTTCGTGCTGATATCGTGTTAGCATAAACGTAGAAGAAGGAAGAAGAAAATATGAGAGAAGATCTCTTATTAGTGTAATCACATAGTGGGAGGCAAATGTCTTATTTATACAACCCAATGAAGGTGTAATACTAATATCTAACCAATGTGGGACTAAAAACAAAGTAAAAATCCAACCCTTTAGTAACCCACATTATATATATATATATATATATATATATATATATATATATATATATATATATATATAAGAGTATGGCTTAGTCATAATTGAATATGATTTTCTATGTTTGGATATCAAAGAAATGGAAGAGAAAGGAAAAGTGATTCCCAATGGAAAAAAAATAGGAAAAAAAGTTGTTCGCTCGACCCACCCAAAAATTTATTTTACCACATTTAAGTAATCACTATTCCTCCAAAAATTTTTGGCATTTGCAAACACCGAAAAAAAAATCGATAAAAATTATAATTTTTTATAGAAAAAAAAGAATTGATTTTTCGTCCTTCCCTTTCTATGAACCAAACGAAGGTATCACTGCGATTAGTATATATATTGGAGTATGACTATAATTAATAGAGTACAATTCAAGACACGGCGGCCACCTCTTGGGATCGCCCATCGTTTTTGCATAGGAAAACAACCACATTCTACAAAGAAATAATTTGAAAAAAAGGACATCATAATTACGGTCATGGAACCGACAACTCCTTTGCACAATCTTAGATTAGAGATTGGTTGGTAAGATTGTTTCTTGTGTAACTCTTGATCTATATCAACTTAGGGTTGTATAAATACTTGAGATCTTTCGTTAAGGATTAATGAAAGAACTATAAGTTCAATTGTAGTGGATTGTGTTTAGGCTTGCGTTCACCAAAATATTTTTTTCATCTAGTTTCACATTTCTATTTTAAAGATTTTGAGTACAACTTCTAAACGAGTAAGGTGATTCCTGTGTAATAACTGATGCTACGAAGGGACTTGTATATATTCACACATGACCAGATTAGACCAGACCAGACCGGACCGGACCGGACCGGACCAACTAGAGATAGAGACCCGTGAGTTGTGCATTGGTCCACCATGACCATGACATTGGATGGATACGTACTTGCATGCATGTTCACCTAGCAATTGTGAGAGCATGAACAGGTGTGGGTTTGTTGACAACTGAACTAACAAGCACTCTCTCTCTCTCTCTCTCTCTCTCTCTCTCTCTCTCCATCCGATCAACAAACAGTGACGATCGGACGATGTAACACGCCAACTTGTACTCTCTCTCTCTCTCAGGAACGTCACCAATTCCCTGTGGTGCAGGTCATTTTACTTACTACAGAATGATACCATCAAGAATGACCATTTGTCAAACTATAATTTTCTTAGTAGTTTGAGCTTAACTAATTTATATTCAAAGTAAAAAAATATATATAATGTTGGCTTTGCTTTTCCTTTTCTTGCAAAAGCTCAATTCCTCTTTCTTTCTTTAGTCCCACATCGGATGCACCAAAGCCCCCTTGTGCATATATATTACTTTTTCTTCTTTGCTCTATTAAGTTGTTGTGTGGGGAACCCCTTGGGCCACACGCGCGCGCCGCCGCCGCCGCCCGGCCCGGCTCGGCTCGGCTCGGCTCGGTTCGGCGCGCGTAACGGGTGCGGGTACGCGCCCACATCTGCGGGCGCCGAATGCCGATCCGATTTCCTCTTCGGGTTCGGGCTGGGACCCTAAAATCCTTTTTGCTCCTTCTTCTTTCTTTCATTTATTTTTCTTAAACGTTGGCATTAAGTTCTAAACGTTACAAAATTTATTCTGAACGTTACGGTTTTTGAACCGTTATTGTTTAGGTGTCCAGGTTCATTCGTAACGGCTGAATTAAATCCTAATTTAATTCAGACCGTTACACAATGTTCTATATATTCGTCCTTGTTCTTTGTAGATCAGCACATCAGAAAATATTCATACGAAAACTCTGTCAACATTCTGTTCAGTTCTTCGTCTTCATCTTCAAGCTCTGGGCAGAGCTAAGTCCTAGTCATTCTCTCCAAGTCGTGTGCGGCAACGAGATTCCGGTAGTGCGGGGGTTTTACCACTAGGAGCTTCGGGAAGATCTGCACACAGATCCCGAATAAACTCTTAGGGCAGTGCTTCGTGCACGACTTCCCCAGAGGCCGGTAACATCTAATTTTAATTTTTGTTTATTCTTAAAAATTTCCAGTAAGTAAAAGACAACAAAATTCTAACAATCTAAGAGTTTATTCGTGTTGGAATCAATTTTTCTAACTATTGTTTACTGTTAGAGTAGAACTTTGTTACAATTAAATTCACTATTGTTTCAATTTTTACAGTAGAAAATTGTTACAATATTTGACAGTAGAAAATTGTTACTAATACAATTTTTCTACTGCTTCAATAGTTATTAATACAATTTTTCTACTGCTTCAATAGCTATTAATACAATTTTACTACTGCTTCATTACTTATTAATTCACTTTGTAACTGTCGAAAGCTATTAAATTAACTTTGAAAACTCTATATAATTGAAAACGGCTGAATTAATCTTAGTTTTGCTTCTCACTGCTAAATAGTTACTGTTACCCATTAGTAACCGAAAACAGGTTACACAGTAACCGAAAATTTGAGATATCCGGTTTCTTTTTACTCACCTCTGGTAATACTCCACTAAGAAACATGTCATAATCCATATTTCTAGACAACGAAATGCAATAGCACTAACTTTGACCAATTGATCATCGAGGATTGTTGGGTGAGGATTTTCTGTTTGCTTCATCTGTGTATTCTCTTGCTTGTCAACTTCCTTTCCCAGCTCTCTTACTGTGGCAGCCTGCATTTTATCATTTTATTTTCTAAATTTGTAAAGCTTTGCTGGTTTGACCATTTGTGATTCTGTACTAAGTCTATCAGTTTGACCCTTACACCGGCCAAACTGAAAGAATTCAAATAGTTACTGTTAATTTTTTTTTTTCTTAGAATTGATTTACTAATAGTTACTGTGTAAGACAATTGACAGTGAATACAATTTGATTTTCACTATTAGACTCTCACTATTTGTTATAATTGATTTATTCTAAACAATTGATAGTTACTTACTATTAACTAATAGTTGCTTCATATTCTAAAGAATTGATAGTTTAATTTTCTGATCAATTGCAATTTGTTACTGTGTAAGGAAAACTTCATATCTATTTGTCAATTTGGTTACTGTGTAAAGAATTGATATCCACTTCATATTCTAATAGTTACTGTGTAAGAAAAACTATTATTTTATTACTGTAGCAAATTTGTTACTTACAAAACTTGAAATCTAAGTAGCACTACTCATTTGGTACTTACCATTGCTCATTTGTCCTGTTGATTAGCATTACTTATTAGTTGCTGGATGCTGGAGCAAATTCTTTTGCTTAATTACTGTTAATACAATTTGCTTAATTTTTAATCACTTAGTTTTTGAAAGCAACTAGGACCAAAAAGAAAATAGTTTAGTAAAAGGAAATTGCAAATAAAATCTTCAAATCTAAAGTTTCAAAGTCGAGACAAACTCGGGCACAAGCCGAAAGGGTCCTTCTGTCAACCGGGTGTAAATAACCCTAAGCGACACGGTATTTAAGAGTCTTCGGACCACCGCTAGCTGGGAACCGGCCCCTACAGCTAACCTGAGTTGATCAACACTTGAAAAACTAAAGATTTTAAGATTGATTAGCAAAGACCTCCTAAATTATTATCTTAGACATTGTTATTAAATAAATTTATATTTTCAGACCGCAATCATGACTGGAAAGGAGGAATCATCTACTGCAAAACCTGCTAAGTTTGATGGTTCATATTTCAAGAGATGGCAGAGCCAAATGAAATTTTGGCTCACGACCTTAGGTCTTATTTCTGCCATTGATGGGTCCACACCTATCACAAACGATTCTGATGATACTGAGTCTGACGTAGCAGTGTCCACCTCATCGAAACCTAAAACCCCTAAAGAGATAGACTTTCATTGTTTTCATAGAATTCTAAGCGCATTATCTGAATCCTTGTATGATATATTTTTTGAATACAAGAGCGCTAAAGAACTCTGGAAAGCCTTGGAAGATGAATACGGCTGTGATGATGCCGGAATAGAAAGGTTTAATTCTTCAACCTTTAATAGGTATTTCATGGTAGATGACAAACCAATGAATGACCAGCTCCATGAATTCCAAGAATACCTTAGACATATTCAAGCCAAAGGGACATCTTTCTCTAATGAACATAAAATAGCATGCCTAATAGACAAGCTACCTCCCTCTTGGTCTGATATGGCTAAGGATCTTATCCATACACAAGGAGAACTTACCTACAATCAGGTCCTAAAGAAAATTAGAACCGAAGAACAAATTAGATTGAGGTCTAAGCCTAAGACTGAATCTAAAGCTAAGGTAAACCTTGTAGAAGGCCAAGAAAAACCCAAGTCTACTTTTCCTTATAAACCCAAAAAGAATCTCTTCAAGAAGAAGAAAAACTTTCAGCCTAACCACCTCAACCATCATCAACAAAACCAAACACCTAGGAACTACAGTCAGACTCAGGATCAGAAGAGGTTTTGTTTTGTGTGTGGTAAAACAAACCATATGGCCACCAACTGCTACCATAGGAAGAAGGAAGCTGTCCAGACCTCCTACAAAGGAAAGGACTCAGTTAGACCAGAAGCGAACATGCTTCACAAAGGTTCTTCGAGTTCCTTCAGGTCTGTAAGCTTTCAACCCCTAATTAACCTCTTTTACCATTCTGATGATTGGTGGTTGGATTCTGGAGCTAATGTTCACGTTTCATTTGATCGCTCCTGTTTTTCAAACTATCAGGAATCAAGTGGAGGAGGTGTGACCCTAGGAGATGGCTCAACGGCACAAATTATTGGAAGAGGAAAAGTTAACCTGAAGATGACATCAGGAAAAATCTTAACTCTTCATGATGTTCTTCATGTGCCGTCTGTCAGAAGAAACCTAGTTAGTGGATCCCTTCTTGTAGCCTCAGGATACAAAATTGTAATGGAGGCTAATAAAGTAGTTTTTTCTAAACATGACTCCTTTATAGGGAAAGGCTTTGTAAAAGACGGTCTTTTTCATTTTAAGTACAATAAATAAAATTCTGATTGTTCTCTCATTGTCTCTAATATAGAATCTTTAAATGTTTGGCATGGCAGACTAGGTCATGTGAACCTAGATTCTATTAAAAGAATGATGACCTTAGATCTTATTCCCAAGACCTGATATTGCATTTGCTATTGGGAGACTAAGCAGATATACCAGTAACCCAAATCAGTCACATTGGACTGCCTTGGATAGGGTATTTAGATATCTCAAGGGCACCATAGATTACAAACTTCATTTTACTAGGCACCCTGATATCATAGAAGGTTATTCAGATGCAAACTGGGTAACCGACTCACATGATATAAAATCCACTACTGGATATGTATTTACTCTAGGAGGAGCTGCAATCTCCTGGAGCTCTTGTAAGCAAACTATGAGTACAATGGACTCTGAAATGATAGCTTTAGATACAACTTGTACAGAAGCTGAATGGCTTAAAAATCTTATTATGCATATACCTGTTTCTCTTAGTCCTGTTCCTGCAATTTCTATAAATTGTGATAATAAATCTGTTATTGAACTACTAAAGCATGATTCTGTGAATGCTAAGATGAACAGGCACCTGCAGCTGCGTTTCAAGTCAATAAAAGGCCTACTAGGCAAATATGTGGTTCTTGACTATATAAAGTCAGAAAAGAACCTTGCAGATCACTTGACGAAGGGTCTGTCTAGGACTTTGATCCTAGAATCATCGAGGGGGATGGGGTTAAGCCCATAAGTTAGTCACCAGCAGTGGCAACCCAACCGAGTCTGACTGGAGATCCCAAGAAGCCGGTTCAATGGGTAGAAACAAGCTGAACTTAGGTGACTTTATGGAACACTGACTCGAGATTAAAATCTCATTAAAATAAAGCCCAAGCGGCTGTACATGTGTACAATAATTCCCCATCCCTATGGTGACAGTGTTCCTGTGTGATATGGTTAGGATGAGTTTAAAACTCTTAATAGGTCCAAGCTGTAATGCTAGGTTGATTCATATCACCAACCATTAAGGACTTACCTATATGAGAGGTCGTGAAGGCCGCGACTATGGGACAGGGCGATCCCAGACAACTCTCATGAATGTGGAAAGTGCGCATGGCCATTTAAAAGCGCCACCCGATAGACCAAGGACCTCTAGCGTACTATGTGTGCTATTTTCTAAATCTGGTTCAAAGAAGTCTGATTCAAGGCATAGTCCATCAAGCACTTCTTCAGATTAAGGCAATAGTCACTACGTGAGATTCAAGGCTGTAGTCCATCTCATCTATGCATAGTATTTTACTGCCCAGATGCTCTCTCTCTCTCTCTCTCTCTTTCTTTATTTACTTCACTCTTATCTCTGTTTCGGAACTTGACCTTTTGGGGGGGGATTGTTGGCTTTGCTTTTCCTTTTCTTGCAAAAGCTCAATTCCTCTTTCTTTCTTTAGTCCCACATCGGATGCACCAAAGCCCCCTTGTGCATATATATTACTTTTTCTTCTTTGCTCTATTAAGTTGTTGTGTGGGGAACCCCTTGGGCCACACGCGCGCGCCGCCGCCGCCGCCCGGCCCGGCTCGGCTCGGCTCGGCTCGGTTCGGCGCGCGTAACGGGTGCGGGTACGCGCCCACATCTGCGGGCGCCGAATGCCGATCCGATTTCCTCTTCGGGTTCGGGCTGGGACCCTAAAATCCTTTTTGCTCCTTCTTCTTTCTTTCATTTATTTTTCTTAAACGTTGGCATTAAGTTCTAAACGTTACAAAATTTATTCTGAACGTTACGGTTTTTGAACCGTTATTGTTTAGGTGTCCAGGTTCATTCGTAACGGCTGAATTAAATCCTAATTTAATTCAGACCGTTACACAATGTTCTATATATTCGTCCTTGTTCTTTGTAGATCAGCACATCAGAAAATATTCATACGAAAACTCTGTCAACATTCTGTTCAGTTCTTCGTCTTCATCTTCAAGCTCTGGGCAGAGCTAAGTCCTAGTCATTCTCTCCAAGTCGTGTGCGGCAACGAGATTCCGGTAGTGCGGGGGTTTTACCACTAGGAGCTTCGGGAAGATCTGCACACAGATCCCGAATAAACTCTTAGGGCAGTGCTTCGTGCACGACTTCCCCAGAGGCCGGTAACATCTAATTTTAATTTTTGTTTATTCTTAAAAATTTCCAGTAAGTAAAAGACAACAAAATTCTAACAATCTAAGAGTTTATTCGTGTTGGAATCAATTTTTCTAACTATTGTTTACTGTTAGAGTAGAACTTTGTTACAATTAAATTCACTATTGTTTCAATTTTTACAGTAGAAAATTGTTACAATATTTGACAGTAGAAAATTGTTACTAATACAACAATGATCACGAATATGTAAGGCGATAATCCTTATTGCATATGGTCTAATAACTCAATTTTCGGATCCGGATTTGCATATCCGTACACCTATATAGGTATACAAATAATATCAATAATACTATTTTTAACTTATAACGCTACACAGTTTTGTCCGTGACTGAACCTATTGTATTGATAGTACGTATCCATTGTAAAGCCTAAAATATGTTAAATGAATTAATATGCTACTCTCTTTTTTTATATGAATTAATATGCTACTAAACTTGTACGGAATCGTGACTTCAATCCAGAACCTATGTATTAGTTTCTCGAAAATTCTACTATATTCGATCTGTAATTAGTGTTAGCTACGTCCTTCTATTCTTATATTCGGTCAGGATATTTTATTCCATTTTTTTGCCTAATATGTTCACTAATTTTTGTTTCTGAATAATATATGTATTTGTGTTTGTTATTAGAATTTTTTTTTTTTTTTTTCCGAATATGATAACATCTATATCTAAACGGTATTCCCTCCTAATGCACCTCTAGTTATGGGTTACTCTAACAACCAACCTCGCATGTATGAGTTCATGAAACATGAGACAACTATCTGGTGTAGTTTTGAGTTATATGAAATAAAAATTCCTCTTGACAAATAAACTGGACATTTAAAGGTCCAAGACAAGCATATAAAATGTGTCCTCAATTCTCGCACCTAATTATTAAAAATATATTTTTTATAAATTAATTATTTTATTTTTATATTTGAGACTTCGTTAAGACTTTGTCGGATAAAACTCATTGGGCCAAATAAAATCAAATCAAATTTTGCTAAAGTCTTTTAGCTGTTTTAGGGTCTTCCTTGTCTGTAGGTCCTGGATGGTCGCTTTGGTTGTCCTGGGACAAGGCTACCATGACTACAATGAAAAAGACTACAAGACAAAGCGACATCTCGCTCCTAGCGTCTGTAGTCGAGTCAGCTTGCATGCATGGGAAGCAATTGGAACTAAGAACAACTCCGATCCTGTTGTGAGTTTGAAAAAAATGGTTTGCCACATAGGAATCACAACTTCTAATTTCAAAAAAATTTCTCCAAAGCAAATGTACAATTGGTTGTGAAGTTGATATTACAATGACATGACAAAGACAATATAAAATTGGTTGTCTAGATCTAGACAATGTACTTCACAATGACTTTATTCAACATCATCAATTATGAATAAAAATATATATAAAAAAAAATGAAAATGTTTGTATTGGAAGTTGGAAAAAATAGTTTTTATTGCCTTTTTAATACTTTGCATTGGAGAATATTTTTCTATCTCATTGTCTTGTGTGGATATAATCTTGCCACATAGGAAAGACATTGTCTTGTATCTCATGCCACATAGGAATCACAACACAAAACAAGATAATAGGGTTAGAGCATCTCCAACCCTATTGTCTTTGGATATGATATTTTTTTTAGATGTCCGGCGATACGCATGGAACTTCGTACACGCTGCGTAGAATGTTATTTGGGCTCATTATCCCATACCTCTCTCGTGATTTGATCTCGAGACCGTCAGCCTAGCCAGAAAATTTTTACCTCTTTCTCACTGGATATGATCTTGGTTTTGTCCAGGTTCATCTAAAAACATGTCCTAACTGGTTCACCACAAAATTTTAAATTGGCTTTGAATATTATCTTGATTTTGTCTGACGTTTCACTGTAATCTATAAAAAATAAATAGTTAAAACTTATTCTAGGATATTGACGTTTTTTATCTCTCTAGTGGCACAAGAGATGTTATAACGAACCTATAAGTGGAGTCTAACAATTGTACCAGCTACCGTAAGAATTCTATATATGTTCCAGGGAAATGTTCTAGTAACAAAATTTCAAATTACTAAATGATATTATCATACCATTAAACAACAAATAATTAGAATATGGGAGTCGTTAAAAAGAGTTATTTATTTATTTATTTATTTATTTGTTTGTTTGTTTGTTATCGAGATGCGTGTTAATCCAACCACTCCCATTTCCAACCTGTCGTCAGTGCCAACAATCTATGCATACATGGAACCTTGCTATCTAGGGTTTTTTTGGTGCTTACTCCCCTTCCATATACATTTTTCCTCTCCTTCCATCTGAGCCACAGAGATGCATTTGAATGGTGGGATGGAGCAGTTCACTCTCGACCTCTGGGTATCAATCAGCTATAAATGATAGACATGGGCAACAGTATGGCTCCTGTGCAGAGAGAGAGAGAGAGAGAGAGAGAGAGAGAGGAGCATCACATGTTGTTAGAGAGAGACGTGTTTGTTCATGGGGTTGCGTTGTCTTTGTCTCGTTCTCTTAAATTGTATGTACCTACCACCATATCTCTCTCTCTCTCTCTCTCTCTCTCTCTCTCTCTCTTCTTTTTCTTCTTCTTCTTCTTCTGCTTCTTCTTCTCATCACTAGTGTAATGATTTCCTTCATCATCACCACCACAACTTCAAACTCTTTCTTGGATTATGAGAATCAAGCAAAGGAAGCTTTCTACGGTTGAGGGGAATGTTGTCTGGCTCGGGGTTCTTAATTAGTTCTCATAATATATGCCTAATCATTAGGGTTTTCAAAGGTTAATAGAGAAAGAGATCTCGGACCAGGCTTCATTCCCCCCAATCATAGCTTCAGATTCCCCACTTCCTCTCTCCACTGCATGCACGCATGGATCTTCTGGTAAGTATTCATTTTACAGGTATTTACTATTACTCCTTCTTCTTCTTTTCTAGATCTGTAAAATAAATATCTAGTGGCTATGTCATTATTTATTAGTTTGTTTTAGAGGTCAGTAGTAGTACTACATGTGATCAGAGAAATTAAGGGAACAGATTGGTGGGTTTTAACCATTTTTTTGTTAATTTAATTTCCTTTTCCTTTTTCTTCCCTATATATCTACAAAAGCACAGATTCCTATTAACAAAAGCGATGGAGTCTGTGCTGATTGTTCTAGTTTTGTTTTAGAATTATAATTTTATCTTGTAATTTTCTTTTGATTAGCATGCAGATTATTCTTGTTTACTTTTGGAGTTTATATCTTGTGTTTTTTTTTTCACGGGCTTTCTCTTTCAAGAGATCTTACTGTATTTATAAGTGTCCATTTTATGTTACTAGTTTCCTACTTATTTGTTTATAACTAATCTATATGTTACTAGTTTGAAATTTGATTGCGTTCTTTATGATGGAGCGCAGTAAAACAACACATGCTCAAACATCTGAATGTATGTATACAATCTTCATTTTTGTGTATGTTCTCTCTTGATCTCGAACAAATTTGCAACCTAAATCTCAATATATGGTCTGGCTTTCACAGTTTGTTGTTGTTGTTGTTTCTGCTGCCGCTGTTGCTGTTGCTGTTGCTGTTGCCTCTCATTTGGAGTAACTAGATTTTGTTCGTATAGCTCAGTGGTGTTATTATTCTTTCTGCAGCAATATATGTTCTCCTTCATTCTTCTGGAGATTCTCTTTATTAACAAAAAGTTTCTTATGCTGAGAAGAGTTTCTCATACTTTCAAGATTTCAATTACTTGAGTTCTTATGTTGGACCAATGCACAGAATGAAGATGTAATTAGTGATTCAATGCCAAACTAGGGTTCCATTGGAGAAAAGTAGCATGCTTTCGATCCCATCCCATCCCATCTCAATTTAAGTTCCTCACCGACAGCCTTCCTTTCTATTTTACATCAAAAATAGTGCTAACTACATGCCGTTTGCTCCAAAAACACCTCGCTTACTGGAAACAAAATAATACTATTAGCTGCTTAAATAGCGTTAACTTTTCCATTTCACTCACACACACACACGCAATACATTTTATAAACTTGTTGATCAAATTTGAGTAAGCTGCTGCTGTGTTGTTCCATCAAAAAAGTGATCATCGAGAGCATGAGAAGGGTTATGGTTTTGATTCCTTTTAGAGCAACTACAATGAATGCTTGTTAAATTGGTAGCATATGCTTTTGGGGAATTCCGTGCTCTTTTGACTTGTTAAATATAATATACTGCTTCTTCTTAGTTGATATTATACTGCTGGCTGCTGCTCTCTTTTGCCAGAAAAGTTTCCGATGGGGAATTGAATGATATGCCTTTTTGCTGGTGACCAGGGCTTTTCAGTGTACAACTTTTTGTGACTTTTTTTCATGGACTTTTTGTTAGTAAAGCTGTGCAGAGGCCTTTTTCTCTGTGTGTTCTTTTACAGCAATACTGACTAAAGAAATTTATTTGTCTAGAATAACCAGTGATCATTTTGTTGTAAAATTTGAAGTTTAAATGATCATATCTACTGGTGGCTAAGTTACATCCTTAGAACCGATATCTATATAATAAAATAGAGTTGAATTAAGTGACAAAAGGATAAAAGAACGAAGAACGGTCATGATTCATTGATTCGGAATATTCTCAACAGAACATTAAGTGTCACGATTTACAAGAAAGTGATCTTTCCTGACATCTTTATATCTTATCTAAAAATGTTACGATATGTTAATAAAAATGTATCGGAGGCACGAGGTTTTCTAGTTACACAAATTTGGTTTGGCCCAAATGCACACCATATTTTGATACATCTCAATATGTCCCAGGATATTCATATTGTAGTCCGGGCTAAACATTGTTACCCAAAGCTTCTTCCAATCAACCAAGTTGATGCCTACTTTCCGATAGTTGATATTTTTTGCGCGAGGAAGTCAAAAGATTTATTTTCAAGAATTTTCAACCCTTACTTGTTTATATTCCTGGTATTCCCACCTAGGACTCGTTTGATTCACAGCAATGTAATCGTAATCGTAATAGAATCTAATGGAAAAAAATTTTATTCGATTCCATTACGATTACGATTACATTGCAGTGAACCAAACGGACCCTACTCCTATTCCTCCTTTCCTCAGCGCTCTATCTGAGCTTCTGCCTCTTAGAAGGAACTGCTATCCTATTTTGGAAGAATTTGGGATCTTGTAGCTCGTTAGAGCTGCGCTTAGGTTTCTTTGACCAGGGAGGGAACGAGACGGAGCGAATGTGAGAAGAAGATAACCGTGCAGGTAGTTCAAGCTTTCAGTTTGGTCATTATCCAGAAATAATACAAAGTGGAGAGTGGACAATGCAAGAAATAAACTACACAAAGGACTATGTTGCTCATTCACAACTACAGTAGAGAATACTTGAAAGAACATCTAGAGATACTACCCTCAAAAGAGAGGAGTAACACAAAGCAGATATTTGAACTTTTTATTAACTATTTTATGTTGAATTTGGGGGAGTAAATTACAATGTTTCCAGTTTAGTTCTGTAGTTATCATTAAGTTAATCTGCTACTGCTTTAAGTTTCCGAGATGCTAACTTCAAAACAAAAGAGAAATTTTTACATTCCCAATCACTATTTCTCTATGTTCCTAATCCATAGTACTCTGATTTCTTTGATGAAGGATATATTTCCTTTTTCAACCGTGTGAACTTTGGGTCACATTGTTATCCCAGTTCAATGCATAGTGACACAAAATGATCCATTAATTAAACAAAATACAATTCGCTTTCATTCTACACATAGATGTGTTCCAAACCGCCATTGTGGCACATCATTCAGTAGGTCCTGCGTTTTCTTGTGTCCGAGTTTTAAGTTCAAATCAATTTAAAGCAGTAAATCTCTTCATGGGTGATTCTTCTACTAAGAACGGGTTGGTCTCAACCTCTACTAAGAAGTTGGAACTAAATTCTAATGTGTCTCGTCTTAGAGGGACACTATATATTCTTTGGAGAACAATAGTTTGTACCATCTTGATTACAGTGAATTTGATCAGACCTTAACTCGTGATATTTCTTCCTTCACATTGAAAGGTCCATTCACTGAGATCTTCTCCATTTGCATTGTGATTCAACAACTTCATTTCTTTGTTTTTGTTTGTACTTCACAGATAGATAGGCCAACGAAAGGGCTTTTAGTATCAAAGATACGATTCATGTCCGTTTTGAACTCTTGGTAACGGAGCTCGGACGCAAAGGAATAATACCGTTCTTGACCCAAAAAAATTACTTGCGAGAACCGATAAATTTGACGTATCTTGCAAAGCATTATTACAAATGCAAACACCAAAAAAAGTTTTAGACATAATAACGAGACAATCGGAGTTTAATATGAAAAAACTCCACTAATAAATTAAAGGAATACATGTTCTCTACAACTCCTCCCACGAGATTACCACAACTATTTATGAAGAATGATTATGATGAAGAGGATCAAAAGTATAGGAGCATGAGAATTATGAAGACAAACTCACTCAGACGGAACTCCCTGACTGATTTTCTCCGAACTCTCCAAAAGTCCCTCTTCAAATCTCCAAAAGTTGCACAAAAGTATTATCAATTGCAAGCTAAAAAAAACAATTCAGTTATTTATAATCCATTTTTTTAGGTGACGAATAGTATTTTTCTTAAAAAAAAATTTAATGGGTTTGAAAGTGTTACTAAACAGCCTCAAAAGACCCTGAAAGAGCCAATCAAATTTTACCGTATGATCTGGCAAAATCTGAGCCGAATTATTGCTGCCTGCCCAGGACCGGAATACCGGTCCAATCCCAATAGGGCTAGGGAAAAAAATCAGTGTGCAGTCGAAATTCTTCTTTGACACACAAACATGGGTCATCACCTTCCGGAATAAACTCTACTGTAGACGAGAACTCATCCCAACATGAACTAGATGGTTGGTTTGTAAGAGGATGGAAGACCTTTGTTCAATAAGGAACGACAAATTGGCGATGTGATGGTTAGCAAATGCGTTTGTCAAGTGTACATTATCGATGTCCACAACTGCAGTAGTTTTATTGTCGTCCATCTTCACACGTCCAAACCTGCCACCTCGGTATGACATAAAGATCCTCCTCTGTGGAGTGGCGTGATATGTCGTCCCTGTGTGCAAGATCCAATCACTGTTATAACAGATGCCACAAAGTTGCTATGTGTCTGTTGCTATGATGATGGGATCTCTCATAATGGTGAAATCTATCTGATATCTTTGTCTTTAATCTTCTCATTTTTTAGCTTCATGCAGTTACTTTTAAAATGACCCCATTCGTCATAGTGATAGCATCCCTCTTTGCATTCTACACTCACAAATCCCGAGAATTCCTACCGTCATCTCATGTGACCTGAGTCTTCATTTCTCATAAGAATCAACCAGAGCGGACTATTGCGATAATTCAATCTGCTTACACCGGACTTCCTCGTTCAACAAACTGCTTTTGACTATCTTCATTGTAACAACTTCATTACGTGTGGAGTTGCTTATAGACACCACCAATGTCTTCCAACTTTTCGGCAGCGCAGTCAAAAGTAGAAGAGCCTGAAGCTCATCTTCAATCCCTATCTCACTACAAAAATATTGTAAAATAGCGATGGATCTCAGCGACGGATCAAATTCCGTCGCTGGTGTAGCGACGAAAAACCAACGGCATAGCGACTAATGTATTTATATAAGAAACATATATTATTTTTGTCGCAATTTCGTCGCTGTGGTGTCAATTTTTTCTCCACGACAGAATAGCGACGAAAAATTCCGTTGCTGCTAACGTTAAAATTCAATGTTCCAGTTTCATTTTCATTTTCATTTTCTCCCAAACTCTCTCTCTCTCTCTCTCTCTCTCCCCTGACCCCCGACCCCGACCCCCTCTCCTCCTCCTCCGGCATCCGACCCCCTTTCATCCTTCTCCTCCTCCTCCAGCGACAGCTTCTCCTCTCTCACCCCTGACCCCCGACCCTCCTCCTCCTCCTCCCCACGACCCCTGACCCTCCGCCCTCCTCTCCTCGACACCCCTGACACCCACCCACTCTGGCCCCCCTCTCCACCACCCCTCCTAAAAGGTAAATCATAATCCTAGTTTTTATTTGTTTAATTATTGGATTTAGGATTTGGGGATTATACATAATTTTTGCATTTGGGATTTGGGTGCTGGACACGTATAGACACGATACGTTGGACACAGACACTAAAACATGAATACCCATACACACACTCCATCTCCCAGTGAGCATTATTCGGTTCTGTTTTGGTCACAGTTAGGGGTAAGGATTATTCTGTTCGGTTTAAAAAATATTGATATATTTAGATACTATATATATTAGCAAAAAAAGCACAAATAAACTAATCAAAAAATTGAATTGCATTAAAGTTGTTTATAGTTATACTTTGAGTACTAATATGAATAGTAATTAGTAGTTTTAATAATTAGGTACTAAGTACTTAAAAGTAGATATAGAATTGTGAATCAGAGTATCGGCCATATTGTCAGTTACGGATCGTCGGCAAATATAACTCAAATTATATATATATAGTATGATATCTAGTATCTAATATGATACTCTAACCAAAATCAAATATAGCACATATAACTCTAAAATTCTTAACTCTAAACATATTTATATAAATAAATATATGAGACGTATGAGACGTTAGAGGGGGTGCTAAGAGCAGTACACCGACTGAGAGAAACGATCGGTGGGTACAAGTTGTCGGGAGAAGAAAAGACGGCAACATGTACGGTACCGGATCGTTGGCATCACAACCGTCGGTTCTTTCCAGAGCTCCTCCGACAGCTACTTCAGCTCCATCAGTGCCCGGCTCCGGCGTTCCTTCTGGTGCGATATCTCTAGAGCAGCTCACGACAAATGTGCATGAGCTACATGGGCTGGTCTTACAGTTGATAAATACCCGTGATGCTGCAGCACCTGCTCCTCCGACGGCTACTACGACGGCTCCTCCGACGGCTACTACATTGGGTCCTCCAACTACTCCGACGACTCCAGCTCCTCCGACGACATTGATGGGTTATCCAGCTCCTTCGACGGCTCATGCCACTGCTCCGCCTGTCATTGTTCCTGATGATCTACATGATATCATCTCTATAGTTGTGGCACAATACATGTCTAGCCGACAGCCGCCTCCACCGTCGACTTGATGGATTTTTGAGTTTGTGAGATTTTTTTGAGTCGATTGTATTTTTTTTTTACTTGATTGTATTTATTTGACTTTGTGGGATTGTATAACAGTTGTTTGTACATGTTTGGATTACTCTACTTTATTATTGCATTGTATATATAATATTTGTACATGTTTGTGTGGGTTTTATTAGTTTATGTGGAATTTACTTGCTTAAAATTTATTTGTGTAAAAATTGGTGAATGTATAACAGGTATATGCTCAACAGAAATTAATTTCCAGAAAAAATATTACCTTTAACGATGGACAGATGATGTAATAGCGACAGAAAATCTCGAAAATCTCATGTCAACGACGGATTGCCGATAAAAAATTTGGAAAATCTCAAGCCAGCGACTACCTAGCGACGGACTATTCCGTCACTAAAACGTCTGATACACACAAATGTGCCAAACTTGTATAAGAGTCCGTCGCTAAAATCCGTCGTTAATCCGTCACTGAGAGTGACGACCTAGCGATGGATTAGCGATGAACTCTGTGAGCCCTGAATGTACAAAATCTTCTGAAAATTTTGGCAAAATTTGGCTCACATAATCCGTCGCTATTATGTCGTTAAGTAGTCAGAAAGTTTAGCGACGAAATTTACACGTCACCGATCCGTCGCTGGTTTTATGTCGCTCATTCCGTCGCTAATCTGTCGATAAAGCGACGGATTAGAGACAAAATTTTTGTAGCAACGTTATTTTTTTGACGGAATATTTTCGTCGCTAATCAGTCGATAAATACAAATAGCGACGAAAATATGCATTTTAGCGACGGATAATTTCGTCGCTAAAATACTGTATTTTTATAGTGTCTTCATTACTGACAGATAATTGATGATACCCAGAACCTCGTTCAAATATTGTGGCATTGAGCCACCCTTTTTGTACTTCGAGTTGACGAGTTAGCGAATAAAAAATATCTTATTGACAGCTACCTTTCGTTCATACAACGAATACAACTTCTTCCATAATGCTTTTGTCGAACTCTCCATGGATACGTGATAAAATAGCAAACCATCCAGCCATTGGTTTTATTGACCTGTTCCGCTCAAGCGGACTACCGATTCTAACGGTAAAAAGTGCAATATCCTGACCCGCTTTACTCAGCGAGAAGACTCATTTGAGGCAAAAGGATTTCCAAACTTGGCCCTTCAGGAGTTCCGGCTTAGGCTTTCAGAGGCTCGTTCGGAGTATCGCTCGACCGAGACGAATCATCGCTAAGGTGGGTGGCTACGATAAACTTGTCTTTGCTTAGCCAGCACACTTAAAATATGGACGATACATGCTAGTCGCTAGGTGAATCACCCCCTGCATGCTAATAAGAATACAACGCACCTAGCTAAGGGAATAATCCCAACTTGTATTGCTTGTGTTTGAACATGGAAATAAAACTTCGCTCATATATGGACCCTCGCATGCTACATTTGCCTTATGCAAGTGGACCCCGCTATGCCTCGAGTAGAATATTATACTCTTCGTAGTGCACTGCTTCACTAGCTACACTACACGACCCTAGATTATGTCGCTCGGTATGTTCCCTTACGGTTTCATTTCTCGGTTGACCCTCTGACCGTGCCAAACGTAAATACTTATGTTTTCTTATGAATGCAATGCTTGCATGCTTATATGTTAACTTGTACTTGTTGCCTCAATTCAATGCTTGTCATACAATTTGAATGCTAAATTCAAGTAGACATTATCTTGCCTTGCATTCATCCAAACCACCAGAAGACTATCTAATAGTCGTTTCGTGCAAGTATGAACATTGAAAGTATTCGGGACCGTTAGGGCACCAAGGTATTTTTCGAACTAGGGGACTGCATCAATGGACAGTCAAGCAAGATAACATCGTAAACCCCTCAGAAAAATTGATACTCGTCTTGTACTCAATCTAACGGCTCAGGGAAACTATGCAAAGACAGATCATGCTATATGATTGTCTCATGCTCGTATTGCCTTAGATTGCATCAAGTCAAGTTGAACACTGAACGAGAATCATGTTAAGTAAAGCAATGAATCACAGCTCGTGGAGCAATGCTCGTTCAGAAAAAGGAATCAAGAATTATTGTTATGAATCTAGATTGACCCAAGACTTGCATGTCACAGACAACTTGTGCACATGGTTTTTAGTTTCCGCAGACGGTTGCCAGGGCGCTGGGACCGATCCGATCCAGATGGAATATTTCGTATGGTCATTTTTTATAGACGAAATGTTATGTAGCGGGGCTCATTGTCACGCCCCGGCCCCCGAGAACCGAGGGGCCGCCCGGTCGGACCACCGCCTCGCCTCACCCCCGTAGCCGGATTGAGCCGGACGTGAACCACCGTGCCTCGGCGCACCGGATGTGAATCACTTATGTCATTTTCCGACCGATGCGAATGCATGGAACACTATCAAATAAACTCTAGTATGCAGACGAGACGAACCATCAGAACAGTTATCGTTGTTGCGGGGCAATCCGACTTATCACTTGAACACATTCGGGCACAATATGGTTCTTTCGGAGCATATGGGATAGTGAACATGTTCATGCACTCTTAGACAAGCTTTTCAGGATTCTTAGTTAAGCAGACTTGTTCGTTTCAAAGACAAGCTAGATGATTTCGTTCATTAACATGCAAGGTAGGTTCTATCATTCTCTTATGAAAATATTGCAAGCAAAAACTCAGATTATTATTAAGGCGTGCAAGAATCAGAGAACGAAGTTCTGCCCACTCACCTTGATACATAATGCCGACGCGGAGCGGGGCATTACATACTTACCAACCAATAAAAAGTTTCGTCCTCGAAACTTCAAGGATAAACTTCTCGATATTCCGAGCAACGATAGTGCCATCCCTTGCCGTACTCAATCGAAACAGTCAAGCAAATCAAGTTCAGAAAATATTTGCACTTTAAAATATCTATGGACTTATTATATGGAATGCTCTATTGCAATACCATATCGATAATATCTCAGAGTCATAGCAACATATTTTAGGCCAGAAAATTGATTCAGCTCTGATACCATTATGTCATTGTCCAACCGATGCGAATGCATAGAACACTATCAAATAAACTCTAGTATGCAGACGAGACGAACCATCAGAATAGTTATCGTTGTTGCGGGGCAATTCGACTTATCACTTGAACACATTCAGGCACAATATGGTTCTCTCGGAGCATATGGGATAGTTAACATGTTCATGCACTCTTAGACAAGCTTTTCAGGATTCTTAGTTAAGAAGACTTGTTCGTTTCAAAGACAAGCTAGGTGAGTTCGTTCATTAACATGCAAGGCAGGTTCTATCATTCTCTTATGAAAATATTGCAAGCAAAAACTCAGATTATTATTAAGGCGTGCAAGAATCAGAGAACGAAGTTTTGTCCACTCACCTTGATACATAATGCCGACGCGGAGTGGGGCATTACACTCACCACCTGCATTGCATATCATTTTTGTCTCGAGACTGTAACCCGTCCTTTATGGCTATTATCACGCCCCGGTCCCGCAGGGCCGTTCGTCCTCGCTTTGGTCCCTACGAAACCGATCGTCCTCGCACGGGCGTGATGCCATACAAGCCTAAAGTGCGCTTGCACAAGGCCAAAGCTTTGAACAAGGGCAAGTAAGATATTCAATACTGAAGCAGTGGCACACATATTGCAGAAAAGTGAAGAACACAATGGCATATGAAAAACAAGCTCTTTTATTGATATCAAAATTGTTACAAGCGGCGCATGGCCGAGATTATAATTCACTCAAGCACTCTTCTCGATTACAATAACACCGTTCCATACATTATGTCCCTCTATACAAAAGCAACTCAAAGCAGGCACAACTCGATGCGGCTCCAAGCATCGACTCCAGATTTTCGGTTCCTTGGGATGAGGCACGGCTATCGCTTCCTCAGACGAACAAGCACCTAAGAACAAGCAAACTGTTGGTGGGTCAGCACTTTATACAAGTACTGGTGAGATAAAACAACTGAACAGAAGCTACACCCCCTGAAACCCACACTAAGTAATCATGTGGCAAAATATTGCATTACTAGTGATCTTGCTAGTTTTACTTAGGTTTATTTCATGCAGCTCAGAACTAGTCAGATTACATCTTTTGAAAATATAACTTAAAAATAGTTTGCATATTCAACTTATAAGCATACTATCGGGGCAGTGTTCTATCGTGCAGTGCGCAACATGTATTGTGCATCCATCTAACTCCTGGGGCAAAGTAGCGTATAGGAACTATCATTTAATCAAGCACACAGTTGAACTATCAATCAGAGGTCGGTCCCCGAGAAACTCAGGATTGGTAGCGGTAATCCAGCTAACCAATGACTCCTTTATCTGATGCTATTAGCAGTTGTGACACATGGTTGCACATTACTACCATTATAGCAACCGTAGCCAAGGTTCAGCTCTGCACTAATAGCCATTGTCCGACCGATGCAAATGCATGCAACACTATCAGATAAACTCTATGATGCACATCTTAATGAGCAAGCAGGCTTATGTATAAACTCAGATTCATTATTAAGTCGTGCAAGAATCAGAGAATGCAGTTCTGCCCACTCACATTGATTAATCGGTCGAGAACTCTCCGAGAAGACTTTTATTCGAGCAAGCAAGGCGATCTCACTTGTACATAGTGCCTACGCGGAGCGGGGCACTACATACTTACCCACCAACAAAAAGTTTCATCCTCGAAACTTCAAGGATAAACTTCTCAATATTCCGAGTAGCGATAGTGCCATCCCTCGCCGTACTCAATCAAAACAGTCAAGCAATTCAAGTTCAGAAAACATTTGCACTTTGAGAATATCTATGGACTTATTGTATGGAACGCTCTATTGCAATACCATATCGACTCAGAGTCATAGCAACGATTTTGGGCCAGAGAATCGATTCCGCTCTGATACCATTCTGTCACGCCCCGGACCCGCCCGGGTTGCCGCTCCGCCCTGCCCCGTCCCGTATGGCCGTAATTATCGAACCGGGCACGAATCACCGTGCCTCGGCGCTCCGGACGCAAATCACCGCGCCCGTACCGCGGGTGCGAGGAAGGAAGGGAGTTAAGCGAATGGCCCATTCGAGCTTTCGGGGGACGTGATGCCGCACGGGACTGGGGTTGCGCCCGTGCAAGGCCAATCGTTTAAGTTGATAGTTGACTATCATCGCATCAATCGAGTAAGCAGCGGAAAGGGACTTGTTACAATGCAATGCATTTAGCCAACTGAGTATTCGGGACAATCGAGGCAACTTGGGTTTCCTTTAGCAAAGGCACACGTTCGTTCCATACATTATGCCCCCTTATACGATAGCATTCTTGGGGCAACAATCGAATCCAGGATTCCGGGTCTTAGGGACTGTGGCACGCCTATCGCTCCCTCGGATGATCCAGTACCTGCAAGCAAGTAAACTGTTGGTGGGTCAGCACTTTATACAAGTACTGGTGAGATAAAACAACTGAACAGAAACAAGCATTCACTCAAACCAAGCACTAAGTAATCATATTATAAAATATTACATTACTAGTGATCTTTCTAGTTTTACCTAGGTTCGTTTCATGCAGTTGTCTAGCAGAGTCATATTACATTGTTTGGAAACATGTTTGGAAACAGAGTTTCATATTGAATATGCAAGCAAGCAATCGTTCATGTTTCAGGGTGTGCGCAGCGTGTCTCGTGCGACTCCAGGGTCTGATGCAAAGCTAGACACACGATGCATAATCTTAGGGGCAGTCATCTATCCAAGCCAACACAATGACTTAGCTATATGCAGGGCGGTCCCTGAGTATCTCAGGATCGGCAGCTGGTTGTACAGCATACCAATGACTCTTTATCTGATGCTAAAGGCAGCTGTGACTAATAGTTGCTTTCCACTATCTCTGTTGCAGCCGTGACACATGCAGTTCAGCTTTCCACCAATAGCCATTGTCCGACCGCATATGAATGCATGGAACATTTCTGACAAGCATTCATATTCTCTTAATTAGGCAGCATATTCGTTTCAATGACAAGCTATGTGAGTTCTCTTATTAGCATGCTGAGTCGGTTCTATCATTCTCTTATGAAAATATTCTTCTTAAGCAAACAAGCAATCAAAAACTCAGATTCATTATTAAGTCGTGCAAGAATCAGAGAATACAGTTCTTCCCACTCACATTGATTAATCGGTCGGGAACTATCCGAGAAGACTTCCGTTCGAGCAAGCAAGGCGATCTCACTTGTACATAGTGCCTACGCGGAGCGGGGCACTACATACTTACCCACCAACAAAGAGTTTCATCCTCGAAACTCAAGGAGAAACTTACGAAGACACAGAGCAGCAATAGTCCTCATCCCTCACTATCCCAAATCAAAACTCAAAGAGAAAATTTTTGTTGGTTGGTAAGTATGTAACTCCCCGCTCCGTGTCGGCGTTATGTATCAAGGTGAGTGGGCAGAACTTCGTTCTCTGATTCTTGTACGCCTTAATAATAACCTGAGTTTTTGCTTGCAATATTTTCATAAGAGAATGATAGAACCTGCCTTGCATGTTAATGAACGAACTCACCTAGCTTGTCCTTGAAACAATGTCTGCTTAACGAGAATCCTGAAACGATTGCTTAGAATGCATGAACATGTTCACTATCGTCTATGCTTCGAGAGAACCATACTGTGCCTGAACGTGTTCAAGTGATAAGTCGGATTGCCCCGCAACAACGATTGTATTCTGATGGTTCGTCTCGTCTACATACTAGAGTTTATTTGATAGTGTTCCATGCATTCGCATGCGGTCGGACAATGGCTATTGGTGGAAAGCTGAACTGTATGTGTCACAGCTGCTACAAAGATAGTGGAAAGCAACCATGAGTCACAGCTGCCTCTAGCATCAGATAAAGAGTCATTGGTATGCTGTACAACCAGCTGCCGATCCTGAGATACTCGGGGACCGCCCTGCATATAGCTAAGTCATTGTGTTGGCTTGGATAGATGACTGCCCCTAAGATTATGCATCGTGTGTCTAGCTTTGCATCAGACCCTGGAGTCGCACGAGACACGCTGCGCACACCTGAAACATGAACGATTGCTTGCTTGCATATTCAAATGAAACTCTGTTTCCAAACATGTTTCCAAATAATGTAATATGACTCTGCTAGACAACTGCATGAAATGAACCTAGGTAAAACTAGAAAGATCACTAGTAATGTAATATTTTATAACATGATTACTTAGTGCTTGGTTTGAGTGAATGCTTGTTTCTGTTCAGTTGTTTTATCTCACCAGTACTTGTATAAAGTGCCGACCCACCAACAGTTTACTTGCTTGTAGGTACTGGATCATCCGAGGGAGCGATAGGAGTGCCACAGTCCCTAAGACCCGAAATCCTGGATTCGATTGTTACCCCGAGAATGCTATCGTATAAGGGGGCATAATATATGGAACGAACGTGTGCCTTTGCTAAAGGAAACCCAAGTTGCCTCGATTGTCCCGAATACTCAGTTGGCTAAATGTATTGCATTGCAACAAGTCCCTTTTCGCTGCTTACTCGATTGATGCGATGATAGCCAACTATCAACTTAAACGACTGGCCTTGCACGGGCGCAACCCCAGGCCTGTGCGGCATCACGTCCCCCGAAAGATCGAACGGGCCATTCGCTTAACTCCCTTCCTTCCTTGCACCCGCGGTACGGGCGCGGTGATTCGCGTCCGGCGCGCCGAGGCACGGTGATTTGTGCCCGATTCGATAATTACGGCCATACGGGGCGGGGCAGGGCGGAGCGGCAGCCCGGGCGGGTCCGGGGCGTGACAGCTATGCCAGCGACTTTTATCATATAGATAAGTCATCATGCTTAGCGGCTATCCGTGTGCGAGTCATTGCATCGCATTCAATAATCTGAAACAGCTAAACGATATAAATATGAGACACTTGTGAGTAATAGAAATATTTGAACATCCAAAGCAACACTTTCGGATAATCTGTGTAATCGTGCACTCGGAACATAATCTCGCTCACAACACTTATGTTTGCATATGCTATTTGCCCCTGGATTTTATTATACATACTCGTGCATAAATTGACTTGGTTTCCTTGGACAAGGAAGGACGAATGGTAAGTTGGTATGTCTCACCGTGTTTTCTCTTATATCGCACGATGCACTGCCACACGAGTTAGGCTATGCATCTTTTCTATGAAACTGATCCTAAGACAAGAATAGAAAGATAACTTAATAGATGGTGCACATAACCTTTATATCGTGTTTGAATTTATCGAGCGGGCGAGTAGCATCCCCACCAGTGCATTCATGTACTGATAACCCACCAGATTGCTTGCAGGGTGCGGGAGAACCTCGTTCGGTGCGGATGCCTCCTTCGTACGTCCTAAGGCGTGGAGTTTACTTTGGATCCTTGGAGCGTTGTGATCCAGAATTGAAGCACATATACAGGAGATAATGTTAGAATATCGCCTATACATCATTCCATAAATGTAGCCACTTGGCACGCTTTTACTGTTTCAGAGGGAGAGGCTTGAGCGACTTATAATTTTGGCCTAGCGCTGCCTGTAATACTTGTTCAATATCAATAAAGAGTTGCTTTACTTCTATACTTGTGTTATTTAATGCTTCCACTATTGACGACTCTGTAAACTTGTTACCAATCGCCTACGCGTTTATTATTCCACTGCACTCGGATAATCTGTACGACTCTGTGTCTTAGACCTCTGACCATCAACATGGACCACGGTCTTGTACGGGCGTGACTTATACTCGTGCGACATCACGCCCAGATAGTGTAAGCCCCTGATTTTCAAAAAATATTAAAATTGGGACTTTTCACAATTTTCTGGAATTTTCTGGGAATTTTCTGAAATTAAAATTAGAGTTTTGAATTATTATATGATTTTTAATTGATATTAAACAACATTAAAATATCATGAAAATAACATTTTTGGGTGTAAAATGGAAAACTGGACTTAGGGTAATTTTTCTGGATTTTTCTGGACCTCAGACCTATTTTTAAATGCCTAAAAACCATTTTTATTAATTAATTATTTAATTAACTATTTCTATTATATTTATTATTATTATTATTATATATTATTTCTATTATTCCAGCCCAGCAGCCCGGCCCGGCCCATTGGGCCCTAGCCCGGCCCAGCCCCCTCGCGGGTCGGGTCGGATCCGCCAGACCCGCCCGACCGCGACCCGAAACCCGCACGACCGATTCCCCCAGCCCCCACGCCGCCCGACTCTTCCGGCGAGCTCCGCGCGAAGCGCCGCCCGCTCCGGCCGGCTCGCCCCTCTCTCCGCGGCCACGTCCCCCCTCTCGCCCCGCCTTGGCCGGCCTCCTCCGCCCTATTAAATCCCCCCCCTCTTCTTCTTCCTCCTCCAACTCCGACCCTAACCCTAACCCTAGCCTCCTTCTCCGGCACCCCCCCCCCAGCCGGCGAGCCACCACCCACTCGCCTCGATCGCCCGCCGCTGCCACCCTCCTCTGCTCCTCCTCCTCCGCCGTCTCAGACACCGCCAGCAGCTCGAGGTCGACCCGCAGCAGCCGGACACGCGAGCAGCCGACTCCGGCCGCCCCTCCTTCCCGCGCGCCGCCGTCCACCGACTCCGCCCAGCCCCGGCGAACCTTCCCCGGCCCTCTCCGGCCCCCCCTCCGGTCGGCCCCCGCCGTCTACGGCCATCCGCAGAACCGAAACCCTAATTTCCCCGATTCCTCGTGTCGTGTCGGACACGACACGGACACAAGATATCCCTGTTTCTCGAGCCAGTTCAGGTACTCGTATCTTGCACCCTGTATCTCCGTTTTCGATTCTGTAAATTTCTACGCGAAGCCTGTATGACCCTCTCGATGTCTGGACAAACTGTTCGGGGTATCGCGTCCTGTGGTGATCGCACACCGCGATCCAAAAACAGGAAAAAACAGACCCTGTTTCACCCCGGAACTGAGTGCGCCCCGCCAAACGGGACGACTTGGTCGCGTGCGGTCTTCACAGATACGTACGCATCGTCGATACGGACGTGTGAGTTTTCGTGGAAGCTGATTCGGGTGTGCGTGCACACCGGAATCAACACGTATCCGCGGACATCGCCCCGTATCCGCCTTTTTGGTAATTCACCCTAACTTCGTGCACACACGTCGGATCGAGACAAAACTTACGCCATCAGACTCGTAGCGATACGCTGGTCCTGTGGGTCAAGTTTGGTTCGATTCTGAGAACGTTGACGAAATCGAGTGTCGTGGGCCCCACAGGCCCCGCTCGACGGGCGATTTTGTGTTCGGCTCATCGGAATCCAAATATGGAAGTTCTGTTGGGTTCGTATCAGCGTTCCTGACCTGTTGACACTAAGTTTGGTGAATTTGGAGACCTTTGACCCGGACACATTTTTCGGTGCAAAGCGGGCCCACCGGCGGACCCCGTTTTGACCCGAAACTGCCATTTTTGCCCTTGTCTCCAAATTGGACCCAAGGACAGGCGTTTCTAGCTATTTGATATCTTCTGAGCGTGATGGTAATGTTTATTTCAGCATCTGGGCTCATCTCTGGATATTTTCCCAAGTACAATTAATCGGATCCAAACAACAGGCAAGTACCTGCACTTCAAGTTAATCTTTATATATTGTGATAATTAATTTCCCTGCCTTACATGTACCCTTGATGATTTCACCTAGTGTTAGAAATGCTGGATTTCATGTCTTGAATACTGGAGTTCATGTCTTGTTTTTCGTGTCGGGTGGGAGAATACTAAGGAGGCATGGAGTTTACCCTTTCCCCTGTATTGTCTAATAGCTGTTGGTACACGACTGTCCATCAGCCGGATCTCGATTATATTGTCTAATAGCCGTCTATGACGGCCGGATTAGCCTTATAAACCCCTACATGCCAACTATGTATTCTAAAAACAAACACAAGTTCACACAGATAGTTCTGGTCATGTTATATTTCTTGCTGACTATTGTGGTTTCATTTCCTGTTTCATTTATTTCTGTTTCTCATATTCCTGTTTATAGCATTAACTCTGAGATATTGATGTTCTTCTATGCAACTTTCTCAACATGATACTCAAGTTAATTGTCATGAATATTTAGTTTAATCTTGTTGTGCATTGTGTACTTTGCTCCTTTCCTGACTGGATCCGTTGTTTTAGGCGATGTTGAGGACTTTGCCCCTACCTATTATGCCCACTATGAGTTAGCAGGTGATACATATGAGGAGCCGGTTCCCACTCAGGAGACTACCTTGAGGAGGAGTAGCCAGTTAGTTATTATTTTATTTCCTTTTCAGCATATACTCGGGTTTGTCCCCGATCTATCTTCTGGCTCTGTATTAACTATGGATCTGTTGTCACAATTTGTTTTATAAAAGTTAGCATTCCTATTTTCTGTTACTTTCCTTGTCTATTTATTGTGGATGAGATAGATACTTATTGACCCCAGAAAAGACCTAGACAGCGTACTACCGCCGACACTGCGGCGTAGGCTGGACGTGCCCACGCACTCGTGCCCGAATAACTGGGTGCGGGTCGTGACACGTTTTTGTGGTGGCCCATGCAGGTCAACGACTAAATTGTTCGGTTTCAACTTAGGGACCGAACAGGCCTGCAATAAGATTGAGGATTTTAGGAAAAGCTCATCCACTTGATCGAATCGTTCTTGATATTCATATCGGCTTCGAATCATTTTATTGACTTGCATCCTGCCTTGATTCCTGTGCGCCCCTTATCGTTTATTTTTGGATGCAGAGTAAAGGATCTACCAGCAAGCGACGAGGTTCCTACAAGATCACCACGAGATGCTCTACCAGCATGACCGTGGAGAACGCGCAGACTCATAGAGTAGCGAATGCGCGTAAGTAATTTTTGCTGCCGTTTCTAGTATTGTTTAGCTCGTGCCTATTGGTTCGTGACCTCAGCCCCAACCTAGAAATTTTAAACTTGCTAATAACCTGGTATGCTTTTATATTTGATAACTGTAGAGATTGTAGAATCTTTTGCTACTGTGCTTATTGTAGGTTGTTTTGTGTACTTAAATAATTGTACCTCTTTTCATCATCATCTAGCGCACTTAATTTTGCCGTACTTAATTTATGCTGCTATTCTATAGCCTAGTTTTGCAAGCTTACTCTTTATCGAGCTTGTTCATGACAAGTGTATTATTGGGGAGGCCCACAATGATACATTTCAGAATCAGTGTATTACGGTCTGATCAACCATAGTGCGCTTGATTCGCCCTTCGAATTAATACTTTATGTGGATTGAGATATAGTCGACTAGTCTACTTGCCCCCTAAATACGTCCGAGCATATCGTATCAGCATTACCAGAATAGAATCTCGATCCTTAACCGCCTGACAATTCCCATTAGAATTCCTGAAAAACGCCTTGATCCCTATACCTCTGTTCTACCACCTCGCCCTTAAACTCTTTATTATTGATCCTCGTCTTCCCTTATTTCGGAAAGACAAAAAACTGTGGTTGGTATGAGTTGATTTGTAGTGCTAGACATACCCCTCAGACCGGACGAATTGATGATAACCCTTTATGACTAAGACAAGACCCTAGGTGCTGTATTTTGTGTTGCAGACTTGAAGATTCAATACCATGATTTATTAAGTTGAGACCTAGCCTCACTAGTTCTACAGCCTTAGAGAATATGGGTAAAATTCTAAGTTGGGTAGCGACCGCAATGTTCACCTGAGAGAAACCCGTTAGACTGTAATCAAGTGAGTCTGGACAGAGAGAACCCTGCCATAATTTAAATTTCGAGGACGAAATTTTTATAAGTTGGGTAGATTGTAAGCCCCTGATTTTCAAAAAATATTAAAATTGGGACTTTTCACAATTTTCTGGAATTTTCTGGGAATTTTCTGAAATTAAAATCAGGGTTTTGAATTATTATATGATTTTTAATTGATATTAAACAACATTAAAATATCATAAAAATAACATTTTTGGGTGTAAAATGGAAAACTGGACTTAGGATAATTTTTCTGGATTTTTCTGGACCTCAGACCTATTTTTAAATGCCTAAAAACTATTTTTATTAATTAATTATTTAATTAACTATTTCTATTATATTTATTATTATTATTATTATATATTATTTCTATTATTCCAGCCCAGCAGCCCGGCCCGGCCCATTGGGCCCGAGCCCGGCCCAGCCCCCTCGCGGGTCGGGTCGGATCTGCCAGACCCGCCCGACCGCGACCCGAAACCCGCACGACCAATTCCCCCAGCCCCCACGCCGCCCGACTCTTCCGGCGAGCTCCGCGCGCAGCGCCGCCCGCTCCGGCCGGCTCGCCCCTCTCTCCGCGGCCACGTCCCCCCTCTCGCCCCACCTTGGCCGGCCTCCTCCGCCCTATTAAATCCCCCCCTCTTCTTCTTCCTCCTCCAACTCCGACCCTAACCCTAACCCTAGCCTCCTTCTCCGGCACCCCCCCCAGCCGGCGAGCCACCACCCACTCGCCTCGACCGCCCGCCGCTGCCACCCTCCTCTGCTCCTCCTCCTCCGCCGTCTCAGACACCGCCAGCAGCTCGAGGTCGACCCGCAGCAGCCGGACACGCGAGCAGCCGACTCCGGCCTCCCCTCCTTCCCGCGCGCCGCCGTCCACCGACTCCGCCCAGCCCCTGCGAACCTTCCCCGGCCCTCTCCGGCCCCCCCTCCGGCCGGCCCCCGCCGTCTACGACCATCCGCAGAACCGAAACCCTAATTTCCCCGATTCCTCGTGTCGTGTCGGACACGACACGGACACAAGATATCCCTGTTTCTCGAGCCAGTTCAGGTACTCGTATCTTGCACCCTGTATCTCCGTTTTCGATTCTGTAAATTTCTACGCGAAGCCTGTATGACCCTCTCGGTGTCCGGATAAACTGTTCGGGGCATCGCGTCCTGTGGTGATCGCACACCGCGATCCAAAAACAGGAAAAAACAGACCCTGTTTCACCCCGGAACTGAGTGCGCCCCGCCAAACGGGACGACTTGGTCGCGTGCGGTCTTCACAGATACGTACGCATCGTCGATAAGGACGTGTGAGTTTTCGTGGAAGCTGATTCGGGTGTGCGTGCACACCGGAATCAACACGTATCCGCGGACATCGCCCCGTATCAGCCTTTTCGACAATTTATCCTAACTTTGTGCACACACGTCGGATCGAGACGAAACTTGTGCCATCGAACTCGTAGCGTTACGCTGGTCCTGTGGGTCAAGTTTGGTTCAATTCTGAGAACGTTGACGAAATCGCGTGTCGTGGGCCCCACAAGCCCCGCTCGACGGGCGATTTTGTGTTCGGCTCATCGGAATCCAAATCTGGAAGTTTCGTTGGGTTCGTATCAGCGTTCCTGACCTGTTGACACTAAGTTTGGTGAATTTGGAGACCTTTGACCCGGACACGTTTTTCGGTGCAAAGCGGGCCCACCGGCGGACCCCGTTTTGACCCGAAACTGCCATTTTTGCCCTTGTCTCCAAATTGGACCCAAGAACAGGCATTTCTAGCTATTTGACATCTTCTGAGCGTGATGGTAATATTTATTTCAGCATCTGGGCTCATCTCTGGATATTTTCCCGAAGTACAATTAATCGGATCCAAACAACAGGCAAGTACCTGCACTTCAAGTTAATCTTTATATATTGTGATAATTAATTTCTCTGCCTTACATGTACCCTTGATGATTTCACCTAGTGTTAGAAATGCTGGATTTTATGTCTTGAATACTGGAGTTCATGTCTTGTTTTTCGTGTCGGGTGGGAGAATACTAAGGAGGCATGGAGTTTACCCTTTCCCCTGTATTGTCTAATAGCTGTTGGTACACGACTGTCCATCAGCCGGATCTCGATTATATTGTCTAATAGCCGTCTATGACGGCCGAATTAGCCTTATAAACCCCTACATGCCAACTATGTATTCTAAAAATAAACACAAGTTCACACAGATAGTTCTGGTCATGTTATATTTCTTGCTGACTATTGTGGTTTCATTTCCTGTTTCATTTATTTCTGTTTCTCATATTCCTGTTTATAGCATTAACTCTGAGATATTGATGTTCTTCTATGCAACTTTCTCAACATGATACTCAAGTTAATTGTCATGAATATTTAGTTTAATCTTGTTGTGCATTGTGTATTTTGCTCCTTTCCTGACTGGATCCGTTGTTTTAGGCGATGTTGAGGACTTTGCCCCTACCTATTATGCCCACTATGAGTTAGCAGGTGACACATATGAGGAGCCGGTTCCCACTCAGGAGACTACCTTGAGGAGGAGTAGCCAGTTAGTTATTATTTTATTTCCTTTTCAGCATATACTCGGGTTTGTCCCCGATCTATCTTCTGGCTCTGTATTAACTATGGATCTGTTGTCACAATTTGTTTTATAAAAGTTAGCATTCCTATTTCCTGTTACTTTCCTTGTCTATTTATTGTGGATGAGATAGATACTTATTGACCCCAGAAAAGACCTAGACAGCGTACTACCGCCGACACTGCGGCGTAGGCTGGACGTGCCCACGCACTCGTGCCCGAATAACTGGGTGCGGGTCGTGACAGATAGGTCAAGCGATCGACCTGTGCGATGATTCGCGCCCAGCGGGGACGGCCGATTAGCCTGCAGGAGATCGGGGCGTGACATTGGTGAATGAATCCAACGGCCTTCCGATCCAATCTTTTCCATTCATCAGCAGATTTGTTCGATGGCTTGGCACTATCGCCTCCAATGGACCATTCAAATCCTTGTACCATAATAGATCCTCCATCATTGGCTTCCAAATTGCCTACCATATGAGGGTGATTATACATGTGTTCATCTTCTTTGTAGACATGGTTGAACCTCCCCTCTCGAGAACCAGATAGCTCTAATACCAATTATTAGAAAAGCAGTGCGACCCGAACCAAAATTGGCCACAGGCACGGACACGAAAGCGATGCCAAGCCACCAGAAGATAACGAACCAACATCTAAAAAAGTACCAAGATAGATTAAACACAGTATTTTCAGTGGCTATGTCACCTAAACAAAGTCCAATCTATATAACTCCAAAAAAGATACAAGATTGAAAAAAAAATGTTGAACCCTTTGCCTAAATATTCAAACCCCTTACCAAACTCAAGAAAAAAGAAAGAGATACAACTGAAATCACTCACTTAACCCCATATTGATCTTCCTAAACGAAGAAGACAACTCTCCAGCAAATCTTCTCTTTCAACCGTCTCGAATGGTGAGCCCTAAGAGCTAAGTACGAATTTTCTTTTAGATTTGCTGTGGACTTGCACCCTCAAATATCCTGTCTTGAGCTTTTTTTCCAACCACCCTCAACATATATATATAGGTTGAGAAAAACCTAATTTAAGGCAAAAAAAATCTAAAATAACCCATAACTAATCATGACCATTTAAATTTGATCACAAGAATATTCGATGCTGATTTGGGTAGGGGAGGGTGCACATGTGCTCTCCAAACTTCCAACCAGGCACCTCTATCGGACTATGTAACTACCACTTTTCACCCTAGGAATATTTTAGTAATTTTGCATATTAAGGATTTTTGATAGTTTTGCATGTTGCTAATATTATATGATTATATTTTTGTATTATTGGTTAGTTTAGAATTAATGGGAATGGCCTAGAATTGATTAGTGTTAGTTGCCTAGTTAATTAATTAGAATTAAATTAAGATAGCTGTCATGAAAGAAATATTTTATTTTAAGTTGTAGAGATTCCCTTCTTAACTAAATTAGATTCCTTTCCTTTTAATTTTCAAATTGAATTTGGAGACAAAAGGTGAAACCTTTTGAACCCAACTAATAGGAGAATGCCATGTGTCTTTCTTTTGAATTTTATTTTCCTCTAATTGCTACTTCCTTTCCAAGAAATAATTTATTTTAGATATCAATTCATGTCCTCCCAAATTCTAGATCTAGAATTCAAATTTTACTTTCTCTTCCCAATTCTCTTCATTCATTCTTCATCAAGGAGCAAGAAGCTTAGAGAGGAGTCACCGAGGAGGAATTCGTGTCCAAGTTATCTCTACCGTGTCCAAATTCGGAGTCCACAAAGGAGGACACTTCTAGTAAAGGTAAAATTCTCAATTTCACCTATTCTATGAGTAGGAAGCCTATTGAGAACTATATGGACCTTTTAGTTGGAGGAAATGACCCTTCTATGATAGATCTAGGCACTAGGGACCTCAATTTGGGTAGATCTATGCATTTGATGGTTGTATTGTTGGTTTTTGGGTCAATTTAGGAGAAATCCGAATTGTGTCTATGTGTTGGTTGTGTCGTGTCCTCAATAGGATAAATCGAGTTTATTGTGATGTATGATGGGTTCTATGTATCCATAATTGGATACGGAGAGTGCATGCCATGATACATTGTGACACAGGATTGAGAATTGGTATTTTTTTTCATAGTATTGGTTCCTTGTGTCCATATAATCATAGATCTATTATAAATAGTATATATTACTTAATTCTAGTCCTATTTTATATATTATATATTTTATGGTGTTTTGGTGGAGTTTGGAGTGGTGGACAGCTTGTATCATGAGAGTATCGCGGATTATTGGTGTGATGCACATTGGTGCACACAAGGTGTTTGTTGAAATAATTGTTGGTGTGTGTATGTGTTTATAGAGGAGCTAGAGTGTGTGTCGGTTGTAGTGATATGTAGGTGCAGGCGGATGGAGTGCACTGCACTTTATTGAAGTGCAAGTCAGGGGATGATGGTAGCTAGGTGAGCAAGTGTTTGTAGTGGCTTGTGGTGATGCAAGTATTGGTGAGGAAGGGTACACGGGTGTTCTAAGTTCAGTGACCAAGTGCAAGCAGTTGGTTTGGTTGGTCGGGTTCTACAACTGAAACCTAGTAGCAGCAGCCATTGCAGTATGTATCAACTGCAAAATAGGAGTTAGCAGCAGCAGTAGAGATGTGAAGGTTGTGTAGTCGGGTATACAGTAGCAAATAGCTCAGCATTCAAGTGGAGGCAGCACATCGTGGCACAGCAGCAATAATTTCAGGCGCATGGTTGTATGGATGCATATTTTTTATGCTTCTATATCCCCATGGTGTCGATCACACCAATGACCGTATATAGATAAAACACATACTAATTTATTGTCTTGTGCAGATGGTAAGTATACTTGTGTTTCAATGCAGGGAAGGGACGCATCGGTTGAGTAAGCAACCAATGGGCTATACGATTTCTATGTTATTTTTCTCTCAAAAATATGCAACTGATATGAACTGAATTCACTCTAGTTCTTAATAGCAAAACTATTTTAATGCATGCTCTCCTTTAATAAGCAAGTGTTGATTTAGGCGAGTGGGTTCGTCCCGCTCACCAGTACAACTGAGTACTAACCCACGTTTGTGGGCACCATTCCAGGCACTCAGGATACGCAATGCTAGTGGATCGATGATAAGGCGTTGGAAGCTTTCTATTATGAAGTATAGTTGAAGTCAGTTCATTTTGGAGGCATAAATTTCAACCTATACAAGGGCGTAATGTTCGGACGATAAAGCTTATCTGATGGAGCACACCTTGCCTTTTGAGTTATCCTTTGTAATGCAATCAATGTAGACGAGAGGCGTATTAAATATAAACTCTATGTAAATTATTTTGATTTCAATCAATGAAAAAGCATGTTTTCTTCCTATACTCGGTGTTCAACTCTCTATGAATGTATTTTCTAACTTGTGTTTCAAATAAATTTTTTATCATTGCACGTTCTTGCCTTGTACAAGCGTAACTCTAGGCTCGCATGGCATCATGTCCCAAGTGAGGACGATCGGTTCTACAAAGGATCCAAGCAAGGACGATCGACCTTTGCCTGATCGGGGTGTGACAGTATTTGACCCCAATATTTTTTTAAATTTAGCTTCCATTTTGGTAACAACATAATAAAAACCATAGACATTTTTATATTTAGAAAATAAATGAGACATGTTAATAATTTCTGTTAAAGCTAAAGAAGAAGTTGGATAATAAACTTTAGATAGAATACATGTAGCATTGTAAAATAATTTTAAAATTCAAAAATAGAAGTTGTAATTAACCAATCATTCTCAGTTACTTGTAAATCAAAACTAGGATTATCATTACAATATTATGTAATAACATCTTTAAACTTCATAGAAGATTTCAACATTAAATAAGTAAAATTCCATCTATATGGTGCATCCTTAACAAATCGCCTAAAAATAATACAATATTGTGTACATATTGTTTTAAAAGCTTGTTGTCTACTTGTAGAAGCGTTCAAGCTCTGTAACCATAATCTAACATTTTTTAAATTTAGTTGAAAAAATTTAAGGCATTTTTGTACAATCAAATTAATAATATGACAAGCACATATAACATGAAAAAATCTACCTTCTAGTAGAGGCAAAAATTATGTTTTCAAAACATTAATAGAAGAAGTGTTATTACTAGCATTATCAAAAAAAATTAAAAAAATTTTATTGTGAATATCATATTCACGCACAAATTGTATTATAGTGTCACTGATTACAGAGTCGGTAGGTAAAAATTCTAAAGTCTTAGACAAATGATGCATTTTTGCAACATTCATCTTGGATCTATATAATGTGTCGTGATACAGATATAAGCATAATTTTGCTTAGTAGTCCATATATCAGAAGTTAGAGTTAATTTACTAACATGCATAAAATTTTCTTTCAAAGCAGCCTTATCTTTTTAAAATTTTTTCAAAGCCTCTAGTCTAGCACTAGATCTAGAAAGTTTAGTAAAACAAGGAATAAGTTAACTACTTGCATAATCATAATAGCAATCACTCTCACCAAATGTAAAATATTATTCATCACAAATAATATATTTGGTTAACTTAGTCTTGTTACGAGCACCAGAATAAGTAAAGTTACCTATAGAAGATCCTTGACCACCGGTACTTAGCTGTGTTTGTCTAGCCTGCAGTGTTTCCTTGCCATAGCAACTTTCGTAGTGCCTTCTTAAGGTTTTCGTGCCATCACCCTTTTTTTCTTTTGTAAACCTGCTTACATTTCTTACATTCTGCAGCCTTAGGTATTGGTTTTTAATCTTTTGGATCTAAAATCGGTGCGCCCGCACTATCAGTGACAAATATTTTTGTAAAATAATTCCATAAAATAGATTTTTTTTCCTATTTGCGACATTTGTAGCCATACTCCTAACTTTATGAGGTGAGTACATTTGTGTCGGTGGCACAGAATCAGAAATATAATTTGATTATAATAATCAAATTATTAGTCCAAATCACCTCCATAAGGGTGGTTAGAACCAGTAGCATCCATATTTGAATTTTTTTTTAATACGTGTAAAAATTATATTTATCTACCAACTAAACAAAAGAGAGAAAGAGGGGGGGGGGAGAAAAATCGAAAATTAGAAGAAAAAAAAACTATTAAGGAAGAAAAATTCTTGTTACTTGAAGCCTCCAAGAAATTTTGCACTTCAGAAATTGCTTGCTTATAAATTGATTGCTTGAATACTGCTGTTTGGCCTCCAAAGAGTTTCATTTCAGAAATTGCTTGGTTAGAAAATTTTATAAGAGAAGAGAAGGAAGAAGAAACGCTGTTGTGATTATTTTTCATATTTTTTGGACTATTTATAGAAAAAATTTAAGCCAAAATTACCTCCTATGCCCTCAAAATATAATTGTTATAATGATATTTTGGTCATTTTCAGCAAAGTGACCAAAATATCCCTCTAATTTTCAAAAAACTACCACAAAATTGGAGATATTTTGGTAAAAATATCCTCCAAAACGGTCATATACAAAAAAAAAAAAAAAATCCCTCCCGGGTTAGACTGGACCTGGACCAGGCCTGACCTGGTCGACGACCGGGCCGGTCTGGGCCGGACCTACCGGAGCTCAACAGTCAACCCGCGGACAGAATGTTGTTGCAACCGGGCCAGGACAGGCCGGACTTGCGAGTCGGATTCTCCGACCCAACCCAGACTCGCATAGGAGGTGGGCCGAGTCGGACCAGTCCGTTGATTGGGTCCGGGTTGAACCCGGGCCGATTTTCAGACGGTCCGGTCCAATATACACCATGACTCTGCCATGAGCAACACTGTTTTTGCTACTATACTTCCCATTGGCATAATCGTGGCCATATGTAGAATTCTGATTAGAATAGTACTCTCGTACAAACTTTCAAGAACTATTACTCCCATCTTTAAAATATCTTAGTAAACGTGTACTTTTTAGTGTATAACAACTGGATTAAACCACTAGTAGTTTCGGTTTGATCCAACTCAGTATCCTGATCGAATTAATTTTTGGTCCGATTTTAAAAACACTGTTGCTACATATATGTCGCTAAAGTTAGAATGAACAACTCTGAATCATCCAAGCCTACGACCCTGGTTAAAGCAATCAGTTAATGATGATATGTTTGATTCCATCCTATGGAGAAATTTCTTCACACCTTAATGAAGAAACAACTCAATACTTGTGGTGATGGAAAAATAAAGAGAAGAAGAAGAAGAAGCTATGTCCCAAATTTGTATCATATGTGACAATAATGGATGCTCTCAAAAGTTTCTCACGCTCCCATATTCCGCGTAACTTTGAAGGTAGAATTGATACTAGGATCGGATCGGTTCGGTTCGGTTCGGTTCGGTTCGATTCCAGTTATCAATATCCAGATCAGACCCTAACATTTTCATTTTTACCAAACAAATATACAGACTTTTAAGTTCACTTTCTTTTTCTTCCACAATTTACTTAAATTAATCAATCGAACCCATGAAATATGATAAAGTATAATATATTTCTATGAATAATAATAAAATGTATCAATCAGAGGTGCTCGACAACATGGTAAGAGGTAGATCAATTTTAGGGAGTCCAGTTTTAGCAGACAACTAATATTTTCCAATATGTTATCCAAAATCCAATAATTAAACAACGGATCGAAAGTTTTGCACAGGGTCGATAGTATTCAAACCCAAATCGAAAATAAATCGGGCAAACAATACATCCGTCGAGGCTGACTTGTATGCATTTCGCAATGGGCCAAGGTCGGGTTGGGCTTTTAGGCCCGCGAGCTATGAGTGTTATCCATTGTCATACAACACCCCTTATTTCTTACTCAAGTAAGGTGAAGCATCTCCACTGCCAGTCCAGGATAAATCTGACAAGACTTTGAATTTGGATAACCTTCTTCTGCTTAGGACAACCCTCCCCCCTCAGGCCTAACGTTATCCGCAAAAGGTCGGGATTACAAGTGACCCTCTAGGACCAGTCCATAATAAAGATCAATGGACAATTAAAATTAGTTTCGATTAGGACAACCAAAATCCTGGGGCCGGCTCTACTTGAGGATAAGAATCACCTCCATTAGTTTCCATTGAAATTGAATGGCCCTCTACAAGCCAACGAAAGAAATTTACCGTTCCAAAAGCTAGTGTCTTATATAGATCCTCAACAGTGATATTCCACTTTTCTTGGAAGGTCACTAATCTTCACACTATGTTTGAGAATTTTGTGGGAGGGTGAAAGAAAATTTTGAGAAAAAAAAGAATGGAGAGGATAAAAAATTAATTTTACCTCTTCTTATTTATATGACCATGCAAAAAAGTAGGAAAAGAAAATAAAAGAACCAACTTTTTATTTGTTTGTGGGACATAGATAAAATTATTAATTATTTCTTGACTTATGAATACGAAAAGACAATATAAGAAAAGACAACGAATTAATTGAGGGATATTTGGGTAAATTTTATCAAAAAAAAATTCGCAGGTGTTCATTTTTCTCGTAATTTTGGAAGAAATTTTTTTTGGTGGGACTTACATAAATTTTTTTTCCTGGATTCCTCTCCTCCATTTGTTTTCTTCTCTTCTCAAAACATCTTAATTTTTAATTTCCTCTCCACTTTTTTCTCAATTATTTTATCCCTCTATTTTTTCTTCCTACCAAACATAGTGTCAGAGAAAGGCCCAAACAAGTATTAGGGTGCAAACCCAGTGCAATTGACAATGTTACCCAACTTTTTAGTTATGCCTGTGAGTAAACTTACCCAAGTAAGAAAGGAAGATTTTGTACAAGTTTATGTGAGGACTCGAGAGACCCTAAAAAAAACAGGAGGTTGTAGTAATTGCATTACAAAAATAGAGTGAGGTTTTAGTAATTGTAGTACAAAATTATAGTAAAATAGTTAAAGTACTGAAATAACATATATATACTTGATTATAGAACAGGAGGTTTTAGTACCCACGGCTCATGCATCGACAATGTTACCCAACTTTTTAGTTATGCCTGTCGCTGGCTGCTGTCGCTGAAACTCATGTTCTCCTCTCTCTTTTATGTTTATATATACAATGCATATATAAATATAATCTATATAATATATATATATATATATATATATAACACCCATAAATAGATACAAAAATATGTATAACTATAATATATAACACTATGACAAATAACATATATATAACATACATACACCTCCACATATATATGTACATATTAAATACATATGATAATAGCATAGTAATATATACATATATAACAACACATATATGTATACATATATAAAATCATACACTATATAAATACATAACAATATATAATATAACTATATATATAACCACATATAAATATATCTATTATATTATATATACATATACTACCACTTATAAATATATATCTACATGTAGAAAAATAGCTACATAATAATATACACATATAGTATATATACAGAGATGCATAGATCTAAGACACAATATTTCATAAATATATATATACACAATATTATATATATATATATATATATATATATATATATATATATATATATATATATATATATATATATATATATGCATATATAAAATTATATTTCTCCATGAAATAAGAACACAAAAGAATTAGATCTACAATTAAATTGCACATACATGGACCGTATCACCCCGTATCCCACTAGATCTAGGATACACATGCGACACGAGTCCACCACACATCCAAACGTACCCCGAAGGACACGAACAAGTCATATATATTATTTATGAACAATACGAAGAGTCAAATATAAATCTACGTGTCCGTGTCAAAATGTGACATGCTCAAAGTTCCGTGTCGGAGGAAAAACCCCCAAATCAACACGTATCACCAAATTGATGGGATACGACCTACACGTACCCAATTGTGGACACGACACTAGCCCCAAACACACGGCTCATGCCCAATTTCCCCATCTCCAGCTAGCACGATGGATTCCAATCACGACTCCTCATGATAAGTATCTAGGATGCTAACCCGTGTATCCACAGTGTCAAAATCAAGTATATTATACAACTAGAATTATAGAATTAATCAACAAAAATAAAAACTGTCAGAGAATGTACTCGCCTGTGGTCCTGAGGAAGGTATGAGGGTCGATGTCCAAGGCGAGATCACAATGACCTATTTTTAGAATGTCAATGTCAAAGTACTGAAATAAAGGAATAAGCATGTTTAACTAATTAAATACGAGGCCTCTAGGTCATGTCAAAGTCCCTACTAGGTTAACTTGTTAATACCTTGCCAAACTCAATACTTCTAGTACCCACCTACTACTAACTCACTTTTAAATACTAACCGTACCTAGGAGTCACTATGCCTATGATACTAGGTATCTCAATGCTCATTAGATGTATAAATGCTGATCTTGTAGATACTAGATGGACTCAACTCGTAAACTTAGTTATTAAGTTCTAACCTTGATATCTAGGTTATACTAGATACTACCAATACATATAACTCATATATATATATATATATATATATATATATATATATATATATATATATATATACACATAAACTAGTACACTACTAACTATATACATCTAGCTAATTTAGCAATAGCTAGACTAATCAATTCCCTAAGACCCCCAGTATTCCAATAATGCAGTTTCACTGATACCAACAAAACCTATTACCTACTGACTGGCACAGGTAACACACATCTGGTTATGCTAGGACAAGTATATGACTACTGGCAGAATCAAACAGGTAGTGTGAACTTTGTTCACTGATACACACAGTTTGGCCTGATCTCTGAGACAAGCTTATGGCTACTGGAAGGATCAAACGTTCACTGATACACACAGTATGGCCTGATCTCTGAGACAAGCTTATGGCTACTAACATGATCAAACGTTCACTGATACACACAGTATGACCTGATCTCTGAGACATGCATGGGCCACCACTAAAAATGTGTCACGACCCGTACCCGGAAATTGGGCATGAGCCGTGGGTACGTCCAGCCTACGCCGCAGCATCGACGGTAGAACGTTGTCTAGGTCTCAAGACTAACAACATAACTCATCCTGTCAATGGTCTCAACTCCATATGGAGGACAATGATAATACCTGGATCAACAATTTATCAAAACCGGGTTGGATCTCCTGGGTCGGCCGACCCATCACCTTTAAACATAGTTCCAATTGCAAATCTCAGCGTGACAAAATTTCCAACTGACTATTTTGAAGTTTCCTTTAATTCCGAAGTTCAAATTCACCTTTATTTTTTTTGTATTTATATTTTTGTTACATTTGTTGTTATTATTCTATGTTTATATTTCTGTTATAAAATCAAAACGTGTCAATTTCTGGTAAAAGTTAATAAAATTCAATAAATAAATATATGAGAAAATTATATTTTTCATGTATCCAATTTTTGACAATCTAACTAAATATAAGAAAATATTATTATTTTATGTGCATCTAGTTGACACGCCCAACTAAATCTAAGTATATTTTGTCATAAATCTTTCTAAAGATATACATAATCATGCAACACAGCTAAAATGACCATTACATTTTGGCAATATCGTGTCTCGTATCCATTGATTAATCAGAAAATTGTCTAGGAAAAATATAATTTGGTATAATTAACTGTAAAGAAACAAAATTTGAATTTTTTAACATAGAAACATTCCGTTAGAAGAATTGGCGGCACAAATTATTACTGGCAGAATTCGTGTAATTTAAAAATAAAAAGAAACTTAACGACTGTTAGCCAACTCCATTTAAAAAAAAGACATAACTGATCGTAGCTAATCTATTGGGTGCAAGACCATTTTATTTTTCAGACTTCAGAGTGTATTACTTTATTTGAACATTTTAAAAACTAGATATTTTAGATGCCTTTTTAGAACTATTTTTATTCATTTATATCCAAGAGTGTTTCTGCTTTGAGAAGCCTACATTGAAAGTTTGAAAAATTAAAAAAAAATTAAAGATAAAAATTACAACTTTTAAAAGATAAAATTTTATTTTTTGATTTTAATTACATACAATATCAAAGATAATTACAAACATTTACTCTTTTGGTTTATTAGTACACTTTCTTTTGTTGTGTTCTGGCCCACTTTTATTATTGTAATAAAAAACTTTGTCAATAAATTCTTCATTATGATTTGGTTTTTCTTTGATCTTTCAGCTTTGCATCGTAAATATGGTACTCAATTTTGACCTCTAACCAATGCACTTTAAGAGTGTAAGGGATTGGAATTTGGTTCCATAAGTTGCTCATATACATTTATCAATTTTTAGTAAAAAAATGTGCAGGATAGAAACTTTCAGTATTTATATTACAAGACTGACACGAAAAATATTCATATGTACACATAGTAGATAAGTATGCTACCACCTACAACATGAACAATATTTATCGTTTAAGCGAATCATATATGTTCTTTATGTTTCATGATCTAATATTTCAAACATATAGTTAAAAATACACAACATTTAAAATTGGTGTTCTTATCTTTTGAGCGGGCCATAATTTTTAGCAATCTCGGACACCGGTATGTTGTCAAATCATCAACAATTTGTTTGTTTTTGACATAAAGCAATATAATATAGACCCTAATACTATCACGTAATGTTATTGGTTTATCGTGATTACTCTAGTTATTAAAATATTAAGCAATTGTTAATATCAAATCTAGGGCACGGAACATAAGTTGTTACCCAATGCACAAAATTACAAGTTTTATCATCTATACAAACAATCCATCCAAAACACTTATGCATGTTCTCATCTTTAATTTTTTTTTTAAACGAAAAATCTGCATCCCTTTTGTTGTAAGATCTTGCAAACTTATCAAAGCATTCTTGATATTTTCATACTCCAATTACTTAATTTATAGTTTTTAAATTTTGTTTAAAATAAAAAAATTATGATAATTCTGTAAAATCACCCATACAACTTATTAATCATTTTTTACTTATTTGATATAAATGAAATATTATCTCATTGATCAAAAAATAATTTCAAAAGACTTTTTATATTATTTAAAAATTATGTTCATGAATCAGTATTTTTACTTTCAACAAAACATAAGCAATTGGATATAATTGATAGTTAGGTCGTGAGCAAAAAAAAAAAATTTATCTTAATATATATATGTAAGAAAAGTAGTATCAATACTAATCACATGAAAACATCTGTTTAAAAAATCATTCGTGGATGCCTTGAAACAAATACATATTGTTTGTATGTTATTATTTTATGTAGCTTTTAAAAAATATTTGCTCTCATGATTAGTCTCGATAATCTTAAAAACTTATTTTCAAGACTATTGTCATATTCATCAACATAGCTATCCTTAGTTTTAGCAAATGCATCTTTCCAAGCTTTACAATATTCAATACATATTTGGTGATCTCTAAATATATATCATATACAACTTACGATTTACTAAATGATTGTGTTGAGTTATGGTAACTTATTTAGTCCCACATCGGATAAAAACTAAGGAGAGACTAGCCTCCTCTGTCACGCCCCAGTCCCAAAATGCCGAGGGACTGAGCACGTGGCAATGGCCAGTAGCACGCACCGATGGACAACCCAATTTAATGTGTCCATCAGGGCATGCTTAAGCTTTAGTCTAACAGTAAGATGTTACAAGTCTCAGGTATTTCTAATCTCATCCACAGAATAAACACATATTAATGCCAGAAATAATGCAATAGAATAACTAAACAAATCTCAAATAAGATTATCTCGGGAACAATCCGAGAATCAGTCTGTTACATTAAGGAAATAGACAGGAAATAAAATACTGGAAATGGAAATACTGAGTGAATGAAACCGGTGCTCAGGAGAAGTCTTCTGCCACGATCTCGTCCTCAGGTTCCTGTTCTGTTCCGAGAAGTGCTCCTGTACCGTACACCTCGGGGTAGTTCTCCTCAGCTATACCTGGGGACATAGTCCATTCCAGGTCCTCAGGGGACATAACAAGGTACAGAAAATACAAGCCAAAATATATGCAGTGCAGCAATAATGAAACAGCAGGGTAAATATGTAAACCAGCTAAGTGATATGCAAGTGAGAGTTTAGTCATACTCAGGCTGAGACTACTACAGGATCAGTGTCGAAAAAACCATAGCAGTATTTTCTTGACAGGGCCAGTAAGGTACCAAAGCTCTGTATCAGAGTCTAAGGCACCGCCAGATAACAGTATTTATATTATATTATATTATATTCAGCCTTGATATGATAATACTCTCCCCACCCCATGTAATCTCACGTCACAGTTCCAGAAAATATCAGGTACAAGTCACGCAAGTTTGAACTAATGCAATGAGTCAGGATAGAATCTAAGCATGTAAACTGTATATGTCATGAAAATGTAACCTATACGGAATCACCAGGTATATCTCAGGCAATTCTGTCACATGAATAGTGTTAGGTGTCCTGGGTTGAGCAGTTAAACAAGTTTACATATGAATCTAAGTAAAATAACATAACCAGAAATATCTGAGAATTGGCAAGCTTTACTTGCCCACTGATGTATAACTAAGTCCAGGAAATAGGTAGCAAAGCTGCAAGTTTTGGCGAGGTACACTTGCCTGCGATTTCGGTTCCAATTGCTGCTCTGTCTTCAGTTAAAATTGCAGGCGGTACTCCGGTTGCTGAAATAAACATCACCATCAGATCCAAAAAATATCAATCAGCTAGAAACGCCTGTCCTTGGGTCCAATTTGGAGACAAGGGCAAAAACGACAGTTTCGGGTCAAAATGGGGTCCACATGTGGGTCCGCTTTGCACCGAAAAACGTGTCCGGGTCAAAGGTCTCCAAATTCACCAAACTTAGTGTCAACAGGTCAGAAACGATGATACGAACCCAATGGAACTTCCAGAATTGGATTCCGATGAGCCGATCACAAAATCGCCCGTCGAGCGGGGCCTGTGGGGCCCACGACACGTGATTTCGTCAACGTTCTCAGAATTGAACCAAACTTGGCTCACAGGACTAGCGTATCGCTATGAGTCCGATGGCGCAAGTCCCGTTTCGATCCGACGTGTGTACACAAAATTAGGGCACGTTCTAGAAAGTACGGATACGGGGCGATGTCCGCGGATACGCGTTGATCCCGGTGTGCACGCACACCCGAATCGACTTCTGTGAAATCCTACACGTCCGTATCGACGACGCGCATGTCTCTGTGAAGACCGCGCGCGACCAAGTCGTCCCGTTTGGCGGGGCGTACCCAGTTCCGGGGTGAATCGGGTCGTTGTTTTTCCTGTTTTTGGATCGCGGTGTGCGATCACCACAGGACGCGATGCCCCGAGCGGTTTGTCCGAACACCGAGATGGTCATATAGGCTTCGCAACACAATTTACGGAATAAAAAACAGAGCTACGAGCAAGAAGATACACGCACCTGAACGGGGCCCAAAAATCGAGGTTCAAATTATGTCCGACATGACACAGGACACGTGTCCCGTGTCCGACACAGGGGGGAAATTAGGGTTAGGGTTTGGCTGCTAGGGGTGTCGCCGGAGGACGGCGAGGTCGGGCCGGGGCTGCGACGGCTCAGGCGAGGGGCGGAGACGTCGGCGGAGCACGGCGCAGGGGCTGAGCAGCCGGAGGCGGCGCGGCGGCGCTGTCGATGGCTGCTGCTGCTCGCGGTGGGGGAGAGAGGCCGGAGCTGGGGAAGAAGGAGGAGGCACGGCGGCTCGTCGTCAGCGAGGTGGAGCGGTGGCGGCGTCGGTGAGGGATGCGGTGGAGCTGGAGGCGGAGGGGGAGGAAATGGCCGGGGGAGCGAGGGTTTTATAGGGCAGCGGCGGGCCGGGGAAGGCGGCGACGTGGCGTGGCTGGCGGAGGTCGCGGGGGTGCGTGGTCGGCTGAGCGGCTCGTGGCCGGGCGGGGCGGCAAAAGTGCAAGCGGAGCGGCGGTTGCGGGCAGCTGGGCTGGGTCGTGGGGAGGGGATCCGGGTCGGGTGCGGGTCGGGTGCGGGTCTGGCCGACCCGCCCGACCCGTCAGGCCAGTGTTGGGCCAGGTTGGTTGGGCCCAATGGGCTGGGTGATGGGCCGACTGTTTGGGCCGGGCTAAGGGGTTTAATAAAATAAATAAAATCTAATTAAATAGGTAATTAAATAATTAAATAATTATTTAATAAATACATAATAGTTTTTAGGTGTTTTTAAAATATGTCCGGGGCCCAATAAATTCTAGAAAAATTGCCCTAATTCCAGTTTTTCATTTTACACCCAAAAATATTATTTTCATAATATTTTAATACTGTTTATTATCAATTAAAAATCATTTAATAATTAAAACCCTGTTTTTAAATTACAGAAAAATTCCAGAAAATTCCAGAAAATTGTGAAAAGTCCAGATTTAAAAATTTTGAAAAATCAGGGGATTTACATCCTCCAATATATATATATATATATATATATATATATATATATATATATATATATATATATATATATATATATATACCCTCTTTGAGAAATAAATAAATCAATTCTTTTCTACATGGTATCAGAGTCAAATCTCTGAATCCTTTCTCCACAATTTTTTTCCTTTCCTCCCCTGTCTGTCACCCGACCCCCCCTCGCCTCCCTCTGTGAGTGGACAGCCCCTCCCTTCCTCCTTCCTCTGTGAGTGGACGGCCCCTCCCTCCTGCCTCCCTTTGTGAGTGAAAGCCCCCTTGCGCCCCTCTGTGAGTGGAAGCCCCCTACTACAGGTATAGTCGATGTCCCCTGTATGTGTCGTCAAACTCGTCGGTAGGCAGGGTACGTTGCTCATCGTACGCTGGTGTAGGTGAGTTTTGTGATACCCCGTTCCGCTCAAGCGGACTGCCGTCTCAAACGGCAAAAGTGCAGCTGTCCCGACCCGCTTTGCCTCAAAACGAAAAGCAAAGGATATCCAGACTTGTCCCTACAGGAATCCGGCTTAGGCTTTCAGATGCTCGCTTCACGTATCGCTCTACCGAGGCGAATCATCGCTAAGGTGGGTGGCTACGGTGAACTTGTCTTTGCTTAGCCAGCACACATAAAATCTGGAATGATACATGCTAGTCGCTAGGTGATTCACCCCCTGCATGCTAATAAACCCAACGCACCTAGCTAAGAGAATAATCCCAACTTGTATTGCTTGCTAGAACATGGAAATGAAATACTGCTTATATGTTCAGACCCTCGCATGCTAAGTCCCCTAACGGTTTTATCTCTTGGCTTACCTTCGGGCCCGAGCAAACGTGTTGCTTATGTTCCTTAGAATGCATGCTTGTCTGCTTGTATGTTGCCTTGACTCAATACTTGTAACATAAGCCAGGCCAACACCCTGTCATACAGGATATTGTTCAGACCGTCTAAGAGAATGGAAAACAGGCAATGCATCTTGTCTTGTACTATTGTTGCCTCAACAGCTTGCCTCTTGTCTTGTACTCTTGTCTTGTACTCTTGTCTTGTACGCTTGTTGCCCCAACCATGTAAATGGATAACTTACCCGAGACGACGTTCAATCACGGACAACTTGTGCACAGGGATGGTCTAGCGGGCGATGCTGGGGCACTGGCATCGTCCCGGTCAGGGCGAGACCAATTGTTCTTAGTCTCTTGTTCGGTGAAATGGCATGCAGCGCCTCTTGTACTTTCGTTGCACACCATTCTCGTCAAAGACTAAATAGTCTCTTGTTCGGCGGAGTGGTTTGTAGCGTCCCTTGTATTTCGTTGCATACCATTCTCGTCAAAGACTATACCGTCCATTATGGCATACGCCAGTGATCGCCTTGTATTTAACTTGTTGCATGCTTGCTTATAAATGAAAGATAAACAATCATCCTCGCTTAGCGGCTATCCGCGTGCGAGATACTGTATCGCCTCAAGGAACAACTAAACACCTGAACGATCTTGAAATAAATACTCGTGTTTGCATATGCTATGCCTCCTGAATGTTTATACATGCCCCTGCTTAAATTAATAATGTTTGCCTTGGACAGGGAAGGAGATGGTAAGTTGGTAAGTCTCGCCATGTTTCCTCTAACATCGCACGGCGCACTGCCCGACACGAGTTAGGCTATTCAATGGTTTGCATTAAACTGATCCTAAGGCAACTAGAAAGACAGCTTAATAGTTGTGCACGGAACCTGTATTACGTGTTTGGATTTGTCGAACGAGCGAGTAGCTTCCCCACCAGTGCATTCAATGTACTGATAATCCACCAGTTTGTATGCAGGGTGCGGAAGAACCTCGTTCGGTACGGATGCCTCCTTCGTACGTGCTAAGGCGTGGACAACACTCTGAAGCAACAGTGCGTCCGGGACTGAAGCACATATACAAGACATAATGTTGGAGCGTCGCCTGACCATCGCCTGTACATTCATTCCACAGTTTGTAGCCACTTGGCACACTTTTACTGTTTCAGAGAGAGAGACTTGAGCGACTTGTAATCTCGGCTATACGCCGCCTGTAACACTGTTCATATCAATAAAAGATCTTGCTTTACTTCAACTTGTGTTTCAATGCTTCCTCTATATTGTCAACTCAGAGAACTTGTTACCAAATCGCTATGCGTTCATGACTTCGCTGCACTCGGACAATCTGTGCGACTCTGTGGCTTAGAACTCTTGCCGCCAGCCAATGAACCATGGCCTTGCACGGGCGTGGATCACGATCGTGCGGCATCACGCCCGGATGGGTCAATGCGATCGTTCCGCGGGAGCGCTGGCGAGGGTGATTCCCGCCTAGCGGGAACGGCCAAAATAGCCTGCGGGAGATCGGGACGTGACATGTTGGTATCAGAGCCTGGCTTCTACGCCTTTGCACTTTGATTCGATATCTCTGTTTTGAAAGCTCGTTCATGGGTTATGTGCACGCTCTCTCTCAATGCCTCGATGAGATGTTCCAACAATAAGTCTAAATACTTTTAAAAATACGTTTTGAATGATATGATTGCTTGTCTGGTTGTATGCTGCGAGTGGCCTTTGTGCCAACCTGTGCGAACCCTTGAGAGTATCGCTAGTAGCTTGTCCGATTTTTACTAACTCTAAGTTTGGTTGAATGCATCTATTCGAGGGACGCCTTGAACTAGTGCACCATCCAAGACTTAAGAAAATGTAAAACTCGAGTGCTGAGACTTCGCTATCACTAAGCTGGTTGACGTGCTCACACTAGAAATGCATTTCAAAGCTGCGCACGATCTAGTCTAAGCGATATGCTGATTTCGACGCTTGTGCAAGTGAATATCCAAATGAACAAGTACAATGACTTGTCTAGGATTGCCTCAACCCTAGATTACTGCTTGTCCTCAGTAAGTCTCGAGTACGAGACTTTTTCTGAGTTGGGTAGGATGTGATACCCCGTTCCGCTCAAGCGGACTGCCGTCTCAAACGGCAAAAGTGCAGCTGTCCCGACCCGCTTTGCCTCAAAACGAGAAGCAAAGGATATCCAGACTTGTCCCTACAGGAATCCGGCTTAGGCTTTCAGAGGCTCGCTTCACGTATCGCTCTTGCTTAGCCAGCACACATAAAATTTGGAATGATACATGCTAGTCGCTAGGTGATTCACCCCCTGCATGCTAATAAATCCAACGCACCTAGCTAAGGGAATAATCCCAACTTGTATTGCTTGCTAGAACAAGGAAATGAAATACTGCTTATATGTTCAGACCCTCGCATGCTAAGTCCCCTAACGGTTTCATCTCTCGGCTTACCTTCGGGCCCGAGCAAACGTGTTGCTTACGTTCCTTAGAACGCATGCTTGTCTGCTTGTATGTTGCCTTGACTCAATACTTGTAACATAAGCCAGGCCAACACCCTGTCATACAGGATATTGTTCAGACCGTCTAAGAGAATGGAAAACAGGCAATGCATCTTGTCTTGTACTATTGTTGCCTCAACAGCTTGCCTCTTATCTTGTACTCTTGTCTTGTACTCTTGTCTTATACTCTTGTCTTGTATGCTTGTTGCCCCAACCATGTAAATGGATAACTTACCCGAGACGACGTTCGATCACGGACAACTTGTGCACACGGATGGTCTAGCGGGCGATGCTGGGGCACTGGCATCGTCACGGTCCGGGCGAGACCAATTGTTCTTAGTCTCTTGTTCGGCAGAATGGCATACAACGCCTCTTGTACTTTCGTTGCACACTATTCTCGTCAAAGACTAAATAGTCTCTTGTTCGGCGGAGTGGTTTGTAGCGCCCCTTGTATTTCGTTGCATACCATTCTCGTCAAAGACTATACCATCCATTATGGCATACCCCAGTGATCGCCTTGTATTTAACTTGTTGCATGCTTGCTTGTAAATGAAAGATAAACAATCATCCTCGCTTAGCGGCTATCCACATGCGAGATACTGTATCGCCTCAAGGAACAACTAAACACCTGAACGATCTTGAAATAAATACTCGTGTTTGCATATGCTATGCCTCCTGAATGTTTATACATGCCCCTGCTTAAATTAACAATGTTTGCCTTGGACAGGAAAGGAGATGGAAAGTTGGTGTCACGCCCCAGTCCCAAAAATACGTAGGACTAGGACACGTAAGCATGCCAGCCGCATGGATATGGCAACTCCAATATATGGAAACCAAATCCACACGTACGCTGTAATATGAATATCAAATCCACAAGTGGTATAACTGTAATACAAGTCACAGGGTAAAATCTAAATCTCATCCACCAAAATCATATAGAAATAAATAAACAATATCGATAAAACTAGATCTCAATAAGAAGTATCTAGGATGATAGTTGGATGGAAACAAATCCACTACCAACTCGAATAGGAAAGGTAAATACAATATAAGTACAACACAATCAAACCCAATATAAGTATACCAGCTATCGATCACGGCTCGAAGAGAAGACATCCACTAAGCATATACAACCATCCAAATCTGCGCTCCTACAAATACTCAAGAACAGATACACCTGGCAGCGGACCAGGTCCTCAGAGGGACGTAACAAGATACAGAAAATACGAGCCAACTTGAATACAGTAAACATGCATATAATTTGAAAATAAATAAGTACGCTGTACAAGACAATCTATATGAATGTAAATGAGGACAGCTTTTCAACGTATGGGCAAGGGTAGTCTACTCGATCTAAGCCTCACAACTCACACACCCGTCTAGAACATCAGAAATCGACATACCTCTGGGGTAGCGACCAGCGCGACTCTACAGAAATCGATATACCTCTGGGGTAGCGACCAGCACGACACACGCCCGTAGTGAGAACTATATACTACGGTTTACCAGAGTGGTTAAAAGCCCATACGCCTAATGATTGTCCTCCCATGATACTAGGTGCCATGTGTGTGTCAACATATCTAATACATAGTAATGACTGGAGAAAAACTACACATGCAAGAACTATACAGAAATGAAATAAATAAAAAAAAATATAAATAGCATGCAAAGTACTATAAATAATTTGGCAAGGTATCTTGCCTGGGGTCCTGCTGCTGGTATGAATCAGAGTCCAAGTCACAGTCCAAATAGCCTATGTATTACAAATTTATCACGTCAAAAGATAATTTATTTTAATTTATTTAATTCTGGAATAATTACTCTAAAATCCTATTTTAATCTTATTATTCTGATTTTTATGTTAATTCCTAAATTTTATCCAAAGAAACTGAATTTTATCAACTTGAGACTCATGGCACGCAAATCGAGGCGATCTGTTGACCGAAAAGTCAACCGACACAAACTCAATTTTCATGCATGATTTCCTGTAGATTTCAGTGTCAAAAACATGTTGGAATTTACGGCTCGTCCGAATTCAAATTTATTTGGGAATTATGGCACATACAAATTTTGTATTGTACACCGATGGTTAAATTCTAACCTAGAAGTTCTACAGAATTAACAGTATGTAAATACTTCGAATTAAATTCTGGGAAAAATATAAGTCGATGATCTCGACATTAGCTTTCCGAAACTTTAAACGGTTCATGATTCTGATTCCGGGTTCTCCCGAAATTGCGAAAATCTCGAAATACGTCTATTTTCGGACATGCTGTGCTCTACGAATTTTCCAGAATTTAATACTAATAATTTAGAAAAACAATTTATATAATCAGAAAGCTAACCTCATTATCGTTCTAACAAAAAAAAACTAGGCCTCGTTTGGAGTCCGTAGCTATGCGCAATGGCTTCTGGAAGATGAAGGAACCCTAGATGGCAATTCTCCAAAATTCGGCTGAAGAAAAACCCTAGAAATAAACTTAAACTAATATATATATATAGAGGAGAGAGAAAGCAGTCGCGGCTCAGATCTTGACACGTGGCAGCCATCCAACGCTGCCCGTCCCGTAGTCACTAACAGGCGGGCCCGGCACTATTTGCTGCGGGAGGCTGACAGGTGGGCCCCCCTGTTTGCTGACTGGGCAGAAATAATTTCTTTTTGGGTTTTCTTTTTCAGAAATTAGTTTTTAATTCAGTTTTTCATAATTAACTCAAAATAAATGCTAAAAATAATCAAAAAAATTCCCAAAAAATTCTAGAAAATATATTTTATTATTTAGAATCTAAAATAAAAGTTTGGGATATTTTTAATTAAGTTTGAACATAAAATAAATTTTCAAAGTTCTAGAAAATTAGTGTTACTAGTTTTTTTAATTAACTAAAAATTATGAAAAAATCCCAATAATCTAAAATAGCCTAAAAATAATTCTAAATAAATATTTATATAAGTAAATATACTAAAAAAAATTATTTTCTAATTAACTAAGATAATACTCTAAATAAATTCAACATCTATAATAAATATAATAATATAAAATATACACAAATACCTATTTTGGGTGAGGGAGTTTACAGTTGGTAAGTCTCGCCGTGTTTCCTCTAACATCGCACGGCGCACTGCCCGACACGAGTTAGGCTATTCAATGTTTTGCATGAAACTGATCCTAAGGCAACTAGAAAGACAACTTAATAGTTGTGCACGGAACCTGTATTACGTGTTTGGATTTGTCGAGCGGGCGAGTAGCTTCCCCACCAGTGCATTCAATGTACTGATAATCCACCAGTTTGTATGCAGGGTGCGGGAGAACCTCGTTCGGTGCGGATGCTTCCTTCGTACGTGCTAAGGCGTGGACAACACTCCGAAGCAACGGTGCGTCCGGTACTGAAGCACATATACAAGACATAATATTGGAGCATCGCCTGACCATCGCCTGTACATTCATTCCACAGTTTGTAGCCACTTGGCACACTTTTACTGTTTCAGAGAGAGAGACTTGAGCGACTTGTAATCTCGGCTATACGCCGCCTGTAACACTGTTCATATCAATAAAAGAGCTTGCTTTACTTCAACTTGTGTTTCAATGCTTCCGCTATATTGTCAACTCAGAGAACTTGTTACCGAATCGCTATGCGTTCATGACTCCGCTGTACTCGGACAATCTGTGCGACTCTGTGGCTTAGAACTCTTGCCGCCAGCCAATGAACCATGGCCTTGCACGGGCGTGGATCACGCTCGTGCGGCATCACCCCCGGATGGGTCAATGCGATCGTTCGACGGGAGCGCTGGCGAGGGTGATTCCCGCCTAGCGGGAACGGCCGAAATAGCCTACAGGAGATCGGGGCGTGACAAGTTTTACCCATCGTGCACCTACCCTACCATATAAATTTAGAGGTGTATAGATAGATAGAGAAAGCCGTGATCACATGTAGGTGCACGGCCCATGTTTAAGTTGCATTTGATCTCGTTCCTGTGCAACTGTGAAGATAGGAACACTTGTGACTAGTCAGGAGCTGAAAGAGATACTGGAGGGGATGGCCAGGATATTTCAAACCAAATTGGAGGAGACCTTATATAGTAGGGCAGTTGTGCCCGCACCAGAACTAGCGTACGTCATGAAGAAGATAGAGTTTCTACCCCATGACATCAAACTTGAAGGGACGAGAAACTATCTAAGTTGGTCTAGGAGGTTGTTATTGAACCTTCGGACCAGGGGAATTGAAAAATATGTGAAGATAGATTGCACTAAGCTAGAGGATAAGACGAGTGCTGAGTGAAGCACATGGAGTCACCTTAATTTTCTGGTGGTTTCTTTGTTGTTGACTTCTGTGTCTCCATCCATAGTTGGGATGGTAGAGTCGATCTGCAGTGCAGCTGATGTCTGAAAGATATTGGCTGGGATGTAGAGCTGGGAGTGTCATGCTGATGATGGAAGTTGAGAAAAAGATTGATTCTTCCATACAGGGGGAGAAGACAGTACTCCAGTATGCAGTGGAGCTATGTCGCTTATGGACGTACTTGGACCGCTATGATCTGTTATAATTGTGAATCCCGACAGATATTCTCCTTGGAAAATAGTACCTTGAGCGTAGGGGTGTGGCTTATTTTCCCAAGGATCTGAACCCGCAGTTTGAGGCTAGGAGGGCAGCAATGTGTCATCTGCCATCTTTTACATCCCTGGATGAGGATGTTGCATCGATGGAGCAAGAGGAGATCCGACAAGGTGATGAAAGACGAGACCTCATTGGCTGTCCGTTCGACATTCCTAGTGCTCCCATCAGTGATGATAATGAGTGCTATAAATGTGAGAAGAAAGGCCACATCAGCTACAACTGCCCCTCAACCCCACAATTCTGGTCGTGACCGAGGAGGCATAGGACAGATAGGTGGACGTACAGGTCAAGGAGGCAGGGGACGTGTAGGCCGGGGAGTTGCTCACCTAGCTATGGAAGATGAGACTGCTACCGAGATGACTAGAGCTAAGATGACATAGTTGTAGGAACTACGTCTGTTCAAGCTTCAGGTTGAGAGTTCTAAGGGCAAGGAACATGCCACCCAGAATCTAAATAACACTATCTACCTTGGTAACTTTACTGGTAATGCTGCTCATATGGGCAAAGGTATCCTGATTCAGGTAATTGCATCAACTAAATCTCATATTGGTTAGATCATAGACTCAGGTGACTCTAGGCATATCACAAGTGTATCTAGTGAGTTTATATTGTATAATCCGAGCAAGCATATGCATCCCGAGACAGTTCAGACTGCTGATAGGACATCCCAACCATCAAGGGTATTGACTCGGCCTATTGTACTTTATCTGTTACCATGTCATATTTATTGCATGTTCCTTCGTTTCTGGTCAACTTACTTTCTGTTAGCTCTCTCATTGATCAATTAAATTATACTGTTCTTTTTGATCGGGATGTGTTCTTTCCAAGAGAAGGCTACGGAAAAGAGGCTTGGGACTGGCATCAGGCGTAATGGCCTTTGGTACCTAGACATGGAAGCTGTAGTGCTTGCTGCTACTATTAGTGGAGGGCCAGAGACAAAAGAAATGCTTCAATACTGCAGATTGGGGCATTTGTCTTTGTATAGTTTGAATAAGTTAGAACCTGAGATAATGAAGAAAGTAGACAAAAAATGTTATTTTGTAATGCGTGTGAACTTGAGAAACATACACGTTCTACTTATAAAATGATTGGTCTTCGAAGTTTTGAGCCATGCGTACTTGTTTATTCTGATGTTTGAGGATCGTGTCCTACTACTTCTATCAGTAGATTCAGATGGTTTGTTATCTTCATTGATTGCTACTTACATATGACCTGGATCTACATGATGAAGTAGAAATCTAAGGTATACAAATGTTTTCAATACTTCACAGCGTATGTGAAGACCCAGTTTGGAGTACATGTGAAGATTCTTCGAACAGATAATGAGACCGAGTACACCAACAAGAAGTTTGCTAATTTTATCTCTCGTCAGGAAATTCTTCATCAAATTACTTTTTCAGACACTCCTGCTCAGAATGGGGTGGCTGAACGTAAGAATAGGTATATACTAGAAGTGGCACGTTCTTTGATGCTGACTATGAATGTGCCAAAGTTCTTGTGGAGTGAGGCTATTATGAAAGCAGCTTATCTAATCAACATGATATCGTCAAGAGTATTAGGGATGAAGACACCATGTGAGATGCTCTTAGGCTCTAATATTTTTATTGTTCCACCCAGAGTACAAAGGTACCCCGAAATACACTTATGCATGTCACGACTGTCTATAAGACAAGTGGGAGGACTCTAGCACGCCACTGACGACTCCTTTGGTCGGACAATCCTATCTCAATCCAATCAACACAAGAAATAATAAAGAATAAAGCATATATGCAATGTGTAAGGCATCTTAAACACATATGCATACATAATCATAAGAGTTGACATAATATAAAGTTACATCAACAGAAATATACATAAGTACGTAAATATACAACTAGCCGCGGTCCAGCAATACACATATGTGCCGTCTAAAGACGGAGGGAAACAAAGTTCCAAAAGCAAGGACTAACACATGTCCTTGGCTAATACACCAAAAAATGAAGGTACAAAAGAATTGGGAGAATAAGATAACTCACTCCTAGTCCGAGCCGCAATCCTATGAGTGTGAACTATCCAATGAAAGTGAAGGTATATCTGTAAACCCCCTCGACCAAAATTTGGGTTTAATTAACTTAGATAGTATGATTAGGGTTATTTAGATGCAATTAGAATTTATTATACAGTGTATTAATATTTGTGCAGTGATTTTATTACTTAGGACACCTTACCGTTGTCCCGATATTTAGGACACTACACTAGCTGTTACCCTGAAACAAACTCCATACACTTTTCCTAGACATACCAACCTACCATAATGACCTTTGTGCAACCCCCAAATGCTGATTTTTGTGCCTGAGTTTAGTCGTACAAAAGTCGTTACAAACGTCCGTACGTAAATTAAATTAATTGTATATTTACGTTCGTTGTCCGTTCCAATCGAAATTGAGACCCAACCTCAACCCGTTTTGACCATCCCTAGTTATGATATTATTATACTCTAAGCCTACCACGGCCATGGCGCTTGTGCCCACCCAATTTGGACTCTCTGTATTTATTAAATTAATTTAGGAACACCCGGTGCATTAATTATAATTTAATTAATGTAGTGACCCAACCTCACTCAAATTAGACCCAACTCCAACCCAAATCCACACACACACCCACAAGCCTCATACTAAACACCATACACCAATCTAGTCCACTACAAAACACCAAACATGGTGTTTTGTCACATCAAATCCTCAATTCCAGATATTGTGCAATTTCCTAATTGTTCGGGGGCTTTTATGCAATTTAGCAATGAGGTGCCCCCCTCTCATTGGCCCAACCAAATGAAGAAGAGACCCCCCATTCCTTGACCGGTCCACAAATCAATTCCCCCCATTTTCATGTACTTTACACCATTTTTTGGAGGACACATCCTAACCCTATATTTCAAACACATGGAATCCTAGCCACATATCCAACATGTGGAGGCCCTCACACAACCCTAGACAACTACCCAGCTGGCCCTAATCCCAAGGCACCCCCTCTCTCTCCTATATATATGACATGTTACATCATATTTATTCTCACACAAACCAAAAAATACACAACTAAAACCCTATTTTCCTAAAGCCCTCACCACCAGCCCGACCCCCTACCCATCTTCCCGCAGCCTCCTCCCGGCCAGCCACCACATCCGGCCACCCCCGCGACTGTCCACCTCCGACCAACACTCACTCCCCCACCTCTAGCCACCGCCCCCCGGCTACTACTCCGCCTACAGCCGCCTCCAGCACCACCGTCCTCACCAACAACCTCACCCCCCCGCAGCCCGAGCCGACCACCCGAACTCCTACCAGCTCGCCACCGTAGCTCGCCCGGCCGAGAAACTCCGTCGACGTCTTCCCCAGCCAGCCCCCTCCGTCCCCGCCGCGGCTCGCCCCCAGTCGACGCCGCAGCCGGCCGGCACAGCCCTCGCAGTGCAACCACTGCCGACTGCTGCTGTTGCTGCCGACTCTTCCCCCCGCGCTGCCGCAGCTCCGCCCGGCCACCCTCGCCGGCGACGACCCACCCGGCGGACCCACCTCGACCCCACCTGCACATAGGTATATATTTTATATACTTATACTGCAATTTATACCTAGTATTTAGTATTGCATTGTATAGATACTATTAAAAGTATTCTGTTTTAGTATTATTATATATATACTGTATTTGGTATATTTTATATATACTATATATATATATATATATATATATATATATATATATATATATATATATACCTGTATTTAAATACCTTATTATATATTTAATATATACTATATATATATTGTGTTTTTAGTATATAATATGTGGTATATATATATTGGTACATTATATATAAGTAATAAATATATTATACGTATTAGTTACATATATGTATATGTATATGTATATGTATATATATATATATATAAATATATATATATATATATATATATATATGTATATATATATATATATATATATATATATATATATATATATATATATATGTATATATATATATATATATATATGTATATATATATATATATATATATATATATATATATATATATATATATATATATATATTGTGTATTTAGTATATTAGAGTATTAAATAAATATATGAATATATATATACTTTGTGTATTAATATAATATATATTAGTATATATTATATATGGTTACACTTTCTATTTTTGTATATTATACATATATATATATATATATATATATATATATATATATATATATATATATATATATATATATATATATATATACATGTTGTATATATGTACTTATGTATATAAATGGTTATTTAAATATATGTAAACATACGTGTATATGTATTAAATTATATGGTATTGTGTATTTATATATGTAAATATATTTAATGAATATGTGTATATGTACATATTTAATTGTGTATTATTAAGTAATATATATAGATGCTATTTTAATATGTACTATTAAACATACGTAATTTTTATTATATTTAAATATGTATTAGTGTACATATATGTATATATGTTATATATATAAATATATGTACTACGTGGCCCACTAGATGTATAGTCAAGACCCTACGTCAGATTATTGCTGCAAGTAGTGTGTCGTGGTCGTACCATTGTAGTGACTGATGTTGATATTATTATATCATATATAGGATTGCTGGACCGTACAGGCGAGGCTTCAGGAGCAGGACATTGGCATTTATGGAATAAGATTGTAGAAGACTAGATGGTAGAGAGCTTATAAATGGAGAGATTTTGAAGAATTCTGTAAGGAAGATAAGATTAGAAGAGATTGAAGGAGAAGAATAGAAATATGTTGAAGAAGCTGTTAATCCCCTTCAATTTATAACATCCATATTATAGCTGTTAGCAATCCTACTAGTAATTTCCAACGGTCGTTAAGCTCTTTCTTTCTTTTTTTTTTCCTTCAAAAATATACATCCTGAATTTCACCTGTCCGAATGGCTGAATTTGTGCAGTTCGTTTGGCAGAATATTTCAGTACTGAAAATTTAGCAACTTTTATAGGTAATTATCTAAAATTATATTATTCTCTAAATTTTTTTTGTTTATTAATTATTCTGGGTTTCATATCTCACTTGGAATATAGGATCATGGATATACTTTTTCCTTACCTACCAAAACATTGTATATTTAATTAAATCATCAAGAGTGGTACAATAGTTGGAGAAAAAAAGGATTATTGGGACGGTTGTGGATACAAGATCATACCATAAAAGCCAAAAATAAAACCCCAGCAAATATTAATATAATACAACTTCCATCATATATAATTGGAAGAATAATTCGTTTTTCTTTTTTTCTTTAGAATCCAACCCAGCCAGGATGGATTATATCTATATTTCCTTTGCCACTAGAGCTAGAAGGCCATATATATTTTCTAAGCTGACAAGTAGCGACAATAAGCTTCTAAGCTGACACGGGTTCAATCCGGGTCATAATGCAAGCATATAACAATATATATACGTCTTCTTCTTCGTTTTTACTCTGAGCATGGAAGTGCATTTTCACGTGACAACTAACCCAAGGATGGTAAGGCTGGTATTGTGTCAATTTGTTGATTTTCATTTGAAATGTAGCCATCTTCGAAACCAAACATGGCGAACAAATCTGTTTGATATCCGCGTTTGTCATTAAAAATAAAAGGGCAACCAAGCAAAGTACATATGTGCCTATTTTATGTTTGGAAAAGACAGGACAACAATTTTTTTAATTTTCTGTATCTAATTATAACAATTTTAATCAGTAAATATAAATAAAATTAATTTTGAAAATATATATTCTACCGTAAAATCTCAACTTTTCCAATATACAATATTACCTCCCACCAGCTTCTACAAAAGCAAAGGACAGTCAACAGGTTCATCCAACTCCATTGCTGACAGGAAGCTTCTTCATTCGCGCGAGTTGGTGCAATATTTGTGTACATGCACTTATGGGAATTAAGGAGACAGCTCACATTTACCCCAACTTTCCTTGCATGCATGCCAGTGGCAATGGTCCTATATTCCTAGAATTCCAAGCCCATGCAAATTAATTAATTATCCCACCTCTATAAATTATCCTCTCCCTCGCCCTGGCCCTGGCCCTGGCCCTCGCCCTCGCCCTCATCTCCTTGGTAGAAATAATCAATGGAGTACTTGAGAAAGCTAGCCATTCTTCTCCTCCTATCCACATTGTCGCTCCTCCCTTCCTCCAACGCCCAAGCCGACACGAAAGGTCGGTGGAAGCTCCTCAAACGGAGCATCGGCGTCTCGGCGATGCACATGCAGCTGCTCCCCAACGGCAAGATCCTCGTCTACGACCGCACCGACGCCGGCTCCTCCAACATATCCCTCCCCGGAGGCAAATGCATCGTCCGCTCCTCTTGTAACCGTGCCGCCGCCTGTGTCAACCACACCGACTGCACTGCGCACTCGGTCGAGTTCGATCCCTCCGGACGCACCGTCCGCCCGCTAACCGTCGTCACCGAGACCTTCTGCTCCTCGGGCGCTCTTCTCCCCAACGGCACGCTGATCCAGACGGGAGGAAACGCCGGCGGCGACCACGCCGTCCGCTACTTCGATCCCTGCGACGGCTGCGACTGGACCGAGGACGTCCGGGGGCTCACAGAGCGGAGGTGGTACGCCACCAACCACATTCTCCCCGACGGTCGGGTTATCGTCGTCGGAGGACGCAACATATTCAATTACGAGTTCGTCCCCAAGCTCTCGGACTCCGACAAGGCCGCCTACAGGCTCCCCTTCCTCTGGGACACCAAGGACCCATCGGAGAACAACCTCTACCCCTTCGTCCATCTCTCCACCGATGGCAATCTCTTCATCTTCGCCAACACCAAATCCATCCTTCTCGACTACGTCAACCATAGTGTCGTCAAGTACTTCCCCGAACTCGACAACGGGGTCTCCCGCAACTACCCGAGCACCGGCTCATCCGTCCTCCTCCCCCTCCGGCTCGATTACAGCTACGAGAACGCAACGGTGGTCAAGGCCGAGGTCATGATCTGCGGCGGGGCCTACACGACGTCGTTCCAGTACGCGGCCAACGGGACCTACCTTCCCGCGTCGAGCTCGTGCGGGAGGCTGGTGATCACGGACGAGTCGCCTTCGTGGGAGCTCGAGGAAATGCCGCTCCCTAGAGTGATGGGGGACATGCTTTTGCTGCCGACGGCCGACGTGCTGGTAATCAACGGCGCATCGAGAGGCACCGCGGGCTGGGGCAATGCGAGGGATCCCGTCTTCGCTCCGGTCCTCTACCGCACCGGCCTGCTGACCGGCGGTGCCGCCCGGGTGTTCGAGACGATGAGCCCGTCCAATATACCCAGGGTTTATCACTCGACCGCGCATTTGATCCCCGACGGAAGGGTCCTAGTCGCGGGGAGCAATGCGCAGGTCCGGTACGAGTTCAGCGGCGTGCTGTTCCCGACCGAGCTCAGCGTGGAGGCCTTCTTCCCTCCCTACCTGGGCCGGAGACGGCCTATCATCACATCTATTGCGCCTAACGGGGTAGAGTTTGCTTACGGTGACAGACTAACCATCGAGTTCACAATGAACGGAGATCGATTGGGTGCTGCGGACGTGCACGTTACGATGATCGCGCCGTCGTTTACGACGCATTCGTTCTCGATGAACCAGAGGTTGTTGGTCCTGGAGACGGAAGGGCTGCGTTGCGACCGAGGGGAGTGGTACAAGCTCGACGCGTTCGCTCCGGCCAGCGAGGTCCTGGCGCCGCCGGGCTATTACATGGTGTTTCTGGTGCATGGTGGGGTTCCTAGCAAGGGGATGTGGGTTAGGCTAAGGTAGAGGTACGTACAGTTAGGGTTCATGGTGGGTGGGTTACATTGTTTTTTTGGCAAATATTCTCAAAGGTTGGATGCTGATTTAATATTTACTACAAAATTTTAAATTGAAATAATATAGACGCAATCTTCCGATTCTCTCTTTATTGTGCTATATTATAGTCATATATGCGTTACATTTGAATATTTTATTCTAATAAACAAATCTTCGCGGGCGGACATAAATTCCTGATTGATTTTGAGTAATTTACTAGCCATTAATTATGATCAATCGTGTATAGCTAGCTAATCATGCGCTTAATTGGAGAAAAACATTACTAAAACATTTTGTGGATCTTGGAATTATTTGATATTGAAAGCTAAATCTGGTATAGTAGTACTGTCGATTGTGTCCAATTTCAGCACATGCATTGATGCACATTGGGCCATTCAGTCCTAGAAAGCTGGAACTGTCCAAGGCTCCAAGCCATAGGAAGGGACGGAGCTAACAAAGGGGGCCTGGAACTCCCTGAAATTTTGATAATTTTTTTTTAAAATAAATCACGTTTCATCCAGGTTCTTTTCTATCTATAGAATATATATTTGTTACATAATTATGGTTTTTGTATTTTACACCAATTTTGAAGTTCCTCTCTAAAATTGGTTCTAATTTTTTTTATGATGTGGTTATTATTATTTTTTAATTTGTTTGGACCGGGTGCTCGGCTAACAAGTTCTAGTTCCGTCCCAGGCCACATGAACATGGGGACACCATTTTGCCAATATTGTTGTTGATCTCAAGCTCATTGCAATAGTACGTACATTTGCTACACGTATATTGCTCTTATTATGATGATCATGTACAATTAGCAAATGATTTCCCGTATCAATGTCTACATTGCATGGTACAAATGTGACACGATACAATAAAAATATATCATGACACGAACGTGAGATTCATTATGATGTTCTTGTATATTTTGGAGTATCTGTTTCGTGTCTAATATGTATTCAACATGTGCAACACAGACATGGCTCGTAGTCACCAAATCTTCACAGTATCCGTCTCTACTGGTTCCCAGGTTGTATACTTGCATTGGGACCATTACTACTATTATTTGATCACGATGGGGGTGGTTGGCCTCTGATATTAATGGCTTAGTCTTCGAACATGGCAACCATATGTTCATGCACAGAAGAATTTTTTTGTTTTTGTTCTGAGCAACTGGCCCTCTGTCGGCATACTTCATCAACAACGTTGACCCACACCACTGAACTCCTTTCCTTTTTCCTGATGCGCCATTAAACCTCACCTCCAAATATTGATAAGATTAGAGTGTCCACACCAATTTCTGAATTCTGTTTTTTTTCATCCACTAAAACTATAATGTCTGTTCACTCTCGAAAAAAAAAATTAATACGTGTCAAGTTAAAGATAAAAATTATTTTGGTGGATGACCAAAATCACTTTCAAAATAGTATTATAATGACTGAATTGACACTTATTAAGTTTTTATTAAAAAATGAACAAATATCATAATTTTAATAGATGAACAAAAATAAACTCATTTGTGAAAGACCCTTCCTCCTCGTAAAGAAGAAGGCTACAGATCGAGCACCACTCATTTATTTGAGCAGAGCCAATGGGTGGCAATTCTATGTGCCAATGGGGTTCATGGTGACAGACAACATATTACTCATTAAATGTTGGATATTTGTAGGTGGATCAAAAATAATGTTCTGTTGAAGTAGATGGAATTAAACCACGCATGTGGAGGAAGTTATATGTGTGAGCCCACTTGCAAAAAGAATCTCTCACTTTGAGAATGAGGACCAACCAGCTACCAGATACTTGTATTGCCATTCTTCCTAGTTGATCGTGGGGAAAAATAAAAACAAAGGGAAAGGGGGCATAGTAAGACAAGGCTACTCCTGCATGTCGCTCAAAATCCTAATTGAAGCTCTGTGCTCCCGACTCTCTCCGGTTATTGTATTCAGAAGCTAGCCAAATCTGATCACAGCATGCATGTAACATGTGAACATCTGTTATATATATATATATATATATATATATATATATATATATATATATCATCTTATGGTATATGAGTTAGATTTGGATTGAATTATTGAGATTAAAATGTATAGATATCACCACCTTTTAATCTCAACCACCCAATCTCAATCCAACCCATGTAACAAAGAGTGGTTCCAGAATTTGAAACCACCCGGTTGGTTCTATAGCACTTATATATATATATATATATATATATATATATATATATATATATATATATATATATATATAAAGTCATACAACTATGAATATATAATATATATACAATATTGTTGATGGAGAACAGATCCATATTCATATAGGAGAAAGAATTTGTAACTATATAAGAGAAAGAATCTGTATCCATATAGGAGATACATAAAGATGGAATTGAATATAATCCTAAATCTAATCATATCTTAACATCCATCTTCAAACTCATGATAAGTCAAACAACATGAATTTTTCTAATAGAAACTGAAACTGCAGTATGGATTGTGGCTTTGTAAATAAATATATCAGCTAATCAACGGATGTCAAATATGGTAGAGAAATTGTGCCTACCAAAAAAAATTCACGGATGAAATAACAATCAATCTCTATGTGCTTTGTCCATTCTTGAAAAATCAAATTTTTTACAATATGTATAGCACTCATGTTATCACAATGAAGCGGCGTAGGTCCTGTAGAAGTAATGCCTATATCAGAGAGCAGTCTATCCGTATGTTCGAGAACAAGTACGTGGGTACGTCCAACCTACGTCGCAGCATCGATGGTAGAACGCTGTCTAGACCTCAATGATAACCATCTCAACTATTACAAGAGCAACTAGTATCTTCATAACTCAATCATAGTATACTAAGGAAGATATGATTAGAAAAGTAATCCAAACTACTAACTAAGAGAAATAAAACTAGGACATGATATTGGAATAAGAAATACTAGTCTAAATCTCTACAGATGTCACCTTATGGTCCACAATACAAGAGTAGTCTCGACTATATCATCACTCTGAAGTCTAGGAACATGGGCACAATGACTCCTAAAAATATTATCCAGTCAGGATGGAACGAGTACAACTCTAACAGTAGTTTCAATACATGATAAAGACTATAGCAGTAATAGTAATGAAATAAATGTTGAACAGATAAGCATAGAATTATGGTAAGATAAAAGGAGTGAAATAGATAAGTATAACAGTAATGACAAATCAAATAAGTGAATCCAATAAACACAAGTAATGTATGAATGTAACCAACAAGTATAGAGTTGAACCAATGATATACACAAGTATGACATGTAACCAGAAACTATGGAATAAAACCAGTAAGATTATACCTATCTAAGTGTATTGAAATACCACTTTCGACATGTAAACGACTAGGGATAATGTACGACATCTCTTAAATGGAATGTGCGAGTGCTATTTAGACATGAAGAGGTGGTTCCAGTATTTAGGAATGTTTACATATCTACTAAAATATTTTTCCGTCTGACTAGTACTAATGGATCTAAGTTCCGACACGTAGATTAAATACAAAGACAACTAGACAAATATAAGTGATGCTAGTAAGAGTCATGATGTAAGTGATGCCAGTAAGAGTCCAGATGTAAGCCAGCAAGCATAAACACTAACGTATTTATGAAGGTGAATCCATATAATCCTAATTCGTATATCCATCGTGTCAAAAATTAAGTAAAACAATATTATAAACATGAATCATAGTAGCTATAAGTAAGAAAACTATCAAAGAATGTACTCGCCTGTGGTCTTAAGCTGTAAACAAAAATCAGTGTCAGAATTGGAATCCAAGTGACCTATATATGAATTTACATGTTAACAGGTGATTTGGAATCATAAATAAGCTTAACTATCTTATATTAGGTTTCTAAGTCAATTCTAGGTCAATAGGATAAAAGTAGATCAATACCTATTTTTGGGTTCTCAATACCTATTTGGTTGGCATATATAGTTATCATAGCTATTACCAAGCTATTTCTAGATTTTCTAGTCATACCTTATAGGTATACGTATTATAGGTATCTGTCACGCCCCAGTCCCAAGAGTACGTAGGACTAGGACACGTAAGCATGCCAGCCGTATGGATATGACACTCCAATATATGGAAATCAAAATCCATACGTACGCTGTAATATGAATATCAATCCACAAGTGGTATAAACATGTGTCACAAGTCACAAGGTATAATCTAAATCTCATCCACGAAATTAAATATAAATAAATAACCAGTACCTATGAAGCTAGATCTCAATATAAGTATCTAAGGATGATGGTTGGATGGAAACAAATCCACTACCAACTCGAATGAAAAAGTACAACACAACAATTACAATATAGGAATACCAGCTAACAATCATGGGGCTCGGAGAGAAGACATCCACGAAACATATATAACCATCCAAATCTGCGCTCCTGCAAATACTCAAGAACAGATACACCTGAAAAGGGACCAGGTCCTTAGAGGGGCGTAACAAGATACATAAAAGCAAGCCAATTTGAATACAGTAAACATGCATAATAGGTAGAAAATATATAAGTACGCAGTACAAGACAATCTATATGAATGCAAATGAGGACAACTTTTTGACGTATGGGCAAGGGTAGGCTACTCGATCTAATCCTCACAACTCATACGCTCGTCAGTGGACATCATCAGCCGATATACCTTTGGGGTAGCAACCCTCGGACTCCATCAATCGACATACCTCGGGGGTAGCGACCATCGGACACGACCACCATAGTGCGTGCTAGTGACTATGGTTTACCAGAGTGGTTAAAAGCCCATACGCCTAATGATTGTCCTCTTATGATACTAAGTGTCAAGTGTGTGTCAACATATCTAATATATAGTAATGACTGAAAGGAACTACACATACAATAAATAAATAGAAATTCAATAAGTATACAGAAATATACTAAGCATGCAAAATATTATAAACAATTTGGCAAGGTATCTTGCCTGGCAAGAAAGCTGTAAAGTGTAACGTCCCGAAGTCCAACACACAAGATCAGAAGCTATGGCCGCAGAACAAATATCTCCGGATGCTGAAATAAACATCACCAACGTTCCCAGAATAAGCAAAATAGCTTAAAAGTACTTCCCTTTCATCCAATTTGGACACAGGGGCAAAACAGTAATTTTAGATAAAAGTAGAGTCCACGTGTGGCCCACTTTGCACCAAAAAGTGTACCAAGGGTAACAGTCTCTAAATGGGATAAATTATAGGTCAAACAACTCTAAATGTCAATACGAACCCAACGGTATATCCAAATGTAGATTTTGATGGGCCGAACATAATTTCGTCCAAAAAGTCAATTGTGGGGCCCGCCAATTGGCAATTTTGTCAACTGTCTCAGAATTGCGTGAAAATTGGGTCACAGGACCAGCGCGTTACCACGAGTCCAGTGGCGCAAGTTTCATCGCAATCTGACGAGCGTGCACAAAATACGTACGACTTCTACAAAAGTTGCGACATGGGGTGTGTCCGTAGATACGGGCAGATTCTGGCGCGCACACGCGTCCGAATCAATTTCCACGAATTTTTACGTGTCCGGTTACGCTGCGTGCACCGTTCGGTACACTTGGTACACGGCGGGGCGGTCCCGTTTGGCGGGGCGCGCTCCGTTTTATAACTTTTAGAAATATGGAAAAGTGGGTTCACGGGGTTTTGTGACGAATTTAATTCTGTCCACAACAGTTAATAATCTAGGGTTATTTAATAGAAATTAAACTAGGTCAAGTGGTCTACGCATACCAAAAAGAATCACCGAATTCGGATCTCTATGGTGGGAGATACGAACTCGGCAACATGGGTGGTCACCGCAGTTTTCTGCGATCCCAGAATTCGGTCTGCTTGTGCCAACTTTGGCGCTGTTTTCGTCTAGGATTTCATGTTGTTCGAGGTCTACTATCATACAGATATGGAAGAGGGTTAAGGGGTGAGCATACCGGTGAAGAGGAAACGACGTTTGGTTGAGCGAGTCGACGGAAAGCAACTCCGGAACAAAGGTACCTCGTGTGGGAATCTGCAGTGCGTGGGGTCGCGGTCGTCGGGATTTGTTTGGACGGCCTGACGGGGTTCTCTGGCTGCGGTGGCGGCTCTCTCTAGGTCTAGATGAGAAGAGGAGGGTCTGGGATGATTAGGTCTAGGGTTTTATAAATAATATATATATATATATATATATATATATATATATATATATATAGGAATAGGAATAGGAAAGAGAGAGAGAGAGGGTTTGGTTTAGGTCCGCGAGGGGGGGTCTGTGATGTTGGAAATATGGGGGGGGGGGGGATCGGGTCTGTGTGGAATATGGGCGTTGGCTGTGTTTATAAGGGATAGGAATGTAAATGTTTGCTAAAGTTTTGCTTAAATTGCTTTAAGTTTTGCTTGTTGGAATGATATTCTTATTAGTTTATTATTATCATTAGTTGTTTATTATTAATTTATTTTCTTTTCTTTTCCTTTATATATATATATATATATATATATATATATATATATATATATATATATATATATATATATATATATATATATACTCATAAGAAAATTTCTAGATTATAATAATACACATCGTTAAGCTAGCAACTGCTCAAGGGGTCTCCTACATGAAATAAATTTTAAAAAATTTCTAATGGTCCCATAAATCCTCTAAGTGCACCAACACCTAAAATAAAAATTATTAAAAATCTATTTATCCTAATTAGCCACTAATTACTATAATTAAATTATTAATTAAAAAAATTTATATACGGTTTTTAGGGATAGGGGTTTTACATTCTACCCAACTTATAAAAATTTTGTCCTCGAAATTAAAATTAAGTCACGATAGAATTAGTTTAAAGGGGTGGACGATGTTGCGCATTGCACATCCCGAAAAATTATGGAAAAATCCACATGAGCAAAAAAAAAAAGGGTTTCTTCATGTGTCATGTCCAATGGTGTGGACACCTAAATACTCTTTTGCATAAAAGTGCCCAACAATTAGAAAATTATACAAAGATGAGAATTGGATGATGGGCACGTCTAGGATAAGGGTATGGAATTTGTTAGGAAGGCCGTTGCTAGTGTAGTACTCCAATTATCGGAGCACGATAAGGTGCGCTAAGTGATATAATTATTGCAAAGATTAAAAAAAAAGAATACCGTATTTTATTTCTACTGGATTCAATCTAGCCTTAGTCTCACTATCTTCGCCAAGTAGGTCTAATTTTTGGGTGAGGGGTTCACAATCTACCGAACTTAAAATTTATCCATCTATCACCTAAGGTTATACATTTAGGAAAACTATTCCTCAAATTATTTAATCATGTTATTCAATCTTCAAGGTTTTAACACCAAACATATCACCTATGATATGCCCTTAATCATTTATAAAAGAGAGTCACTAAGTCATGTGATTAGCCTTATGGGGTATATCTAGTACTATCAGTGTCAACTTATACCAGTACGAGGTTTCGTCTTTCCGAAATAAGGAAAGACGGAGAGCAATAATAAATAATTTAAGGTGAAGGTGATAGAATACCAGTACGAGGTTCAAAGAGATTAAAGAATTCGAAAAGAGAGTTGTCAGGACAGTTGTGGATTGAAATCCTATTTTTTGATAATTTTCTATTTACATGCTCGTATCAGTACAGTTATGTAACCGCTATGATATGTCAGACATGTCTAGGGGCAAGTATATCCGTCTACTACCATATATCTCAATCCACGTAAAGTAGTCATGCGAAGAGCGAACCAAGCACACTAAGGTTAGCTAGACCTTAATACACCGATTCTGATTAGGCAATTGTATCATTGTGTGCACCCAATAATACATATGTCATGAACAAGCTCGATAAAAGAATAAGCTTGCAAAAACTATGCTATAATAACAGCATAAGTCAAGGTAGTACAACAAACATAAATACGCTGGATTATGATAAAAGAAGGTACATAACAATTCAAGTTCACAAAAGATAAGACTCCATAATCTCTACAGTGGTCATACTGAATCCTTGTCTAAGTCAATAGTCGACCAAATAGGGGTATGGGCTTCTAAGCTCTACAGTCTGATGAAACATTATCTTCTTATGCTAGCACACAGTTAATGTTGTTCACTCACACTTTAATAATAGGGCAAAAGACTATGTGATACTAGGTTGTGAGGTATATTACCCAACTTATAACAATAAACTAATAGTGTAATCATCTTAAGGGTACCGTAGAAACTCTTGTTAAGGTCTACGAGAAGGGGTCTTGGTACTTATTAGGGTATCCTCTTATATTACATAGGTCATGGTCGTCTTACGTCTTAGTCATAGTGCTTATAGAACAAGTGTCAATAGTAAGGATAGAAGAGTTACTGGCCGTCAAGGGGAGAGGGATCTAACTCGTATCGAGGTGGGGTTACATGTTACGCAATTTAAAACTACGGAATAAGCACCAGGTCTCAATCTACAAGAATAGCTTAAACCATCAAGTTCTAACTACTAAGCACACAATTTCAAAATTTAACATTTACAACTATAATCCCAGAAACTATATGTCCTTAACACAGAATAAATCACCTGGCCTATAATCAAAAGTGTCAGATGGCACGAGTTGAAAGATGAAGAATAGAAGAACAAAATTTAGTCGTCGTGCAATTAGCGAACGCTAAGGTCGCAGAGGAACAATGTATAAAATTAATATAGAGGGCTCTAGATAGCATCATGGTTTTATAAGGAAAAGTGGTATGCTAGTTGCTATGTTCGAGGTATGATCAAGAGAAATATTATATTCATTGCTCTTGGCTTTCTAAGGTACTATCTGCTACTAATAAGACAATGATCTAAGTTTATAGTTCTAGTATTATCTCACCATAAGTGTTAGGTCCAGCCCTAATATTTAACCTTGGATTTCCATTGGTTCCTCAATACTAGGGTCAAATATTATGGTCAAACTTCTAACTAACTCAAGTAGTGTCTATACTACTCTCAAGTCTTCATATTACATCAAGGGGTAATGGTAAACCAATTCTAGAGATAAGAAATTCTAGGGTTCACTAGAAATTCTAAACTTAGTGGTGTGTCTATATTCTCGTTGTATTCTTAATAGGTGTGCTACCATAATTATCATCCTAATAACAGGGGTTCCTATATTCTAGAAGAAGGCTATACTCAAATAACTATTAGGGAAGTAAAGGAATCAAGCAGGATACAATTATTCAGATAGAACATATAGGAGGAAGATGAATCATAGTCAATTGTGGATGAGATCCTATACTCTATTCCTAGGTGCAGGCTTGTTCGGTACATTAACGTAACCGAAACAATATGCTCTCGACCTGCATGGGCCACCACAGTATCTAATAACTATATATATCCATATCTATATCTCTATATATATAAGTATCTCACCAATACCTTACACTAGCCCAATACCCTTTCTATATTTGTATCTTAATACCTACCTACTATGACACTAACACATCTCTAACGTTACACCTATAGATACTCACTTGTATCTAGGATACACAAATTTCATTCACATAACTGACACACTCGTAGGCACCTGCTATTTCAGCACTAGAACTCAACACTCACAAATAGGATATGGGCAGACACTCTGATGGTTGCTTCTGCACGCAAACACGTAGAAAAGACGCTTATTTACTTACACCTAGCTTATGATTTATTATATCTCTTACTTCTTCCTTATATTTATATTCATCTCAATATCTATTAATACGCTATATTTATACCAAACTGTTTCTATACTGCAGTCCCTTATCCTAGTCGTTTCACATATAAAAATACACTTTCCCACATTCAGGACACATCACATATTTTTATAGGAACTATGGTTTACCCCCACTGGATATGCATACCTTATTACAGATGCACATGTCACGATATCTCTAGGAAACATTCTGGGTTCTGCTACACAGGACTGGCTCTACACATCTACTGTCACGCCCTTGTCCTAAAATACGTAGGACCAGAGTTCGTGGGAATGGCCAGCTACGCATCAAGTGGACTCCAGCTCAACTCGAATACATATACGTTGTCTATAATAGGGCATTATTTCTAATATGACATCTCTATCTATATATCAATCCGCATAAAGAATAAGTAACAAGAATGAATAATATATTTTATGGTCTGTAGCCACTAGTATATATGCTCGATTCGACTCAAAAAAAAATATGAGTCTACAAAACTAGGCTATAAAATAGAATAAGTAAAACGAGAAATAAGTATAATAATAGATAATGATGAATGTAAATACAAATAGATTAATCTTATCAAGAATCCAAAAGACGTCCGGTGGGGACAAATCCACTAGTAGTAGACGTAAAGGTAATGAAAAGAAAATAAAACTAAGTTTATGATAAAATAGGCTGAACGATAGCGGAGTCATCCTATGCAATTGTACCCTTATTTGTTCTCGGTCCTTAGATAATCCTCATCTGCCAAATACCTGAAAAGAAACCAGGTCCTCAGTGAGATGTAACAAGATACATAGAAATATGCCAATATGAAACAATATAACCACGCAGAAAGGAACGATAGAAAATATAGGTATACTGCTAACTAGTCTATGTGTAAATGCAAACGAGTGCAACATTTAACACTTGGGATGACTAACTCGGCTACACGGGTAGCGCTATGTCGAGACGCTATCAAGACACAACAGGTAGAGCTTACCACGAGACACTATCAAATACTCATCGGGTAGTGCTCATCGAAGATACTATCAACACAGACATGACACGACACGTTCAACATAGCCTAAGCACCTAGTGACTGTCCTCACCACCTAATAAAACTACAAGTCGAGTTTACACCAACCAACATCTAGAAATGGTCAAGGACTATTATTAAATCAAGTATGGGAACGATTCGAGAAGGACACAAAACACATCTAATCATGTAACACATAAAAGTACATTATCTCTAACTATCATGCATGCAACTCTCCGTCTCCAAGTATGTGTCCACATGGTACAAATATACAAGAGAGACAGTTCAATGAAAAATAACTAACAATAAATCTACATCCAATAGATAAGAAAATGAGCACTATGAAGTAACAAGCGAAAAATACAGAACCAAGAAATATGAGGCATACAATACTGAACAATGGCAAGGTATACTTGCCTGTTTTTGAAGGTGGTGTAGTTACAATCTCAAGATGTACTATCCAATCTACTAGCTATCCAATCATGCTATCCCGTTGCGTACTCCATCGTATAAAATTTAGCATAAGTTAGATCTACAAATTCTACGAATAATTGACGATCCTAAATAATCAATTTTTCTAAGATGTTTACTAATAATTCTGAATAAATCATCAAAAATCATGTTTTTCCTATATTAAGTTTTGATTTGTATATTAACTATGTACTTTAAGTCATTAGGGTCAAGTTTGCAAACATTGGATTTGTGACACACAAATCGACGTGTCTAGTTGACCAAAAAGTCAACTAATATGAATCTAAAATTTGAGTATACTATAGATATCAATGCGACAAGAATGCTGGAATCGACGGTTAACCCAAATCTCGCTTTGTTTGCAAGATATCTCATTTATAAATTCTAGTTTTATCGATCGCTAGATCACTAGGGTTCTAGGGTTTGCACGAATTACATAGGCTAGAAAATTAATCTAATAAATTATAGAAAAATATTTATGTTAAAGTTCTTTGTGTCAACTTCCAAAACATCAAACAGATCATAAATTTGAGCTTGGAATCTCCCGAAATCTCGAAAACAACGTACCAAAAATGTGTTCGGATAACCGACACTAAAATAATTCTATAAAATTATGGTTACTAATTATCAAAAATAAATTATATATTCAAGATCCTTACCATGATACGGTTCTAACAAAAAAATGGCGAACAATTTCGACATCTGGATTAGTCGCTAGGTCTTCTCGAAAGTTGAAAAACTCAAAAGTCTCGTACGAAGCAACCCGCTTTCTCCATCCTCAATATTAAAACGGCTGATAAATAATTAGGGTTTCTAAATAAATAAATAAATATATATATATATATATATATTAGATCAAAATACCCATCCGCGGAGCCTGCCAAAGCCCCGCCCCCTACACCATCGGATCGTTGGGCCCGCCCGCGCGTATGCCCGCTCGATCCAACGGTCGAGGATCGCGGGGCTCCAAAATCGGGGCTCCCAACCCGAACCCATATATATATATATATATATATATATATATATATATATATATATATGGGCAGATCCAGAGCCCCTTTCATGGAGATCCGTAAGAGCCCCCGTCACTCCTCTCGCGGAGACCCGCGGGAGCCCCCGTCACCCCAACCGTTAGATCGAGCGCCCCCCTGATCCGACGCACGAGGGGGGGTGCTCCAACGGGGTTCCAAGGGCGGGTCTTTTGAGGGTGGCAGTGATGTGGGAGGTAAGATGGCACCTCACTCTCAAATGAGATAGCACCTCACTCTCAAATGAGGGTGGCAGTGATGTGGTACCATCCCAGCCCTCCATCTCAAAAAATTAAAAAAATTGGCAGATTGTACTTAAACCCCTCCCCTCACCTTTCCACCTTCCCTAAACCCAGTCCCCCCCTCTAGTACCCGCCGCCGGTGTCCCTATCCCCCGTGTGGCGGTGCCCCCCCACAACCTCCACCCCTCATCGCCTGACGCGTGCGCCGGCCACCACCCTGCGCTGCTTGACGCACGCGCAGGCGATGCCAGAGGGAGGGGAGGGTGTCACGCCCCAGTCCCAAAATACCGAGGGACTGGACACGTGGCAATGGCCAGCAGCATGTACCGATGGACAAATCCAATTTAATGGATCCATCGGACATACTTAAGCTGTATTACATCAGTCAGGGTTTTACTATTCTCATCCACAGATATAAGATAGCAACATCAGCAAAAGAAATATTAAACTTCAACCAGACAAAGTAAATAAATCGAAGAACAATCCGATATTAAGTCTGTTACACAAGTTCTCAAAGACAGGAATAAAGAGTTTAATTAGACAGGAAAGAAAATCTAATTGCCATAATATCTGAGCATGATGGAGCAGTTATTCAGGAGAAGTCCTCAGCGGTCACCTCGTCCTCAGCTACGGGTACTGTTCCGTGAAGAGCACCTGTTCCGTAGACCTCTGGATAAACCTCGTCTGCAACTCCTGGGAACATAGTTCGGATCCAGGTCCTCAGGGGACATAGCAAGGTACAGAAAACACAAGCCAAAATAAATGCAGTAAAGTAAATAATGGAACAATAGGGTCAACTATATAATCTTCTATGTGAAATGCAAGTTGAGAGCATCACTAGAACTTAGGCTGATACCACTACAAGCTCTGTGTCAGGGAGCCGATAGCAGTTATACTATGAATTATACTATGTGTTTACTATGAATTATATATATAATCAGCCTTTAGCCTGTGTGTCTTTTCCCACCCAATGTAATCTCACGTCACAGTTCTCAATGTTCATGTTACGCAAGATTAAACTAATACAATCAGTCATTTATTAAAATCTACGAAATTAAAGCTCAAGTCATGACATCTATATCCTATACAGAACCACTTTGAATAATTAGGAAGATTCTGTCTCATGCTCTGTGTCAAGTGTCCTGGGTATAAAGTACTTGATATGGCAAGTACGAGAAATATAAGTGTCACGATAACCAACTCTAAGTGACTTTACACAAAGCCCGCGTACGGTGTTGGCACCCGACTATGATCGGACGCTAAGCAAGTCACACGGCCCTAGGGTTGAGCAAGTACAACAGTCACAGGAAACCAAATCTGAAGAAAATAAATCATTAAACTGCATTTATGGCAAGGTACACTTGCCTGGGTTTTCGGCTCCAAATGTTGCTCTGGCCTCAGCTGAATTTCCAAGCAGTACTCCGGTTGCTGAAATAGACATCACCATCAGGTCCAGAACACTTCAATTAGCTAGGAATGCCTGTCCTTGAGTCCAATTTGGAGACAAGGGCAAAAACATCATTTTCTGGTCAAAGCGGGGTCCAATTGTGGGCCGCTTTGCACCGAAAACGCGCCAGGGTCAAAGGTCTCAAAAACAGTCCAACTTAGTGTCAACAGGTTAGGAACGATGATACGAACCCAACGGAACTTCCAGAATTGTATTCCGATGAGCCGTTCTCAAAACCGCCCATTGGGTGGAGCCTGTGGGGCCCACGACACACGATTTTGTCAACATTCTCAGAATCGAACCAAACTTGGCTCACAGGACCAGCGTATTGCTACGAGTCCAATGGCACAAGTTTCGTCTCGATCTGACTTGTGTACACTAAGTTACAGCGAGAATTAGAATAGTCGGATACGGGACGTTGTCTGCGGATACGCACTGATCCCGGTGTGCACGCACATCCAAATCAGCTTCTGCGAAATCCCGCACGTCCGTATCAACGACGCGCACATATCTGTGAAGACCGCACACGACCAAGTCATCCCGTTTGACGGGGCGTACTCGATTCCGGGGTGAAATAGGGCTTAGTTTTTTTCCTGTTTTTGGATCGCGGTGTGCGATCACCACAGGACGCGATGCCCCGAGCGGTTTGTCCGGGCACCGAGAGGGTCATACAATCTACGCGATACAATTCACAGAATTAAAATCAGAACTACGAGCGAGAAGTTATGAATACCTGAACTGGGTTCCTGAAAACAGGAAATATCTCGTGTCCTCGTGTCCTGGACACTGTGTCCGATACGTGTCCACCCTAGGGTTAGGTTCTGGGCTCCTGTGTCAGTGTCCGACTCTGCTGCTGGCTGACACACGGCTGAGATGGCCGGAGGGAGGCCGTCGACGGCGAGTGCGGGAGGCGACGGCGCTCAGGGAGGCGGCACAGGAGCTCGGGCGGCCGGCTGTTGCTGGCGGAGGCGGGTAAGTGAAGGAGGAGGAGGATGAAGGAGAGGGGCTGAGGCTGCGGCGGAGCTGGGCGGGTGGCGGAGCCGATGGCCGGGACGGAGAAACTTCGTCGGAGACGCCGACGGAGCGAGGGCCGGAGGGTCGAAGGGAGAGAGGGCGGCTAGGGTTACGGCGGAGTCCAATAAATTCCCGAAAAATTACCATATGTCTGATTTTCTATTTTACACCATAAAATATTATTTTTATAATATTTTAATATTATTTATTATCATTTAAAAATCCTTTACTAATTAAAATACAAGAATTTAATTACAGAAAAATCCAAGATAATTCCAGAAATTCCAGATAAATTGTAAAAATCTAAATTAAAATTTACTTAAAAATCAGGGGGTTTACAATCTACCCCCCCTTAAGAGGATTGCGTCCTCGCAATCAAAGATTAACCGGTCAACAGAGATGACACCGTTGCAAAATTTATTTGAATCAGAAAAATCAAGATTGAGAGTGACACCTAGGAAAAAAAAAATTTCCCAAGCATTAAAAGTTATGCAATTTCCCAAATATGGAAAATCTAGAAAATTACAGTTTTAGAAAACCAGGTTATTTTCAAAACTTATCAGGTTAACAATTCTAGGTTATTATCAAGTTCAAAATTACTAGGTTAACACTTAGGTTATCAATTATTAACAGGTTTAAAGTTATTAGGTTAAGTTATCAGGTCATGTCTGGGGTCACGAACCAGCAGGCACGAACTACAGAAATGCTAGAAACGGAACAACTATAAAGACTTACTCGCATTAGCAACTCCATGGTTCTGCACGTCCCCCACAGTCATCGCGAAAACTTGGCCGCGTCCTTGAGGTGGTGCTCTCTGCTGTTGCTGGGCTTGCTGGAAGAGTGCTGCTTGTGGTGCCAATGGTGGCCTTGGTTGATACCCTCCTGGTGCTGGTAGAGCTTGTTGGTTTGCTCTTGTTGCTCTTCCTCGATGATAAGGACAGTCCTTGGCTAAGTGTTGATTGGTCCCGTAAATCAAGCATAATCCCAACTTGCGTCTGCAGTCCTTCTCAGTATGGCCCACCTTGCCACAGTATTGACATGTAGGTAATGTCTGCAGAGAGGCTCTGGGTGGCTGATGTATATGAGGCCTCTTTGTAGCTTCTTCTTGTGGTGCTTTGGATGTTGCTGGTGGGGAAGGCCGCTTCAGACTGGTTTCTCTCCTGGTGACGCGCTCCATGCGTCGGGCTGCAGCAAGGACGTCCGAGTACGAAGTTGGTACGACGGATCCAATTAGTTTCTGTAGCTCGATGTTGAGTCCGTCGAAAAACTTCTCGACCTTCTCTACTTCTGTCGGGATCAAGGTAGGAGCGAAGCGACTCAGACGAATGAACTCGGCGTTGTACTCTTCCACCGTCATAGCTTCCTGAGTGAGGCGATTGAACTTGTCCCTCAGTTCTGATCGAGCGATAGCCGGAATGTACATCTCCTAGAAGAGTCTGGAGAACTCTTCCCAAGTAACTCGGTCTGGTCCGAGTCTGATCTCTTCGGATAACCACCAGTGATGAGCATTGTCCGTCAATTACATTATGACAGCGGTCATCCAGCGTTCTTGTGGAAGCTCAGCTGCTTCTAATTGATGCCGAATGTTGGTGAGCCATTCATGAACTTCTGTTGGTCCCTCCTTGCCAGAAAAAGTACGGGGCTTCAGTTAGCGGAAGTCTGTGATAGAGCCCGTCGGTTGCCGTCTAGCTGATAGGTTGGCCTGCTCCAGTGCATTTACTAGACTGTTCCTTAAGTACTCAGCTTCGCGACGTTGGGCTTCGGTTTGGACTTGTTGCTGAGCTTGCATCATTGCGTAGAACATCTGGAACATCTGCTGTCCGTCCATTGCTTGGCCTGGTGGAAAGGCAGGCATCTGTGGAGGAAACTGGGGCGGAGGTGGAATATCATCACGCCGAAATCTAGAAGATTGCGGATCTGCTTGTCTGCTTCGGTGAGTAGAGAGATCTCCACTCAATAGCGTCACTTCATCTTCTCCGTAGGTGGTTTCAGCACCTATTGGTGTTCTTGCTGGAGTTCCGTCATTTGTTTGTGAATCCATTTCTCTGCATCAAAATAAACTATAAGAGGCACACAGGAGTCAAGGCAAGATGCAATTCAAAAATGAATACGATACAGATATCAAGAACGTTTGCAAACAAGTGGATGAGATCCTAAAACTGATCCTATTCTTATTGCAGGCCTGTTCGGTCCCTAAGTTAAAACCGAACAATTTAGTCGTTGACCTGCATGGGCCACCACAAAAACTATGTCACGCCCCAGTCCCAAAATACCGAGGGACTGGACACGTGGCAATGGCCAGCAGCATGTACCGATGGACAAACCCAATTTAATAGATCCATCGGACATACTTAAGCTGTATTACATCAGTCAGGGTTTTACTATTCTCATCCACAGATATAAGATAGCAACATCAGCAAAAGAAATATTAAACTTCAACCAGACAAAGTAAATAAATCGGAGAACAATCCGATATTAAGTCTGTTACACAAGTTCTCAAAGACAGGAATAAAGAGTTTAATTAGACAGGAAAGAAAATCTAATTGCCATAATATTTGAGCATGATGGAGCAGTTGTTCAGGAGAAGTCCTCAGCGGTCACCTCGTCCTCAGCTACAGGTACTGTTCCGTGAAGAGCACCTGTTCCGTAGACCTCTGGATAAACCTCGTCTGCAACTCCCGGGAACATAGTTCGGATCCAGGTCCTCAGGGGACATAGCAAGGTACAGAAAACACAAGCCAAAATAAATGCAGTAAAGTAAATAATGGAACAATAGGGTCAACTATATAATCTTCTATGTGAAATACAAGTTGAGAGCATCACTAGAACTTAGGCTGATACCACTACAAGCTCTGTGTCGGGGAGCCGATAGCAATTATACTATGAATTATACTATGTGTTTACTATAAATTATATATATAATCAGCCTTTAGCCTGTGTGTCTCTCCCCACCCAATGTAATCTCACGTCACAGTTCTCAATGTTCATGTTACGCTAGATTAAACTAATGCAATCAGTCATTTATTAAAATCTAAGAAATTAAAGCTCAAGTCATGACATCTATATCCTATACAGAACCACTTTGAATAATCAGGAAGATTCTTTCTCATGCTCTGTGTCAAGTGTCCTGGGTATAAAGTACTTGATATGGCAAGTACGAGAAATATAAGTGTCACGATAACCAACTCTAAGTGACTTTACACAAAGCCCGCATACGGTGTTGGCACCCAACTATGATCGGACGCTAAGCAAGTCACATGGCCCTAGGGTTGAGCAAGTACAACAGTCACAGGAAACTAAATCTGAAGAAAATAAATCATTAAACTGTATTTATGGCAAGGTACACTTGCCTGGGTTTTCGGCTCCAAATGTTGCTCTGGCCTCAGCTGGATTTCCAAACAGTACCCCGGTTGCTGAAATAGACATCATCATCAGGTCCAGAACACTTCAATCAGCTAGGAACGCCTGTCCTTGAGTCCAATTTGGAGACAAGGACAAAAACGTCATTTTCTGGTCAAAGCGGGGTCCAATTGTGGGCCGCTTTGCACCGAAAATACGCCAGGGTCAAAGGTCTCAAAAATAGTCCAACTTAGTGTCAACAGGTCAGGAACGATGATACGAACCCAACGGAACTTCCAGAATTGGATTCCGATGAGCCGTTCTCAAAATCGCCCGTTGGGTGGAGCCTGTGGGGCCCACGACACACGATTTTGTCAACGTTCTCAGAATCGAACCAAACTTGGCTCACAGGACCAGCGTATTGCTACGAGTCCAATGGCATAAGTTTCGTCTCGATCTGACTTGTGTACACTAAGTTACAGCGAGAATCAGAATAATCGGATACGGAGCGTTGTCCACGGATACGCACTGATCCCGGTGTGCACGCACATCCAAATCAGCTTCTGCGAAATCCCGTACGTCCGTATCAACGACGCGCACATATCTGTGAAGACCGCACGCGACTAAGTCGTCCCGTTTGGCGGGGCGTACTCGATTCCGGGGTGAAACATGGCTTAGTTTTTTTCCTGTTTTTGGATCGCGGTGTGCGATCACCACAGGACGCGATGCCCCGAGCGGTTTGTCCGGGCACCGAGAGGGTCATACAGTCTACGCGATACAATTCACAGAATTAAAATTGGAGCTACGAGCGAGAAGTTATGAATACCTAAACTGGGTTCCTGGAAACAGGAAATATCTCGTGTCCTCGTGTCCTGGACACTGTGTCCGACACGTGTCCACCCTAGGGTTAGGTTCTGGGCTCCTGTGTCAGTGTCCGACTCTGCTGATGGCTGACACACGGCTGAGATGGCCGGAGGGAGGCCGTCGACGGCGAGTGCGGGAGACGGCGGCGCTCAGGGAGGCGGCACAGGAGCTCGGGCGGCCGGTTGTTGCTGGCGGAGGCGGGTAAGTGAAGGAGGAGGAGGATGAAGGAGAGGGGCTGAGGCTGCGGCGGAGCTGGGCGGGTGGCGGAGACGATGGCCGGTACGAAGAAACTTCGTCGGAGACGCCGACGGAGCGAGGGCCGGAGGGTCGAAGGGAGAGAGGGCGGCTAGGGTTATGGCGGGGTCCAATAAATTCTCGGAAAATTACCATATGTCTGATTTTCTATTTTACACCATAAAATATTCTTTTCATAATATTTTAATATTATTTATTATCATTTAAAAATCCTTTAATAATTAAAATATAAGAATTTAATTACAGAAAAATCTAAGATAATTCCAGATAATTCCAGATAAATTATAAAAATACAAATTAAAATTTACTTAAAAATCAGGGGGTTTACAGAGGGAATGCGTGGATGCACGCGTGTCATGCCCCTATCCCAAAAATACATAGGACTAGGAATACATAAGCATGTCAGCCGTATGTATATGTCACTACTAGAAAAAGCGGGATTAGCGACGCATTTTAGCGACTCCGAACGAAACCGTCGCTAAATCAGCGACTCCGTTAAAAACGTCGCTAGACATCGCTGAATGGCGACATTTAGCGACGTTTAGTGACTTTTATTAAGATTTAAAAATATTAGTCGCTATAAGTTTGATTAAGGTCGCTAAACGTCGCTAATATGTATAATTTAGCGACGTTTAGCGTCGTAATTAGCGACGTATGTATTAAAAATATTTAGCAAGGTATTTAGCGACGTGTTTGACGTCGCTAAATTTTTATTTAGCGACATTTTTTTTACGTCGCTAAACGTCGCTAAATTTTGGTTAATTAGGGCTCAGTTTTCTTTTCCCCATCTACGAAAATTTCGAAAGTTTTCGTAACCTTTCGATTTCCCCCACACCCCCTTCTCCGGCGACCGACGACCGACTCTCCACGGCTGCGGCTACTCCGGCATCCCCCTCCTCCTCCTCGAGCTCTAGGTAAACCCTAACTCTCTCTCTCTCTCTCTCTCTCTCTCTCTCTCTCTCTCATACACATGTGACACTGACACAACACACACTTGACAGACACGACACACACACACAAGCGCATACGACAAACACACACAGACGCAGACACACACATGCACCCACAGACGCAGACATACACACACAGATACTGACACACACACACGACACCTAGGGTTAGGGTTAGGTTTTTTGACCTGGGGTTAGGGTTAGGGTTAGGTTTAGGGTTTTTGATCAGGGGTTAGGGTTAGGGTTAGGGCTAGGTTTTTTGACCTGGGTTAGGGTTAGGGTTAGGGTTAGGTTTTTTGATCTGGGTTAAGGCTGGGGATAATAAGGAAAAAAAATCAAGGTTTACATAAAACAAGAAATGTACAAGGAGAAAGCAATACATTTTGTTTATGTTTCAAACTGTTCTAATGATGGATATCCATTTCCAGTAAACTAATAACTAATTAGACAGTGATCAATTTGGTGGCTTGTTATTTAACTTTTTAGGTCTCTCTTACATGCTTTATTCCAATATACAACTTTACAGGCTGATTAATAATGCATCTTAATAAGTCTGTGTATGATCTATAATTCTTTAATAGTATCGTGCTCTCATGTTTCGATATTGTGTTTTGCCAATTATGATGTTCTCACATCATAAGTCAGAACATTACTTGTACTTGATGTTCATGTTTATGGTTGTCCCAGTTGCATTAGTTGTTTGTGGCACTTCCTTCCCCACTAATACAGTATAACTTAGTCCAAGAGGAAATGTGGTAGTGAGAATGAAATTATTGTTATGTAAGAAAATTAATGGATGATCTAATGGGATGATGAATCAGTATTATGCATAATGATGTATGGTACTAACAATATGTGGACAGTTCTTTCTTTTCGATTATATCTGAGAGGAATATGTGCCTATCCTCTGACAAAGATATAACAATAAAAGTGTTCAGTAGACATGAAATTGATTGAACTCTCTTTATTAAGAGAGCCAAAGTTGTGGGCTTTTCATATTATTGGTATGATTTGAATCGGCTAGTAGTTTCAGCTTGATTTGAATATGAGGAACCTATTGTATCCAGTTTTATTTTACTACTTTTTCCAATGTTATGAGAAGTCACTACTAATAAGTTTGATAGAGCTCTAGTGATAGTTGACCAAACAATTTATTTAGCGAAGTGAGATGTAGTTAATTTTTTTTAGTCTTAAAATCATTAAGAGAATGTTGCACATTTCTATTTACCAAATTGTTGAATAGTACTTTCATACTTGGGTGATACTTATGATACAAAAGCTATGATACTTCATACTTATCTTATTTTTATGGAGAAAGATTATGAGTTGTTAAGGCTAACTCTCCTCTAGTTCTGCTAACCTTCTCATGAACTCCATCCATAAAGTAAAGGCTTGGACTTGGTTGCAGTAGCAAGACTTGGGCAACAATGGTAGCACTGATGTGGAGGGGTAGTATGTGTATAATTCTAAGGTATTGAGGGTTGATTTGATATATGTCTGAGAGGGCACTGTAAATGTGAGTGCAGGTGTCCATGTGTTGTGTGAGTTCAGGTGTGTGCAAGTGAATAAGAATAGTACTAGAGAGGTAAGTAACAGTTAAGTGTTGAGTGCCAAGGTAGATAGGTAATTGGTTAAGATATGTTAGATAGTAAGATATTGGTTAAAAGAAGTTGATATCAGTTAGAATAGCAATGTGGAGTAGTGTTATAAGTTGGGCTAATAAAATAGAAGACTTGACAAAACCCTAATAATCATCATCATTCGTATTATCATCTCCATCATTAACACTACCAATAGATTTGTATCCGTTGGTTGACTAGATACATCTTATAGTATTTTTATTGTTAGGACAAAATGTTGAGCAATAGATATTATGGTATCATTATTATACTGCAACAAACAACTAATTCTTTGTGAGTCATCTAATTCTTCCATTCTGCATTATTAAGGATATGTCTTAAGTAATATCTGTTATCAATTATATTCTTTATTTTCATCTATCTTACTAGATGGCACCCAAGAGAGCGATACCTCCTACTGTTAAGGAGGAAGTGATGCCTCCTACTGTTAAGGAGGAAGTGATGTCTCCTACTGTTAAGGAGGAAGAGATACCACCTAATGTTAAGGAGGAAGAGATACCACCTGCTGTATCTCAGACGGGGAGTTCTAGTCACCCAGCACCTATAGCGGCTGTATCTCAGACGGGGAGTTCCAGTCATCCAGCACCCATAGCGGAGATTGATAACATAAACGCTGTTTATGCACAGTATTTGAGGGACTGGTATCTGCCCCAACGTATTGGATATCCTCGAGATTGATACTGTGATGTTTCATATACTTATATATTATGCATTTTGTGTGACTGTGATAATATACATTTTGTGACGCTGTTTATGCCCTGTGATAATTATATATTATGTATTGTGTGACTGTGATATTTGTGTGTATTAATTGTATGACTGTGATATTTGTGTGTATTAATTGTATGACTGTGATACTTTTATTCATATTAAATATTATTAATCCGGTGTTAAGTGTTCCACCCAAGGGGTCGACGAACCCAGAGAATTCAACGGAGGGTTGCTCCGGGTCTATTTTTAATTAGAAATTTATAAATTATAGTTTGGAACAATTCAGTTTTTTTTTTTGTAAATTTAGCGACGTATTTAGCGACATTTAGCGACTCATAGCGACATTTTTTATACGTCGGTAAACAAGTCGCTACTTAGCGACGTCAAACGCCGTCGCTAATGACGTCGCTAAACGTCGCTGTATGTTGCAAAATGCTGACATGGCAGTACTGCCAGGTCATTAAAGACGTCGCTGTTACGTCGCTATATAAGTCGCTAATTAGCGACGTTTAGCGACATTTTGTTACGTCGCTAATTAGTGACTGAGAGTCACTAAACGTCGCTAAGTTAGCGACACGTTCTAAGTCGCTAAAAAATGTCGGTATAGCGACGTTTAGTGACGTTTTTTCTTTCAGCGACGTTATTATTACCGACTTCTGTAAAATATTGCTAATTACGTCGCTAAACGTGTTTAGCGACATTTTTTTGTCATTTAGCGACGTTTTTGGACGTCGCTAATTTGATTTTTTCTGGCAGTGTGGCAACTCCAATACATGGATACCATAATACACACGTACGCTGTAATATGAATATTAATTCACATGTGGTAAATATATTATCACAAGTCACATAAAATACTAATCTCACCCACAGAACAAGTCATAATAAAGAAATAACTAAACTAAAATAATGAGTCTGAATAATCCAAAAATGATACTCGGATGGAGACAAATTCACTACCAATGACTATATCAAAACTAAAATGAGAGGAGGACAAAACCCCAATATAAAATAAGATGATGATAGAAAAGTATCAACTAAGAGATCAATCGCTAGAGATAATCAAAGATGCTCAGAAGGTAAGACCTCCTCTGTAGAAAATAATGCGTCAGGTCCTGACTTGTACTCCTGCGGATACTCCTGATCGTCTATACCTGGCAAGGGACCAAGTCCTCAGAGGGACGTAACAAGATACAGAAAATAACATACCAATTGAATACAGTAAAATATGCATAGACAAAAAATATACAAGTACGCTGTACTAGACAATCTACATGAAAATGCATAGTTAGGACAACTTTTCGACGTATGAGCAGGTGTAGGCTACTCTAAAACATATGCTATCTCACAACTCACACACACGTACATGTATCATCAATCGACATACCTCGAGGGTAGCGACCATCGTAATACCAGAAGCCGACATATCTCAAGGGTAGCGACCATCGTGACACAACTACCGTAGTGCGTCCTAGTACTACGGTTTACCAGAGTAGGTAGCCCATACGCCTACTGACTGTACTCCCCTCCCATGATACTATGTGTCAAGTGTGTGTCAATATATATAATATATAATTATGACTGAAAAAATATACACAATAATGAATATATGAAAATATGATAAGCATGTAAAGTACTATAAGCAATTTGGCAAAGTATACTTGCTTGGCAAGAAAGCTGCGAAGTGTAAGCGTCCAGACGTCAAGCACAAGAGATCAGAAACTATGACATCCGAATGAACATCTCCGGATACTAAAATAAATATCACCAACGTTCCCAGAATAAGAGAGATAGTCAAAAAAGTCTGCCCTTTCGTCCAATTTGGATACAGGGGCAAAACGATAATTTTGGATCAAAGCGGGATCCATATGTGGGCCATTTTGCACCAAAATACGTGCCAGGGGTAAAGATCTCTAAATAGGACAAATTATAGGTCAACAAATTTTAAATGTTGATATGAACTCAATGGTATATCTAATTTTGTATTCCGGTGAGCTGATCACAAATTCGCCTTTCAAGTCAAACCGTGGGGCCCGCAAATAGGCAGCTCGATCAATTGTCACATAATCGCGTGAAACTTGGGTCACAGGACCAGCGTGATACCACGAATCCAATGGCACAAGTTTTATCATATTTCGATGAGCGTACAGAAAGTGGGGTGGTTGTTTGCAAAAGTTGCGATACGAGAACTTTTGCGGATACGAGTTGATTCCGACGCGCACACATGTCCGAATCAATTTCTGCGAAAGTCCACACATTAGGATATATCATACATGCCTTTTGGTATAATTGGTACACGATGAGGCGGTACCGTTTGGCGGGGATCACTCCGTATCACAAAATTTTAATGTTTTGAAAATAAGTTTTTTTGAGATTTCTACCTGATTTATCTATGGTTCTATCACCAAATAAAATAAACTAATTAACAGGAAATAATCTTTGTTATATAGGCTTTACACAGCCAAAAGTAGATTTTAATTTGGATATCTTGGTTGAAAGATATTAGTCTCAAAATATAGGTCGTTGGGACAGTTTTATAATAGTTTAAAAATATAGATTTTTTACAACTTGGCTTCGATTTCTACCTAGTTTTTAATGCTATTCAATTGAAACTAATTAATAAGTTTAAAGAGGGTTAGGTTGTGATCATATCGATGAAGATGGATCAGAAAATGATCAAGAGACGAGAAGAAAAATGATGCGCGAAGGAGTGGTCGTTGCTTCCTGTTGCTATTGCGGTTGCCCGCGCGGTTGCTGTCGGCGCTGGCCCTCTCTGACGGCGGCGCGGCGGTGCAGGTGTCGGGGGTCAGCGCCGAGGGGATATCGGAGGAAGGGGATTAGGGTTAGGGTTAGGGTTAAGTTTATATATATATATATATATATATATGTATATATATATATATATATATATATATATATATATATATATATGTATATATATATATATAAGGGAGAGGGGGAGGTCGTGGGTTGCTGCGGGTGGGTGTAGGAATAGGATTTTGGTTTTTTTTTTCTTTTTGTTTATTTATTTATTATTAATATTACTATTACTATTACTATTATTATTATTATTATTATTATTATTATTATTATTAACTATATATTTATTTACCTATATATTTATATATATGGATGAGGTTATAAAATCCAAAAAAAGTATTTGCACACAAAATAAATTCTAGAAAATCTATCACCCTTTAACAAGACTCCAAAATAATAAAAATTATTTTATGGAATAATTCTAAATGAGTATTCATATAAGTAAATCAATCAATAAAATTTATTTTTCTTATTAACTATGAAAATACTCCAAAGAAATTCAATAATTTAATAAAAATAATTAAAATAAAATTTTTGGGGGGTATACGTTCTACCCAACTTACAATAATTTTGTCCTCGAAATTAACACTAACCCATATTCGTAATAAATCACTATAGCTATTAACACTTTATTGTTAGCTATCAGTGCTTCCTAAAACGTTATGGTCAGCCATTCTAACACTTTTCTCCCTTATTGTCTATACACTATTCTTTTATCCTCTAACTCATATACACTACCCAACTTATAAGAATTCCACTAGTAGTCAAAGTATTTTGAGGCTATTGTCTAGGTTGTAAGATGAGTTTATTCATTGGGTCAAAATTTTTGGGATACTTGTCTGGAATCTCATAACCATGATTTTTCTTCATAACCATCAAGTATTGTAGTCTAATACTGTCACACCACCTGGCCAGTATGGCTGCAAATAATTTGACTACTCTACTATAATTGTCTAGCTGTAGCTGTCGCTAACTCGCCAGCGATTTATCATAGTTATCAGTTCATAACAAGGGCCTTCAATTCTTTCCTAAGATGTCTAAGGTTTAGGGCTACAATTAAGGTCTTGACTAACATTATAAAACTATTTAGAAGTATGAACCATTTCAATAATCCAACTAATTTCTGTTTAGACTAAAGGATGTTACTCATGGTTTTAAAAAATAAGAAGAAAATACAGATATTGCTAAAATACATAAGGGTTATGTTTTAACATCTTTTAGTTATTAATCATTACTAACCCGGTTATGTTTTAACTAAGAAAAAAAGGGTGAGGTTGAAGTAAATCAACAATTCATGATGGCATAAAAAGATACAACTACGATAGAAAGAATTAAGCATGGGATAAGAAATGGATATAGAAGAGAAGTTGAGCCACCCAAGGGGACGAGATGGTGATAGGAAAGAGAATACTACTACTGCTACTCATGTCATCCATTAGCATCGTGGGTATGCCATCTAGTTAAAATATCAACATATCCTCATAACTGCTAAACCACCCTATATATATAATTCTACATATATTTATATACCTAAGATCTCGTGTCATAATGGGGTCATGATTATGCGATAAAAATTATAACTACAAGGTCGTACCTGTATCTACGACTTCCTGTGCCTGCGCTCCCATATTCGTCATAATGAGTGCTTGGCTTTGTCCTTGGTTGTTCAGCTGGGGTCTAGCTTTCTCAATTTAGGCATACTGTAGAAGCAGTGGGGGTCCCTTTGGTATCCTATATTTGAGGGTGTATGCGGTGTCCCTGATTCTAATGCAATTGACCTTTGGATCTTCTGAGAACATTCTTGGGTTTGGTGGTGACTTGAGCCACATAACATGTACTGCCCCAATCGACAACAACAATCTCTTTGAATATGACCTATTATACCACAAAAGTGACAAGTACGGAGCTCCTTGGTTGGATATGGTGCGTCCCTATATGGTTGTTGGGGTGCCAAAGGGCGTTGATGGGCCCCCTTGCCGTGTCCTTGCTGGTCCTTGGTGAATTCTCTGTTGATTTTCGTTTTCCTTGCTGATGGCCTCCTGGATCCTGGCCTCTGTCAATAACTCAGCATAAAAGATCCGAGACTGTGAGCTAGTGTAGTGCTGGAGCTCCTGAGTCAGTCCGCGGTAAAATCTCTTAGCCTTCTCCAAGTTATTAAGTATTAGGGCAGTGCCATACTTACTAAGGACGCTAAATTTTGTATCATACTCATCGACTGTCTTGTTCTCCTGCTCCAGATGGAGGAACTGGTTATACAATGCAACCCTTACGGTGGCTAGAAAGTACTTCCTCTCAAAGCACTCCAAGAACTGTTCCCAAGTCTGATGCGTACCCAACTGGCGCTTTATCGATTCCCACCAGTGATGAGCGTTACCCTCTAGCTGGGTCCTTACACTTGTCATCCGTAGATCTTTAGGTAGCTGTGATGCTTCTAACAACTTCTTGGTGTTGGTAATCTAGTTTGTGGTCTCCTCTAGACTCTCAATACCTTTATACGGCTTGGGTCCCATCTGTACAAAGTCCTTGACTGAACCAACTCGAGCTTGCGGTACTGGAACTAGTATCTGGACTGGTGCAGGTGCTAATGTAGCCATTCTCTCAAGTGCTGCCAGAAATTTTATCCTCTGCTCCGTCGCTTGCTGCCTCTGCTTTATAGACTGTACAGCTGCCTGCTGACTCTGTTCCTGCATCATCATTTGGAAGAATTAGAACAACTGTATCTGGCTATCCTGCAGTGCTGATGCAGCTGGAAAAGTCCCATTAGGCGCAGCGAAAGGATAAGGTGGAACCGGATTATGAGTTGTCCATCCGGCCCCGGAAGAAGAGGAGTCGTTGAGGCCTCTCCTGGTGATTGGTCGTTGACAGCTAGAGACTTGTTGTCCCCGTTGGCGGCATGTCCGCTACACAAATTCATCTCTCTGTAAGAGATGGACGAAGGATTAGGAAGAGTACATGAATTAAGTAGGATGTAAGCACTTAAGTAGGACATATTGGAAGGAAGGTGAGTTATAATCAAGTGTGGATGAGACCTAAAACTCTAATCTTAGGTGCAGGCCCGCTCAGTACAGTTACGTAACCAAAATGGCTAACTGGACCTGCATGGGCCACCACAACGTGAGGCGGGGGACATCGCTGGCTAGGTGAAGGAGGGTGGAGGCGCGGGGCTGCACGTGAGGCGGGGGGGGGGTGGGGCAGAGGGGGGTTGGGTTTGCAGTGCTCGCGGGATGGGAGGAAGGGGAGCGGGGCGGCGTGCAAGGAGTGGGCAGTGCGGGGGGGGGGGGGGCTGTCGCCGACACACTGGGGGTGGGGGCACCGGCGAAGGGTGTTGGAGGGGGGCTGGATTTGGGGGAAGGTGGAAAGGGGAGGAGAGGGGTTAAGTTCAATATGCCAATTTGTTTAATTTTTTGAGATGTAGGGTTTTAATGGTGCCACATCACCGCCACCCTCATTTGAGAGTGAGGTGACATCTCAGTTACCTCTCTCTCTCTCTCTCTCTCTCTCTCTATATATATATATATATATATATATATATATATATATATATATATATATATATATATATGGTGTACGACTGACGAGCGAACCCCCTTGTGCTGACTGGGCAGCTCACTGAGCTGTGACTGTGTAATTTAGTTTTTAATTACAAAAATTATTTATTAATTTATTTTAACTTTATTTAACTCCAAATAAATACTTACAATTATCAAAAAATTCAGAAAAATTATAGAAAATATATATAGGTATTCTAACCCTAAAATAAAAGTTTAACACAAAAATATTTTCTTATGTCCCCAAAATAAATTCAGAAATGTTGTCGATAAATTGGTTTTCTAGGTTTTAATTATCCAAAAATTCTAGAAAATTCTCAATAATTATAAAATGCTATAAATAGATATCTAAAGATATATACGAGTATCTAAGAGCTATAACATGAGTTTATCTATAACTCTTACGATTGTTATGCGAATATCTCAAATTTTTTTTCTAACATTATTAAAAATAGGGGGGGGGGTTACATCTACAAAGTGCACAGACACGCACGCACACTAGTTCTACACTTAATGTACTATTATATCATACTAGATACTCACTCTGGAAACTCTAATACCATATCTTACTAGGTTTGAGGTAGGAATAGGCATGATGCACTCAACTTATCCATCTGATACAAACATATGTGTATATATACTTAAATACTCACATACTCTCGCGCACACAATTGAACTACAATAGGCAGTTGGTGTACTACCCCACAACCGCTCGGTGAATTATGTTGAGATTTGGGAATGGAGGAAGTATTGATTCAAGTTAGTTTTCTTGTGCAGATGGTGTACAGAGTTCAGTGCAATCAAAGTGGCACCTCGCATCAGGCTGAGGCATGGGCATCGTGCAATAGAATCAGGTATTCGTTCAGAGCAGTGCATGGATAGCGGAATTTAGAGCGATAATGTCGTCTTTCTTAGTCCAATCAGTCAGATGATTTGGAGAGCACGACCTGCTCGCACAGTCATACCAATTGAGTAGATCATGCTTTGCATTAGATCACATATTCAAAAGATCGGCCGTATCGACAAGGTAGAGTGCTAGCTGATTCAGACTTGGTGAGTGGACACTGCCCCTTCTTCTCTACTCCTTCATGCCTAATAATATGTAACACACATAATGGTTTGAACACTTGGTTTGGACTATTAGAAATACCGTACTGTGGTATGCATTGAGTGTGCGCTATTTGGGAGGATATAATTTATGGCTTTGAGTTGGACTTACGTTTGGGTAGTAGGGGCTTGAGTGGAACAACTAGGTTGGAGAAGAGAAAGCTTCATCGGGCGAGCGAGCGTGCATCCGTGCACGAGTATCAAGTTGGATGCTTTGTCAAGTAAAGCGTACAGTTGTGGTTTAAAATCGGGCAACTACATCGGAAAGGGCATTGTGCCACTATTGGGGCATTGTGTCATGGAGCATTCAGAGTGAGCTATTGTACCAATCAGAGCACTGTATCGAGAAGAGGCATGGTGCCTAATGGAGATAATTTGAGAATGGTGCATTGGGCTTAGTTGGAGAATGGTTATGGTGAATTAGATGGATCAAGACAAGTATCGTTTGGTGGAGCGAGAATACTTGATTCTCTCGTCATACCTACATGGTTGGAGTATTGCATTGGTCACGGACAACCTGTTGCGCACATGGTTTGGTTTTCTCGAACGAGATAGGCTCTAGATTACCTGAACTGTTTGGCCATGGAGAAAGCAAATGGTAAAATTCTTTGAGTATGGGTACTTGCAGTTCGAGACCACCAGGCGGGCTAGCTACTCAGCGCTGGATCGGGTCAAAATAAAGTTGGATAGTCCTTTATGGCTTGGACAGTGACCTTCATATAGGTAAAAGTTTGTTCGGTTTAATTTTATACATTCGTGTAGGCGACGGCGACACCTTGTCTTGGGCAAGAGTATGCGCATCGATGATTGGATTAGTAAGACTTGGAGTACGATGTTGTTCGATAGATTCAAGCTTTGCTTCGGGGTTGAGTAGAACGGATTACATGCTTAGTTTTATTTGAGTTGGATATAACTGATATTATATTTGCTTGAGTTGAATGATTGTATTCTTAAACTGCTTTACTGTTTTTCTTAACATGTCATGCCTCTGCCATAAAATGAATCTAGAATTTAAGTAGAAATATCACCATATAACTGTTTGTATTCACTATCTACTTAGTGTCAGTTTAGGAGAGTGGGTTACCCCGTTCACTAGTACAGTTGTGTACTGACTCACGTTTGTGGCATTATTTCCAGGTACACATGTGTAGTGGCTCAACTTGGACATACGGGACATAATATATGGAACGGTAAGTACCTTTATGGGTAAGTAAGATCAAGAGTGTTGCTTCATCTTTGTGGTATTCTCCTTTATGGTATTTTGATGATAACCATGATGTTTGACGTTATCGCCTTTTGCGAGTGCAACTCCAGGCTCGTACAATATCACGTCCCAATGAGAATAATTATCCTGCTAGAGTGCTGTAATGTGGTAATTCACGTTCAGTGGAAAAGATCGAACTTACGGGAGATTAGGGTATGGCAATTTGGTATCAGAGTGCCCAGTTCATTTTCTCGAGTTTTTTCCTTTGCTTCATCACAAACTCTAAATAGCTTTCGTATATCGTTTGATTCTTGGCTCTACTAAGTGTCGCCATATTGGATGTTCCATACAATAAGTATATATAATTATTGGTTGTGTGTGGATGTTATTTTATGTTGCATTATCTTTCGTAGGATTTTGATAGATCGTGTAACATCATTTTGTGCAGCAAGTTGTGTGGCATTGTTGCATTTGTGCAGCAAGTTGAGAGGTATCGTTGTGTTTATTTGGCTAGTCGCTTGAGGAGATATTTGGTTTCATCAGTGGAGCAGTTGGTTGTTAGACGAGATTGGTTATGTGACATATTGTGAGTTAAAGCATCAGATGAGAATAGAACATTGCACGAGTTGCTCGTATAGCGAATGTGTTGGACAGAGTTTGAGTTTTGGCTGGGAATATCAGATAGAGCGTTGTACGATTTGCTCGTGCGATGCATGTATTTATCATATTTGAGTAGTGGCTTAGAATACAAGTAAGTGCATTACACGAATTGCTTGTGCGGAGAATGTGTAGAACAGTTGGATATTGGCTTGGATTATTTGGAAGAGATCGTTGTACGAATTGCTCGTGCAGCAAAAATGTTGGACGGTTTGAGGGATAGTTAGAAGTACCAAGAATGAAACATATCATAAGATGCATCGAGCGAGATCGACAGAAGAGTTAGATGATTCACGTGTTGGCTGAGTTTCATGTCAGAATTTGAGTTGTGAATGGCAGGATCACGCATAATGGATAGATTGATTGGATAAGTGCAAAGAAGTATTATGCGAGAAGTTACTTGAATCTAAGTGGTATATGGTATACCCCTTAGTAATTATGATGTTGGAATGTTTTGGATGAAAAATAATGGAATTGCTGCAACGGACGCGATAATATAAATATAAGTTGATTTATACGAATCGACTGAGTTATGTTTCAGAAACTTGGAGCAAGCGAGTGTTGATTTGTGGTCGACATGATCGCCATGGAATAGTTGGTTCGGAATATACGTTCGTTGACGCAGAGTAAATCTGGCGTGAGAGCGACTCTATTTCTAAGTGGTATATGCGTGCTACGGAGTGTTGTGCACGTTGGAAATATTCGAAATAAGATAAGTGATAGGTTTGCTCGTAACAGATGGGATAGTACGAGATTGTGTCAGAAATTGGTGCAAAAGAATTTGACTCAGGCATTCTTCGATGTGTTGGATTTGAGCGATTAAGAACTGACTTGCATAAATGGAAGTTTTGTTGGACGAGAATGGAACAAGCAATATAACAAGTGTTTGGAATTCGAATAAGTGATGTAGACCAAGTATTGGAAATAAGATGAGATTGATCTGACGGAATATGTGACTATCAAATTTTTGCTTACGTAATTTGGAAGTTCGATGGAGCATTCATTGATACAAAGAGAGTTTAGCATAAGGAACAAACAGTAGGGGCGCACATGCGTAAAATATGGATGTATTGAAGAGTAGCGAGCATGGACTACGAATTTTGGCAATGCAAGGGAGCAGTTGGTCAAGCAGAGGAACGCTTTTATTTTTGATGAAACAGTGCGATGGAGTCACACGAACTTGAAAGATTTTGAATATTGGCGCTCGAGAAGTTTGACTCAGAGTTTAGCGAAAGCAAAATTGACGAAATGGTGCAACGACGTGGATGGATTCTCTGGAAGATGTGAACGAGCATGACACGAGGTAAGTTGATATTGAGTCAGATTGAAAGTTAACCCTTGTAGTATCGAGACGGACATGGCACAACGAGATGATTAAAGTGGAAGTGCTAGTGCATCTGAGATTGGCATGCAAGTTATCAAGAGCGTGTGGACGAATCAAAATGCGAAGAAATTAAGATGGTGCTAAGGAAGTTGAGCGATAACTAGGATTGTGGTGAATGGACTTTTGAAGATAGATGAACCAGAGAGTGACGTTGTAGCAAGTTGGACGTACAGTATATAAGAATGGTGTATGGATAAGAAACGGACCAAGTCTATGGTTTCAGGAATATTTGCATATGATGGTGCGAGAAGTCGAACAAGACGGTTCAGAATTTTGATGGCTTCAGTACATAACAATGGAGTAATGGAAGACGGTTTCAACGAGCGTAATTCGACGATTAGTGACTTGGATAGATAGTAAGACTCTAGGTAGTTAGGCGGTGTTTGTTTAACAAATATGTCAGAAGTAGTGCATGAAGTGCTCGAATTCAGAAGTTTGTTCGGATTAGATGGTTGGGTTATGGCTCAGATTTGCATAGAATATATAGTATTATTCGTAGTAACTATCCCACGAGATGATACACAATTATCGAGCATAGCTTCGGGACAACTGACCCTAGAGACTTAACCGTCAAATTGAAATAAATATTATAGACCAATAGAATGACCCTTGCGGTGACTCATTTGGGAATGTGTCGAGTGTGGATGTGTGTTGTGTATATTAGAGATATCCTAGACGACTGGGTATTGGATTTGAGAGATCATTGGGATAGCCTTCAGCTGAAGATGCATCCAGAAGATCGAAGCGATAATAAAAATGGCCCAAGTCAATTGATGAGATTTGGGGTGGCAGATTATCGAAGATGGCATTGCTTCTGACTCATCATCCACCAAAAGGGAATCACATTCATATAAATTTACAACTGTATAACTAGCTTCAAGAAGTTAAAACCGCAGCTTATTCAGATCAAATCCTTGCACTACTAGAAGGGACATATGTGCCTCAGATCTATAAGATGCATCAAAAATTAGTCTGGGATGCATGCTTATGTAGAGGTCAAAGGTTATATCCAGGTACTTCGAGGCAGTGAAAGCAGCACGAAGAACTATCCTATGAGTGACCTAGGAATTGTGGCAATTGTGTCTGTATTAAAATTGTGGCAACACTATCACTATGGCGTGGTGGCAAAATATTTGTGGATCACAAGAACCCCAAATAGGTATTCACCCAGAGAGGTATTGAGATTACAGGCAGAGGTGTTGAGCAGAGCTGATCCAAGAATATAGTGTGATGTTTGGGTAAGTCACTTAGATGGGGTAGTATCAGATGTGGTGATCGTTTGGAGCATAAAGATGATATTTTGAGATGGTGTTTGCTGAATATGGTGTGATTGAAATCGATTTAGAGTTTGGTTGTTTGAGCTCGGATGATGCAAATAAAAATTCAGAAATAGTTGGATGATAGGTCCTTGTAGAATACTCGTTGTGCTTGGGATGCGCAAGGACTTGAAGCGTACGTAGTTTGGAGCATACGTAGTTTGGAATATCTCTAGAGAATGGATTGAGTCAGAACACGAATTGAATTGGATCATGTAGAGAGATAGTTAGTAGAGAATCATCGTATTTGAGAATAACGTTTGTGCGAATGTGTTATGGATGAACGTTAGGATCAGTTCAGTCGAGAGTGAGGCAATGATTATTTCAGACATGAAGATACACTTGTAACTTGTCCAAATTCGCTATCGCTAAGCTCGGTTGAAATACATGTATTTTAGGGATACCTTAAATATTTGTATGATTCAAACTAAGCGATATGTTGAATTCAAATTTATAGAAGCATAGAAAATATGGATCCATGCGTCCCAGAGTAAAGCTCAGAAGAGATCGGGCCGCAAGGTCACCCTACGACCCAGAAAGGCGACATCCATTCGTCCTAATGAATCGAAGCAGCTTTGGCCATAGATAGACTTGACGTGGCATCCTAACAATAGGATCATCTCTGACACATAATCCTGACAAAAATAATTTTTAAATGCCTCGAAGGACGTGAATATGCTAAACGATAGAAGTCTCACGTCAGCATAAACTTTACTCTTGACGGGTGTGCAAATCCACGTATACAACACAACAAAGATCCCATGCGTTTCTGACCCCATGCATCCCAGACTCCATGCATTCCATGCGTCTCTGGTCCCATGCGCCCCAGACTCCATGGGTTCCATGCTTCTCTGGCCCCATTCGGCATGCGTTCCAGACTCCATGTGTCACGCCCCAGTCTCAAAATCTCATAGAACCAGGCCACATGGCAATGGCCAGCTGACACGTCTCCGAGGATATCCCAATTTAATAGATCCACGAAGAGTGCTACGCTGTCCTATAATACTAACATGTCCAATCTCAGTCAATAACAGGTAATCTAATCTCATCCACAATATAAAGAGCAAGAAACACTAAATAAACTGCTGGTTAAATAAATACCAGTCTCAAGATATCATAGTACAACCAGTGATGTCTGGTGGGAACAAACCCACTACTATGACAAAATAAAGTACTGAAATGAGATATAAAAGAATATGCCTAGAGCATCAGCTGAGTAGATAATGATATCCTCCATCTCGGCTAAAGGCCTACCAACTGATCACGGGAACTCTGATGGTTGCACCTCCAACTCCTCAGCTGTAGCAAATCTCGTCTCCTGTCCTGGGACGTATACGGTGGGGTAGTAAGCCTCGTCTAAATCTGGAAAGGTACCAGGTCCTAAGAGGGACATAACAAGATACAAGAAAACAACATGCCATATATGAATACTGAATAAATTAAATACAAGAAGGGTGTGCTAGCCGTCTAAGTGAATACAATGTGAGGACAACGCTGGTGCGTATGGATAGGTGTAGGCATAACGTCCAAGATCCGAAGAGAGTGGCATCTGTACAATATATCATCCATATTGCTCCGAAGAACGTGGCATCAGTATAAGGGAAAAATCATTGGATCCGAGGTTCCTCCGAAACTACGGCTCCAATGTGTGTACTCCATACGCCTACTACTTGTCCTCCCTGCCCAATGTAGATACACAAGTCGACTACTCGACTTGCATACCATGTATCTATATACCAAGTCTCTAATCTATATCCTGACTACATACTAACCGTGATATAGGTGATACGCAATGATAGCTAATCGAGTGCGCAATCCCATATCCCAATATGAATATATCTCAGTGCCCGTGTAAAGTGTCAGGTCTCAGACAATAACAGAGTATCATCCAATGGGTTGAGTATGCTAAGAGCTAAGTCCATATATATACTAACATCGACGTACCCGTCGAATGCACCCGAGACAACTCGGACGCGCACAGTTGTATAATTTACGAGCAACAAGAATACAACACAACTTATGCATATTTAAATTAGACAGTAAATATAGCAAGGTATCTTGTCTGTGTCCTGAAGCTGTGAATGCCAGAAGCCGGTTCCTGTAGTATCTCCTGGCTGATCCAATGGTCCTAACACACAATATAATATAACAATCAATCATCAGACCCTAAGTAATATATACGCTATGTTTCTTTTCAGTACTGACGCAAGGATCACGTCGGTCGAACACAGAGTCACGGTGCATGTAGCTAAGATGCACACGTGCCCTGTCATCAGTCACCGTGTATTCCATGATAGACAATGCTAAGGTTATACGACCCAGCTAATTATGTTTAGTATAATTAACGGTCCTTAAACTCCGTATTAAGCGTTTCTTGTTGATATCCAGGTTTATCAATGCTTTACAAGTCTTAATTAACTATTCTACTTACAAGGATGTTCACTAGCTATTAATTACTAACTGGTTCGTTATTAAGAAATCTGATTTGGCACCTATTCATAAGTTAGGGTTTCCGAGTTACTATTTCATGTCCATGCCAAACACGACAAGACGACACGATGATAAACTATTCACGATACAAGGGAAAGAGGCCAATGAGTATTACCTACGAGGATGAACGTGGGGAGGGGGTTCTGCTCGTCGTCGTGCGCACTCGCCAGGGGTCAGCGGAGCTCCTGCGTCGGCAACAAGTCTCGGCAGCAGCGGCGGCACTCTCAGCAGGCGCGGCAGCGGTGTACGGGGGCAGCGGGTCGGGGGTGTTCGGGAGCAGCGAGTCAGGGTGTTGTCGGCTGTGTAGGGGCGATGGTTGGCAATATATGGAGGGTGGTGGTCGGCAATATATGGAGGGTGGTGGTCGTGATGGTTGGTGCAAAAGAGGAGTATTCGGCTAGGGTTAGGGGAGGAGGGTGATATGAAATCTAGGGTTTGAGTGAATAGATGTATATTTATATGGGTGGTGGAGATGATGGGCTAAGCTCGAGGGGTGGGCTTGTCCGGCTTGTTGGGTTGGAATGATCCACTCAAAAGCGCATGTGGGCTGGGTTTGGTTCTGCTTGGGGTAAATTGGCTTTAACATTGATTTAAATTTAATAATTCAACTCGGGAATTACTAATGCGTTGGAAACGTAAGGAACTAGGTTTGGGTGGTACACAGGAGTCGTGGCCTACCAATTTTGGTATAGTCTGATACCCTAATTTGGGTACGTAGAATTTGGATTACGGTTTCATCTCAGTAAATAATTAATTAAATCCTATTTTCTTGACGAGGGGGTTTACAATCTACCCTCCTTAGACCATTTTGTCCTAGAAATTTAAACATACGCATGGGTAAGCACTAAGGACTAAAGAAAATACTGGAACGTACCTAGTCCTTCGAAAAGGCGGGGATAATGCTGACGAATATCTTCCTCGCGTTCCTAGGTCGACTTGCCTGGTGCATGATGCCTCCATGCAACACGAACTAAGGGGATGGTCTGCCCTCGTAATACCTTCTCCCTTCTGTCTAGAATCTCCACAGGCTCCTCTTCATATGATAGGCTCGGCCCGACTGTGACCTCTGAATGGTCAAGCACGTGACTAGGATCCGATATGTACCTTCTCAATTGAGATACATGGAAGACATCATGGACTCCTTCCAAGGTCTGCGGTAACGCTAATCTGTAAGCAACCTCTCCGATGCGTTCTATTATGTCGAATGGTCCGATGTACCTCGGACTCAGCTTCCCTCTGCCTCCGAATCTGATAGTCCCTCGAGTGGGTGAGATCTTTAAGAATACGTAATCTCCAACCTGAAACTCTAAGGGTCGGCGATGTGCATTCGCCCAATGCTTCTGTCGGTCTTGTGCTGCTCGAAGGTGTCCTTGGATCTTCTTTACCTTTTCTACCGTCCGAACAACCAACTCTGGTTCGAGAATCTGTCGTTCGCCTATATCACTCCAGCATACTGGAGAACGACATTTCCTTCCATACAACGCTTTATAAGGAGCCATCTGAATACTAGCTTGATAGCTGTTGTTGTAAGAAAACTCGACCAAATATAAGTGGTCCTCCCATGATCCTCCGAAGTCCAGCATGCACGCTCTTAACATGTCTTCAAGCGTCTGAATGGTGCACTCTGACTGGCCATCTGTTTGTGGGTGATACGCTGTGCTAAACTTCAGGCGAGTACCAAGACTCTCTTGCATACTCCACCAAAAGTAAGATGTAAATCTCGTATCCCTGTCTGACACAATGCTAACTGGCACTCCATGTAGGCGCACAATCTCTCTCATGTACATATCCGCTAAAGCCTCCGTCGTTTGCCCAACTCTAAAGGGTAAAAAGTGCGCGGATTTGGTGAGTCTATCCACGATTACCCATACGGCATTGCGCCCACTAGGACTCCTCGGAAAGCCCATAACAAAGTCCATGGTGATATGCTCCCATTTCCACTCCGGTATAGGAAGCGGTTGAAGCAATCCTGCAGATCTCTGGTGCTCCGCCTTGACTTGCTGGCACACCAGGCACTTGGCCACGAAGCGTGCTATCTCTCTCTTCATTCCGTGCCACCAGTAGTACTGTCTTAGATCTCTGTACATCTTCGTGCCTCCTGGATGGACGAAGTAGGTGGAACTGTGTGCCTCTGTCAATAATTCCTGCCAAAGTTCTCCATTTGGAATATAGAGACGGTCTTCGCATCTCAGTGTTCCGTCTTCATGTATCCGTAATCCTTTCTGTAATCTAGCCTCTGTCCTCTGTCTGAGTCTCTGAAATCTGGCATCTGTCGGCAAAGCAGCCTTGATTCTCTCTACTAGTGTCGATTGCAATTAGAAATTTGGCAACTGTCCGTCTACTCCAGATATAATAACCTATATACCCATCTGCTCTAGATCTCTCAACAGGTGTTGTTGGGTAGTCAAGAAGAATGCCATAGGTCTTATGCTCAATGCGTCTGGTACTACGTTGGCTTTCCCTGGGTGGTACTGTAGCTCTATTTCGAAGTCTGTCATCACCTCGAGCCAACGTCTCTGTTTCTGATTTAGATCCTTCTGAGTGTAGACGTATTTCAGGCTTTTATGATCAGTAAATATCTCCACTCTTTCTCCATATAGGTAATGCCTCCAAAGTTTTAACGCAAATATCACCGCTGCAAGCTCCAAGTCGTGGGTGGGATAGTTCTTCTCATGGGTCCTCAACTGTCTAGAAGCATAAGCTACAACCTTTCCATGCTGCATCAAGACACATCCTAATCCTTTCCCAGACGCATCGCTGTAGATTACGAATCCTCCGGGTCCAGAAGGTATGGTCAAGATGGGTGCTGTAGTCAAGTGCTTCTTCAGCTCATCGAATGCCTTCTGACACTCCTCTGTCCAAGTGAACTCCTGCTCCTTACGGGTCAAGCGGGTCATTGGTTCTACAATCTTCGCGAAGTTCTCTACGAACCTCCGGTAATATTCGGCAAGTCCTAGGAAACTCCTTACCTCTGAGACATTGGTAGTGGTTGGCCATGTCTCTACAGATGAAATCTTCGCCGGATCTACTGAGATACCGTTTCTTGAGATAACGTGTCCAAGGAAGGTGACACGATCTAGGAGAAACTCGTACTTGCTAAGCTTGGCATAAAGTCTCTCTCTCCTCAGCATCTCTAACACTAGTCTCAAGTGCTTCTCGTGCTCCTCGTGGCTCTTCGAATACACCAAAATGTCGTCGATGAAGACTACCACGAACTGGTCTAAGTATTGATGGAATACTCTGTTCATCAAGTTCATAAATACGGCTGGCGCATTCGTCAGTCCAAAAGGCATCACTAAGAACTCGTAGTGACCATAACGAGTCCTGAATGCTGTCTTTTGAATGTCTTCTCTTTGCACCTTCACTTGATGATAACCCGATCTCAAGTCGATCTTTGTGAACACCACTGCTCCTGTCAACTGGTCGAATAAGTCGTCAATTCGCGGCAGGGGGTACTTGTTCTTGATAGTCAAAGCATTAAGGGCTCTGTAATCAATACACATACGTACTGTTCCATCCTTTTTAGGCACAAACAATACTGGTGCTCCCCATGGTAATGCACTAGGACGGATAAATCCCTTGCTCTGCAACTCCTCTAATTGTAGCTTCAGCTCGTCTAACTCCTTCTTCGCCAATCGGTACACATTAGAAGATACCGGTGCTGCTCCTGGTACTAGCTCAATGGTAAACTCCATGTCTCTATCGGGTGGTAGGCCTGGCAATTCTTCGGGGAAAACATCCTCGAACTCTGCAACTATAGGTGGGGGTGCAATCTCCATAGTCATACAAGTTCCCACTGTCTGTCCTACTCCTTGTTCGATGGTCCCTCGCATGTACTCAAACTCCGGTTGATCTGGTGGTCTAAAAGTGGCGCTACCCTTCCGGCAGTCCAGTACGGCGTTATACTGACTTAACCAGTCCATGCCTAACACAACATCAAAGTACGACATAGGCAATACCAGGAATCGCACTCTCATCTCTCTACCACATACCACTACCGAGCACGTTCTAATAGTGCTGGTAACCGGCACGATACCTCCTCCGGTAAGAATCTTCCAACTCTTAGGTAAGGGGAAGTCGCTACTCAATGCATTGCTACAAATCTACTAGATATAAATGACAAGGTAGCCCCAGAATTAAACAATGCTGTCGCAGGTAAGGATGCGACTAAAATGGTACCTGTGATGCTTCTCCTTCTGTTTCCTCCTCAGCGGCTGCTAATGCAAAGGCCTGTCCCTGTCTCTGTCCTCCTGCCTGCTGTCGGGCCTGATCAAACTGTGCCTGCTGTGGGGCCAAGGGTGGTCCCCTTAGGAATCCTCCGGGTGCTGGTGGACGCTGTCCTCCTGGTGGGGGTAGTATCCTCGGGGCTGGTGCTGCTGGCCTTTGTCCGGCCTGTGGGGCTGCCTCCCTGCGCTGTGGGCAATATCTGGCAAGGTGCTGACTGGCTCCACAAATCATGCATGTCCTAAGTCTCTTTCGTCATTCCTTCTCGAAGTGACCTCTCTTACCACAGTAGTGGCAAGTTGGAAGTTCCTGGTGTGGATATGGTGCTGCTCTCTGTTGTGTCTGCGCTCCGGGACGTCGGATGGGTCCTCCTCTCTGGGCTGGACTCTAGTTGGCATGGTCATGCTGGAACGTCTAGCTCTTTTGACAATGGCCTTTTGGATCCTCGCCTCTGCAAGAACCTCCTCATAAGAAATCCTCGCCTGTGCGGTGGTATATCTCTATAGCTCGAAGTTGAGGCCGTGGTGGAATCTCTGAGCCTTCTCTAGATCATTGGGTATCAGAACGGCTCCAAATCTGCTAAGGCGGCTAAACTCCACGTCATATGTGTCAACAGTCATATTCCCCTGTTCTAGATGTAGGAACTGGGAGTACAGGGCATTTCTGACTATTGCTGGAAAATACTTCGCATTGAAGTATTCCAAGAACTGTTCCCAAGTCTGGTTCTTGCCTACACTGTGCTCGATGGAATCCCACCAGTGATGGGCGTTGCCTTTTAGTTGGGCTCTCACTGCGGTCATCCAAAGGTCTGGATGCAGTTGTGAAACCTCTAATAGCATCTCCGTGTTGGCGATCCAATCGGAGATCTGTTCCGCAGTCTCATTGCCTAAGAAGGTATCTGGTCCCATCTGTCGGAACCATCTAACAGTGCCACCTGTCGGGGCTGGTGGAGGTGCTGGTGCTGGTGTCGTGACAGGTGTCCTCTCTAGTACTGTCATCAGACTCTGTCGCAGTGTCTCTGTCTGCTGCCACTGTGCTTGCATCATTGCCTGGAAGAACTGAAGCATCTGAGGCTGGCTATCTAGCTGTGGCATCTGGGGTAGGTAAGGCGGAGGCGGTGGTAGGGGAGTCTCTGGTTGTGCAGTAGGCGTCTCCTCAGATGTCGGCCTCTCAGTCTGCGGCATCAGTGTAGCTCCTGAAGTCTGGCCCTCACAATGCTGCGTGAGAATCGTCTGGGAAGTCTGTCCCTCTGGCTGTGGTGTAGGATCTCCCTGCGATGTCTCGTGCCAATGTATCAGCGGAGTCTGTAGCAGGGGTTACCCTTGGGGTACCTCATCCCCTTGTGTGGTGTTATCTGGCATCGTGGCATGGGGTGCTCCTCGTCCACTACGCAAATTCATCTTGCTGCAAGAGATAAAGCTTCATTAAAAGCGTACGAGAGCAAACAATCAGGATGCAGATATTTAGAAGCAGTATGAAGGAAATTCAAGGACGAATCAAAAGTGGATGAGACCTAATAATTTCTATCCTATTGCAGGCTCGCTGGACATGTTACCATACCACAAGCGAAAAAGTCGACCTACATGGGCCACCACTAAAACCATGTCACGCCCCAGTCCCAAAATCTCATGGAACCAGGCCACGTGGCAATGGCCAGCTGACGCGTCTCCGAGGATATCCCAATTTAATGGATCCACGAAGAGTGCTACGCTGTCCTATAATACTAACATATCCAATCTCAGTCAATAACAGGTAATCTAATCTCATCACAATATAAAGAGCAAGAAACACTAAATAAACTGCTGGTTAAATAAATACCAGTCTCAAGATATCATAGTACAACCAGTGATGTCTGGTGGGAACAAACCCACTACTATGACGAAATAAAGTACTGAAATAAGATATAAAAGAATATGCCTAGAGCATCAGCTGAGTAGAAAATGATATCCTCCATCTCGGCTAAAGGCCTACCAACTGATCACGGGAACTCTGATGGTTGCACCTCCAACTCCTCAGCTGTAGCAAATCTCGTCTCCTGTCCTGGGCCGTATACGGTGGGGTAGTAAGCCTCGTCTAAATCTGGAAAGGTACCAGGTCCTCAGAGGGACGTAACAAGATACAAGAAAACAACATGCCATATATGAATACTGAATAAATTAAATACAAGAAGGGTGTGCTAGCCGTCTAAGTGAATGCAATGTGAGGACAACGCTGGTGCGTATAGATAGGTGTAGGCATAATGTCCAAGCTCCGAAGAGAGTGGCATCTGTACAGTATATCGTCCATATCGCTCCGAAGAACGTGGCATCAGTATAAGGGAAAAATCATTGGATCCGAGGTTCCTCCAAAACTAAGGCTCCAATGTGTGTACTCCATACGCCTACTAGTTGTCCTCCCCGCCCAATGTAGATACACAAGTCGACTACTCGACTTGCATACCATGTATCTATATGCCAAGTCTCTAATCTATATCCTAACTACATACTAATCGTGATGTAGGTGATACGCAATGATAGCTAATCGAGTGCGCAATCCCACATCCCAATATGAATATATCTCAGTGCCCGTGTAAAGTGTCAGGTCTCAGACAATAACAGAGTATCGTCCAATGGGTTGAGTATGCTAAGAGCTAAGTCCATATATACTAACATCGACGTACCCGTCGAATGCACCCGAGACAACTCGGACGCGCACAGTTGTATAATTTACGAGCAACAAGAATATAACACAACTTATGCATATTTAAATTAGACAGTAAATATAGCAAGGTATCTTGCCTGTGTCCTGAAGCTGTGAATGCAAGAAGCCGGTTCCTGCAGTATCTCCTGGCTGATCCAATGGTCCTAACACACAATATAATATAAAAATTAATCATCAGACCCTAAGTAATATATACGCTACGTTGCTTTTCAGTACTGACGTAAGGATCACGTCGGTCGAACACAGAGTCGCGGTGCATGTAGCTAAGATGCACACGTGCCCTGTTATCAGTCACCGTGTATTCCATGATAGACAATGCTAAGGTTATACGACCCAGCTAATTATGTTTAGTATAATTAACGGTCCTTAACCTCCGTATTAAGCATTTTTTGTTGATATCCAGGTTTATCAATGCTTTACAAGTCTTAATTAACCATTCTACTTACAAGGATGTTCACTAGCTATTAATTACTAACTGGTTCGTTATTAAGAAATCTGATTTGGCACCTATTCATAAGTTAGGGTTTCCGAGTTACTATTTCATGTCCATGCCAAACACGACAAGACGACACGATGATAAACTATTCACGATACAAGGGAAAGAGGCCAATAAGTATTACCTACGAGGATGAACGTGGGGAGGGGGTTCTGCTCGTCATCGTGCGCACTCGCCAGGGGTCAGCGGAGCTCCTGCGTCGGCGGCAAGTCTCGGCAGCAGCGGCGGCACTCTCAGCAGGCGCGACAGCGGTGTACGGGGGCAGCGGGTCGGGGGTGTTCGGGAGCAGCGGATCAGGGTATTGTCGGCTGTGTAGGGGCGATGGTTGGCGATATATGGAGGGTGGTGGTCGGCAATATATGGAGGGTGGTGGTCGGCAATATATGGAGGGTGGTGGTCGTGATGGTTGGTGCAAAGGAGGAGTATTCGGCTAGGGTTAGGGGAGGAGGGTGATATGAAATCTAGGGTTTGAGTGAATAGATGTATATTTATATGGGTGGTGGAGATGATGGGCTAAGCTCGAGGGGTGGGCTTGTCCGGCTTGTTGGGTTCGAATGATCCACTCAAAAGCGCATGTGGGCTGGGTTTGGTTCTGCTTGGGGTAAATTGGCTTTAACATTGATTTAAATTTAATAATTCAACTCGGGAATTACTAATGCGTTGGAAACATAAGGAACTAGGTTTGGGTGGTACACAAGAGTCGTGGCCTACCAATTTTGGTGTAGTCTGATACCCTAATTTGGATACGTGGAATTTGGATTACGGTTTCATCTCAGTAAATAATTAATTAAATCCTATTTTCTTGACGAGGGGGTTTACACCATGTATCCCATGCATCTCTGGCCACATGTGTCCCAAACTCTATGTAGACCAAATCTTGTTGTTACAAATGAAGTAATTTTTTTCAACCAAGTACGGACCACGTGTGAAGCTGACCAAGTCACGTACACAAAGGACAAGAACCGCCAGGATCTCTAGCAACAATAAAATCCCAACAAAACATTCAAGCAGCTTGCCCTGGATTTAATCCATACTATGCGCCCACAGTTGCAACCACATTCTGTTGAAGGAGCCCTCTACGGTCTCAAAGGTACCTATAACCCATCAATATGATAGCTACAAATATGAGCAACTTGGACGTCCCAAAGGTCGACTTTTTTCTGTTTTAGAGAGAGAGAGAGAGAGAGAGAGACCATACCTTCCCCGACCAACTATATACTTACACACAAGCTCAGGAGAGAGAAGAAATGAGAGCATCCTCATTCCCTCATCGGACCGTCAACGGAGTAAATGAGCCTCCACAATGCTCTTTTTCCATAGTCACTACCCAGATAAAAAAAAATTATACTTTGACTGTCTATCTATGACCTCTTTGTACTTTCTTTAGTTTGTTGATTAAATCAAGCTTTTTTAGGCTTTTGAATTTAATGACGAACAATATGGTGACTCTACTGGAGACCAACTTCTTCTCTGATGAGAAGACAGTGACGCAGTCCGATACGGCCAAGCTGGGTTTGACCCAAAGGATGCTAGTGGTCCGCTTCGACCAGCAAGCATTCGAGAATATGCTCTCCAGGGACAGCGCAAGTCCTTCTCCAAGGCAAGAAAAGCCTAAGAAGACCCGTAGGACATAGGTAGCAAAGGCCGCTGTACTTTACCCAACTAAAGAGCATGCGCTACCCACTACTCTCCTTGTTACCGCAGACGCACATCATGCGTCTACCCAGACTGGCCATGTTCATGCGACAGTCGGGAAAGACGCTCAGCGACCAAACTCTGGTAGAGAAAAATACTACGTTGCCAGAAATTTGGTTGCTGAGACAAGCTTCATGCAAAAATAGCAGAAGCCACATAAGTCTACAACCGCAGGCAAAAGTCCATATGCGACTATCACAGTAGAAAAACCTTCCTCTTCGACCGAATCTCATGTAGCGCTGACTCCATGCGCCTTACTAAGAAAGGAGAGGATGTGAACTTGGACCTTTCATACTACACACTGGTGCGTGCTAGATCGAAGGAGTCTAGGACAGTGCGAGCTCGCCAAGTTCAAGCAACTGCTCATATGATCGACCGTTGGCGTGCTCCGCTAGTTGTCGTATGGGCCCCTGAATGGAAGTTATACGAGACCGAACCATGTGTCCGGCCCACAGTGGCAAACAAACAGGTTCAGTCCCAAAAGTCTTCCATTAACGACTTGGGGAGAGTTCTTGTACGAACCCCAGGACAGGAAGCAAAGACAATATCTACACGCCCATGTGCTCGGTCTACCTGGGCTCATATCAAGGGTGTAAAGATGGATCAACCCACTCTTGATATGTGCAACGTGATCAACCACAAGCGCAAAGCGAGGGAAGCAACCACAATATGTGAGATGTCCTTTCCAGGATACCCCTGTGCCAACATCATCATCAACTACAGCTGTACTAAAGTAGCAGTGCCAACAGACATGCAATCGATGTTCCAACGACTGCAACCAAAGGCACATACCAGGTAACATCCCAAAAAATAGGTATAATTACCAGAGAAGGAGGAGCTTCCATTCGCCTCGTGCTATACCGCTTGGAAGTCTTTCTCCACAAGGGAAGGTCAGATGGCTAGTGCCTCAAATCCTTCTCTTTCAGCCAGTATATCAAGAAGGAAGACCCAAGGAGGACAAGCAATAGTACCTAAAAAAGGAGTTTTCTAGGGCACACGCTCCAAGAATAAACTATTAGCTACGGGGGGTGATTCTTCCTCAGGACCCCTAGTAATTTTGCAAGCTAGGGGTAGCAATCCCCCAGAACTCCACGACAACCCGGCATTCTGAGGGGATATCGATTTCCAAGGAACTGATGTCGAGATTCCTGGGGGTATTCACCCTCACCAGGAAGATGCATCTTCCTACGCTGGGGGTAGTGTTCTCTCGGAGTCCGAAGAGGATGCGACACTAACAACTTTTTTCGACGACCGTTCGATGCAAGTGTCCGAGGCAGAAAGTGCGACGTCCATTGATCCATCTACTGCCTCCCATGTAAGAATAGTGCACATGGCAAGGGACGATCACGAGGGCCCTAGCGATCGACAGTGCCTTAAAACTCTCAAGGCTATGATGCACACCATAAGTGCATCGATGAAAGCATTGACCTAGACGATATTGGAGATCAAGGCAAACATGGCCTCATAGCCACCAAGAACCTCGGGACAAGATAGTTATGATCCCAGGGTAAATGGAGACTTAAATGCCACCACTCTGCCTATCAATGACGATAGCATTAGTCCTGGATCATATACTCCTTCCATATTAGATGAGGGTCGGGAAGCGATACAGGAGGTACGAGAACTGCGAGCCCACTTGGATTCAATGGAGAACCGAGACTCACTGCGGGAACTCGGGATTCGATAACCATATCCCCTCGAGTGGAGAGACATGCCCTATCCACCTAAAAACAAGCCCTTCAACTTAAATCCATTTTAAGGGAAGATGTCTCCTCGCTAGTATATGAGCTACTTTAAGACAATAATATGGCCTCTGCCCCGCAGTGATGCTCTCCTCACCAAGATCTTTGTCGGGGCATTATCGGGGGACGCCTTTGATTGGTTCTTTAATCTCCAAAAAAATTTCATATCATCATTCGACGATCTTAAAAGTCTTTTCCTCGCCTGATTCTATGACGGGGGATGTGATATGACGATGTCCTCATTGTTGGACATCATGCAGAAAGAAAAGGAGCCTGCACGGAAATCCGTCGAACGCTACAGGCAAGCCACACTGAAGCTACCCCTGGGTAATTCTGAATCCACTATGATGGACATGTGCTGGAAGCACCTACTTTCGGAGGTCAGGCTATGGATGGGTGACACCCAATTCAAAGACTGGACGATGTTCATCATAAATGCCTTCGACATTGAGAAGAAGGTGAAGGACGCCCGTCTCTTGGAAATAAAGATCCATGTCACTGAGGATATAGGAAAACACCCCTATAACAACAATAACAACAACGACAACAATAGCCATGACGGCAAGGGAAAGCAGGCCCTTGTTACTAACTTGACCAAGAAGTCCGAGTAGAAGCCGACAGAAACTCCAAAGTCGAAAGAGACCTACTCTTTCGAAGACGATGACGTCATGGCAATCTTTGACGTGCTGATACAGGGGAACAAGCTTTGGCTCTCCGAAGTCAAATACCTTGTTGAGGCAGCCGAGATAAATAATCCAAAGTACTGCCATTACCATCATTACGTCCATCATACGATACAAGACTGCTACATGCTGAAGTGGTACATCCAACGTCTGCTCGACACCAAGGCCCTTACCTTGGACATCGATGACAAGACGGTTGCCGATAACATGGTATCGCTCCAGTTCAGCAACTTTTTGGTGATAGAAGCCCTAGATGGAGTAATCCTAATTCCAAGGGCAACAATGGAGGTCGTCAATCTTTCGCCGGCTTATAACCAAACAGCTAGGCTGATACCTCTCACCATGCCACGTGGAGAGGTCATGTGGGTCCATCCAAACATTGCTCCAGAATTGATGCAGCAGACAACACCTTCTGCCACCAAGACTAAGGGCAAGAAGTCCAAGTCATGCTACACGGTTTCTCTCCCCCCCGAAGAAGCTATAGCAGGAGCAACAAGATTAGGCCTAGCATACCAACGCGAGTATGACACCCCTGACGATGGTGGACTCCCAATTATCTCACTTGCAATATCGGATTCGGGTCCATCATAGCCTCCGACAGCGGACAAGTCTAAGCAGAAATAAACTCGCTTTGACAGACCATTGCGCAAAGATAAAGCCCTACAACTTTGACATCTTGGAGCAACTGGCAAATACTCTAGCAAAGTTATCTTTATTCGATATTTTTTGACTCTCCAAAGACACTGGGGTTGCTCTTAGTGAGGCATTGCAAAATACGACACCTACCTGGAACAGGTCAAGCCGCCAACTGAGGATCCCGCCGTATGCCCCCACTACAATAATGTGATGGAGGCGATACCCAATATTATGTTCTCGCAACAAGACATGTTGCTAAAGAATAATCGGCACGATCGTCCTCTGCACTACAAAAATACATTGGTGCTATAAAGGTAGACCAGATGCACATCGATCCCAGTTCGTCAATCAGCATCATCCCACGAAGTCTGCTTCAGACCTTGGGCATCCTGATGCATCACCTGGCAGCGACCAACACTGCCATTAGTGGCTTTAATGCAGGAAGAAGCTACTCTCTGGGCAAGATTCGCTTGAAGTACCAAATCGGCGATCTAAAAATAAAGGTCACCTACTACGTCATAGACATAGACGTATCCTACAACGTTCTTTTGGAAAGTCCATGGATACATCAATACATGATCGTACCTTCAACCTTGTACCAGTGCTTGAAGTATGTGGACGATCACGACGTCGTCAAGACTAAATTTACCGACGTAGATCCCTTTAAAGGGGTAGAGGCTTACTACTCTGATTCACTCCTTTACAAGCAATTCTGCCAGGGCGAAGGAGGGAACGATGCCGACGACAAAGCAGAAATCGATGTAATATAAGGCAAACATTTGACGGTCCACCTCAAGGGACATGCTCGTAATACAACCCTCCCCTTGTTGTGAAGATACGGAGGAGGGAACCACAACCTCTGCCGGTATGAGTGCCAAATCGAAAGAAAGACCCAGTACCAGCTTTTGCCTCCGAACGCTTGGTGGTCAAGCTTTATAGGAGGACTCCAAAGCCCTCGCTCATATTGGAGATAAATCTCGAGGAAGACAAACTTGAAGAGTACATAGCGGCTCATGCTAACGCTCCGTCCTTCGACGATGTAATTCTCCAGGAAAAGATCTCCTACTTTATGAATAAAGGGTTATCTTTGAACTAATTCGATGTCGCTCACTTGAGCATATTATATTTCCTAGAATATGGTATAGTCCTACAACTGTATATACATGTAACTACTACCTATGCAGTGATCCATATCCTCCCTAGCCAAGGTTCTTACTTTACCGTTCCAGCAAGGAGGAGGGGAGACAAACCCATCATCTTCGGCAGGGTTTAGTTTCCCTAGTCCTTCATCCCGGAGGAACAAGATCCAGAACCCGATACAGGAAAAATATAACTCTACCGGTTCAGTGGTTAAGACAAACACTTCATCCAAAAGATGTGTTATTATCTTAAAAGCAACCGAGGTCTAAATTATGACAAAGGTTGATGACTACCCTTGCGCCTCCCCACTTTGGCAGGTTAGTCCGAGGATTACTATCATAAGACCAAGCATGGCTTTGGGTATGTCACACCTCCAACAAGCCCCGAAGGCTCGGATGAAGAAGATGAGTTACACTCTCACTCTTCAGAGTCTTCCTCTTGGGACTCCGACATCAGTATCGAAGGGAAGCTCAAACAAATATTGTCTGCTAACATGGTATCAGCTGACCCTGAGGAAGACAACGAGGATCCTCTATAACTCTTTGAAGCAGAATCGTTGGCCCAACGCCTAGACTCACAATGGGAGATGAGATTTGAACAATGGGAACCACCCACTGAGGATAAAATCGTACAAGTCAATCTTAGCGAAGAATCCTCTCCTAAACCTATCTTCATCAGCAAGAGTCTGACGAAAGAGGATCGAGAATCCATGATACAGCTCGTCAGAGAATACATCGATGTCTTTGCTTAGAGTAACGAAGATATGCCAGAACTAGAACCCCAAATCGTGGTCCACAAACTTAATATTTTATCGAACGTTAAACCTGTCAAGAAACAGCAATAGCGGTTTCGACCATAAATTATGAATGCCATCGAAGTTGAAGTAAAAAAACTAATATCTAGTAGCGTCCTCCGTGAAGAACAACATCCATATTAGGTAGCCAACATCGTACCCGTCGTTAAAAAGAATGGGAAGATCCGGATCTTCTTTGACTTCCGCAATCTAAATTTGGCCTGACCTAAAGACGAGTTCCCCCTTTTGATCATAGACATAATAATCGTCAACACCCGTGGCTTCAAGTACATGTCCTTCATGGAAGGATTCTCAGGCTACATATATTATTTCGAATGCCGATAAGAGTATACTACTACACAGTCATGACCTTTGGTCTGAAGGACGTCGGTGCTATATACCAGTGAGCAATAAGTACAGAAGAAATAAAACTAGGTTTATACAAAACCCTTTCTTAGGTTTACAAACAAGAAGTACTATTAATCCTATGCGAGGATGTTAAGTACAAAATTTAATCTGGGTAAATATTTCTATAGGAGTCTGATCTGCAGTCGATCACTTTGTCCCTTGGACCACACGATGATGAATAAGTGCTGTAGAAGAAGGAGATACTTCAAAGATTGCAAGAGGAAGTGGATGCTCGATGCCAAAATCGTCGATCACTACTCTCTGTCTGAGCTCTTCTCTCTCTGTTCTTCGATTTCTTCGACTTCTATTCTTCGAGTTTTCAACCTTGGACCTCTGTCAATAGGGGTATCTATTTATAGGGTTTTAGTGACAGTAACCGTCCAGTCGGCATAGAAGTCGGACAGTGGAGAGTATGGCACTTTTTACGTGGCGGTTATAATAATTGTCACCCACGTGTAGATGACCTTCTGAATCTGCATGTGACGCGTGTCCTATGATGAGAAAATATGTATAACTGCTGCGAAGATCACGGCATGCAAGCTACGTAGGTAACTGCCCCTTGCGTAGAAAAGGTTGGCGTAGAGGCCAATAACTGTCACCATGGCATAGAAGCCAAATAGTTGTCAGGTTGGCGTAGAAGCCAAGTGGTTGTCGAGTCGGCATAGTAGCAAAATAGGCGTAGAAGCCTGATGCTATATGGATAGGTAGCTAGCGTAAACGATAGCTGATCCTCCTTCCTTGACTGAGGTCTTGAGTGTATTCTGGACCAAATAGCCTTATCACGTACAAATGCAAATATAGCCTGAGTTGGCATATTCTGAGAAGATAGCATACGGCGTACTCCTTATAGCTAAAAATAGCCCGGTGGCGTATTTCAAGGAGATAGCGTACAATGTGCTCCTATAGCTAAAAATAGCCTGATGGCGTAATGTGCAAAGGTAATGATGTGGACGTATTAGCCGTAATTATGGCTCGTCCAGTCTTTGGGGATATAACCAAATCTCGTGCATTAAATGCAGAGATCTGGCCCCATTCTACGCATTAAATGCAAAGACGTGCCTCGAGCTCTGTACGAAGAGCAGCTTTTGACGTGACAGTTTATTTAGTCTTCTGTTGAGCGTAAAAGCTCACATCTGCCTGTGTAAAACTAGGCAGCGTATTCCCTTGTATGCGTAAAAGTACTTTGTATCAAAGAAATGTCACTAAACGACGGTTTGGGTCTCTGTGCCGCACCATCATTACAACCGTCGTCTGGATAGTTGTGAAGTACTCGTTGTCAGGAGTCAGGTTCACGGCATGATCTGACAGGTTCATTCAAGGAATATGAAGCGTTCCCCGTACGACTTTCCACTACATAAAAAATGAGTAGGTTTTACGCCAAAGTGGCGATGTAACAACCTTTTTACGCCAAAGTAGCATGGAAATACTGTATTACGCGGATTGTCCTGGGGCTTATATTTTACGCTGTACTAGCGATGAAGCCCTGTTGTACGCCGATGGCTCTTGTCACGACCCGCACCCGGTATAAGGGTACGAGAGCGTGGGTACGTCCAGTCTACGCCACAGCATCGGCGGTAGAACGCTGTCTTGGTCAAGTACTATCTAAATAATCTCACACTAGTATCCAACTCCATAAGGAGACACGGATAACACTATAAAAATGAACAACATACTCAATCACAACTACAGCACGATAAGAATTTGAAGAAACAAAAGAATATAACACAAGTCAAATGACAAAATAATCAAACCTGCAATCAGTAACAACCAATTCCCAAGTGTGTCAGAAACCAGTCTACTAAGGTCACAGTCAGGAAAAATATTTTCCAGTCAGGAAGGAGCAAAGTACATCTCTAAATAGCAGTTCTATATTAATGATATAAACTATGTAGCAGTTCTAGATGGAAATATACCAGAAGCATGTATAGGTACGAGAAATAAAAGAAATACTGTAAGTAAATACAGGAGAAGAAACAATATGTCCATGAGCAAGAACCTATGACTAAGTGTATGAGCACTAGCTTTAATATATGATCGGCTTGGGAACTTGATCAGGCTGGTTACATGTGATTAGCTATGATTCATGTAAGGTCAGGCTACCCGTTGGTTAGCTATGATGCATATAGAGGTCAGGCTAATCACACGTAACAGCTATGAAGCATGGAGATGGTCAGGCCACACCCGACGTGAGATGTGGGGTGAGCTATGATGCATGTAAAGTTGGGTATGATCACATATCTACACTAAAATACTCTCCACCCCGACTGGTATAGTAGATCCAATCATGGTACGCTATGGCACGGGATTCCCTAGGGAGGTAGCAAGTCTCCCCAGAAATCAGTGTCTGTACATGCACAAGATAACAAGGAAACAAGTCTTGTACAAGCTACACCATGAATAAGGAATAACATCTCATGACGAGATCCGTGTATACCAATCCGTGTAACCAACGTGTCAAGAGCATGGATATTTACACTAGATACAGGGAACATAGGAGATATCATAAATTAGAAACTAATCAGAGAATGTACTCGCCTTGGGTCCTTAGCTGGTAATTATTGATATCCTGTTCCAGAGTATCCCCTGGGTAAACCAACAGTCCTATAACATATCACAAGCAAAACCACATTTGCATCAGATGCTACACTAACACAGTCAAAAATACTGAGTTCGGGACTTCTCTAGGTATGATACCGGTCACCTAGGATCACCTAGTAGGGATACGTAAAACATATTACACTTATTAATACTTACAATATTTATACATGCACCAATTTAAAAGTATTTACAATATATATATATATATATATATATATATATATATATATATATATATATATATATATATATATATATATGCCTTTTAAATACATATCTTATTTATACTAGTTGAACATTATATATGTATACTCATACATATGTTAACAATACATTTTTTTTTTTAAAATAGATATATATTGTCAATGTTATTATTAAAATATATACTAATACTAGGACATCACATTAAATACAAATACAATACATTAATTGTATGTACAAGATATATATATACATTTATACTAATTATACATATTTGAAAATATATTAAGTACATATATATATATACAAAATATATACATATACTAAACATTATATATTTTTATACCAAAATACCTACATATATATATTAAAGGAAATACACACACACATATTATACTATACCAATTGAACAATAAGGAGATATATATATATATATATATATATATATATCAAAATAGTACGTATACTATTACATTTTATATACCAAATACGTATTTGCATATATATATATCAATCAACATTATATATATATATATAATTAATCAAAAAAATGTGTATAATGCCACCCTCCTCAAGGTGATCCCAAATGAAATAGCAGTTAGTTCCAATGGGTCCGGAGCAGTCCAAATAGCTAGAATTTATATAAAGAAGTCCAAGATCGGAGTTCGGCACGAAAACCGAGATAAGGATTCCAGGCTAATAAGAGAAGGGTAGTTGTTCGTTATTAAGGTAACACCTTAATTTAATGAAAATTATTTCGAAATTATTTTGAACAATAATTACAATTAAGAGTTTATTTATAAAAATCTAGAATTTATGTAAAAGCCATCATATTTATATATCTCTAGTAATTTCAGTTACCAGTCCAAATAACCAATTTTATCTTATTTTTATTATTGAAACTATATTTTTAATTTATAATATAAACCCCCAAAAATTATTATATTTTTGCATAATCAAAACCCTTTTTAATTATAATACATAACTAAATTTTACCCATAATAAATAACTAGTTTCATACATAAAGAACAATAAAACTAATTATATTTTATTTACTAAACTAGTTACATGAAATTACTAAACTAATTATATGAAAATACTAACTAATTAATTAATAATTACTAACTAATTAATAATTAATTACTGATTAATAAATTAATACTGATTAAAACTTAATTAACTGATTATAAATTAATTAACTGATTAACAATAATTTACTGATTAGTAAATTAATTAACTAATCTAATTATTAATTACTAATCTAATATATACAATTAATAAACTAATTACTTTACTAATTATAACTAACTCTACTAACCTAATTATAACAGAAGAGGGAAAGAGGAAGAGGCTCACGATGGGGGGTTTCCAGTCGGCACGGTGGGTCTCGCCGGGGTCGGCGCGGTGGGGTTCGGCTCGAGGCGGCGGATGCTCGGCGGAGATTGGCTCGAGGATGAGGTCTGCTGCGGCGGCGGGGCTCGACCCGAGGCGACGGCGGATCTGATCTAGGCGGCGGCTGTCGAACTCGACGGCGGGTGCTCGGTTCCACGCGACGATCGACGGCTCGACGAAGGTGAGGAGGTCCCAGGCGCCAGCGGCGGTGGAACTCGAGAGCGACGGTCGGCTCGGCTCGAGGCGGATCTGAGGCGGCGGTCGACTCGGCGAGGGCGGCGGCTCCGGATCTGAGGTGGTCCGAGGCAGCCACGGCTCGACGCCGAGGAGGAGATCCCAGTCGCCGGCGGCGGATCTGATCTAGGTTAGGGTTAGGGTTTCTGCGCTGTGTCGGGGTCGTGTCCGGAGCTGGACACGGCGGTTGATGTACTGCACAGTGGGGTGGACGTGTCCGGGTGTTGGACACAGGGTTGGGTGTTTGCTGTGGTGGAGGTGGATGTGTCCGGGTGTGTCGGACACGAAAATCTGGTTGTAATATTGTAAATCTGGACACAGGAATTGAATGGATACGGTGAGACACCCGGGGTCGGACCCGAGGCCAACACGGCTGACACGGTAATACTGGACACACGGACACGAGCACACAATATGGTGGTTGTTGGCTTGTGGAGATTTGTGAGGGCTAGTTAGGGTTTCTTGGGAATGGCGATGAGGGACTTAAATAGGGAGAGAGGGTGCGGGATGAAGGGTGAGGATTGGCCCAATAATGGATGGCCCAGATCATACAAAAAGGAGTTTTTTATGTGGGAAAAATGAGGGTGTAAATGGAAGATGGTAAACTTATAATTTAATAGAAAAATATATTTTATGAAAATGTTTTAAGAGGCTTCCAGGCTAACTGATTAAATTAGCTACTAATCAACCCATATTTCAAAACCCTAGAAAATATGTAATTTATTTATTACTATTCAAAATGGATATGAAAATTTATTATGAAATAACTAGTCCTTCAAAAATTTTATTAAACAAATAATTTTATGACTTCAAGCCAATAAATATTCGAAGCTAGAGTATCATATTTACATCATCATTCATCTATTTATTTTATAAGAAAGCGACATTTAGAAAAATGATTTTTATAAAAGATTTTTAAATCAACTTTTAAAATCAAATTTTGTCAAAAATCAAATACAAGAATTCAAGGAGAAAATATTTTATAACTTGGTATTTAAATTAAAATCTAATTATTTCGAAAATTTGGAAATCGGAGGTTACAGCTCTGAAGTCATATTTTACGCCGCTCAACACTAAAATACTGCGTATAACTCTATAGCGTATTTTTCATGCTTCTGCAAGACCCCTTCAAAGTTTTCAAATTCCTCGTAATTTGAAACACTTTGAATGAAGCATGAAACGGTCAACTCTGACTCGTTCCTCGAGGCTGATTTCTTGGCAAATTTTTGGGGATTTGTTAGGATTCGGTGTGTTCTCTTTCTCCTATAAAAAGGCTGATGAGTTAACTTGTTCTTCCCATATTTCCTTCACCACACAGAGATGATTGCCGGAGTTCGTCGGGTCGACTTGAGGAAGAAGAAGATCATGTTCTTCCAGCATGTAAGGAGCCAAAAAAAAAGGCGTCTTCGAGCAAATGTCCTCTGCAATGATGGATCATGGAAGGATATCATATCTTCCTTTGCTCGGGATAATCAGCAATTTTATATGGCAATTCGTCCAGGAGAGAGGAAGGGTCACATTCGAACATACAGCTTGTAAGTTGTATTTTCTTCCGCCGTTGGTGGACGAGGGCAGACAAACTGACCTTGTCTTCTAATATTGAGTTGGGTCTGAATCCTAACTCAATCTGTCATGGCGTATGGAGGATGAGCTCTTGAATAATTTAAACAAGCCCAGTTGTGTATCCTCCCGCCATTAATTATTTTTTTGTTAATCGGCCGCGGAAACCTACTAACTGCTGAAGAAGACGGATAAAGATCTCCACCAATACGAGAACCTGACAGAACAGACTCTTGGTATAATCCTATGTGAAAATGAGGAACCCTTGGTAGAACAAGGATTTCCATTATATGTAATCATGATTAATAAAACAGTCTTCTTTTACGCATCTGATGATTTGTCATATTCTTTGCTGTGATGAAGTCTGAATATGTGTAGCTTTGACACGTCTGAATAACTTTACGCCGACTCTGACAAAAAGAGTATCGAATCTCGTCCCGTCTTTTATGCATAACTGAAGACGCGTAGAAAATTGTTTAGCATTTAAGTCGCATATTCGAACTGTCCTGCTGTTTTGAACGAGGAGTTGCGTAGAATTCTGAACCGTCACTTCTCTGATAAGAAGAATTCTTGTTCAAACCATCATTTTCAAGAATGATTTCCCAAAAATCCTTTGGAAAAGGCAAAAAAATTTTGTCGAAACTGACCATGCTTGAACTGTAGAGAAAATATTCAGACTGGATTTTTGGATGAACTTCCAATCGATCCAAGAAGAAGAGTCATTTTTAATGTTGAAATCTGTATGCTTTGGGTACTGGGGATGTTTTGAGACCAAGAAGGAGCATCTTCTGCGTGAACCCTTGTAATTGGCCGTCTTGAGAATTGTTCAGATATACGCTTACTCTGGCCTGCGTATTTTAAGATATGCGTAAAGTCATAGATCCGTAGTGTAGATGAGCGTAAAATCATAAGTTTATAGCCTCTCGAGCATAAAAGCTGCTGAGCATAAGAGCATCCAGGCATAAAACTGTAGATTTATAGCCTCTGAAAAGAAAACTTCCGAGCGTGAAGTCGTAGATTTGTCGCCTCTGAACGTAAAAAAGCTTCTGAGCGTGAAATCATAGATTTGTAGCATCTGAGCGTGAAGTCGTAGGTTTGTAGTCTCTCGTGCATAAAAGCTACCGAGCGTAAAAGCATCCGGGCATAAAACCATAGACTTATAGCCTTCGAGCGTAAAATCGTAGATTTGTAGCTTTCCGAGCGTAAAAAAGCTCCTTGGCATAAAATCACGAATCTGCTCTGCACGAAAACTTTTTGAATTCGCTGATTGTCCGCCTTCCCTAAATAATAGGCTGACGTAGTACCCAATCATAACTGAATATTAAATATCGGATTTGATTAGGGATTCGAGGAGTTTATCTGAACTCTATAAATACCCCAAGGCCTTCAGAGAAAAACTTTTTATCTGTCTTTTGCAAAAGAAAACCTTCGTCTCTTAGAGTACTCTCCTTCGTTTCTTCTCTGAGCATTCTGAGTTTTTAGCAATGGCACAAAAACCAATCTCCTCCTCTAAGGGAAAGAAGGCTGCCTCATCTTCTCGCTCCTCTGCCCAAGCAAGAGCGACTCCCATCGGGCAGGGCGAACCTCACTCTGAACGAAGTGTCCCACCATCAAGCTATGCACCGGGCATTATAGGTAAAGCTTTTGGGACGACAAGAACGAAGAAAACCCTTCGCACACGTTGTACGTGAACGTGCTAGGTCATCTTTTGTGCTGAACGCCTCTTCGAGGAAGATGATGCACAAAGATGTTTCATCTTTTACGCCCACATTTCTAATGTATCAGCGTAAAAACTCCATATTCACAGTCTGGCATAAAAGCTTTGACTATCAAAATTTGGCGTATACTACAAATTTTGGGTGTTATACTCTGGATGAAAATTTCGGCATAATAACTCAAACTTTGGCAATCTGACGTAAAACACAGACTGTCAGATTTTTGTGTATATTGCCAATCTTGAATTTTATGCCTCGGAATGAGATTCCAGCGTAAAAACTCAAGTTTTTATAGTCTTGGCATAAAAGCACAGACTGTTGCTCTTTGGCATAAGCTGCAAGATTGTGAGGTCTAGTATAGAAACTGACGTATTTTTCTTGTACTTTGTAGTTAACTTGCAGATATCTCCGTTAGTTGAGGTGATGGGTTCTGCTGCTGGAATGCTGTACTCTAATTACCTGGAGGATTTATCCCATGTGACATTTCTTATTTCTGGACCCCAATATCCTGAAGGAAGGGGAATCCCGATATCGTCTCAAGGAGAGCGAATGCTGTTGAGCATGATCAACGGAGAGCCCCTGGCGTACATAGACGGGGCAAAATACATAAAACCAGCTTTCCTCTTCGGGGATATGATCGATAAACAATCCCAAACGAAGCCCAAGAAGGAAGACTGGGTTTTTACTGTTGGGGGCATGGTCATGTACTTGCCCAAGATACTGAGGGATTATCCTATCTCGGCATTCTTCCATGCCACGCATCCCAGGAGGATGTCGTGGACTCTGACCCCTAATCTTCACGGCCAGCCGGGGAAGATATTTTATCAGAAAGGGTCCGACCAAGGGTTATTTGTAAGCCGCCCTTCCGGCCCGGTCATGCCATTCAGGGGATTGTATCCGGGCACTGTCCCGAGTGAAGACACTTCACTTCTCCAACCAGTCCAATTACCGACTTTTTACAATGACTTCATGGAGCATGGAGGAGTATACCCCAAGGTTAATCCTCGGACCAATGGGTGGGTTTTCCTTACAAATCTTCGATGGGCTCATTTAGCTGCCTGGGCCCTGAAGCATTTTCAGACTAAGCTGGAGAGCATTAGTTTGTACGCGGTTGTGAGTGCTTCCAGTGTTGGATTACCTCTCAATCCCAACCTGTTTTTGGCTTTGATGGAGCGATATATCTCGCTCACTGGTACTTTTGCCACTCCACTGGGGGATTTAGGATTGGCCCTTCACGAAATGGTAGAGATTTCAAGACTGCCGATGGGGGATACTCCTTATGAAGAGTATGTTCCCATAAACCGGGAGCTGGGGGATACAAACCCTCGGGTGGTGGCTGTATACCAGGAGCTGATGAGCCATTACCTTGTGTGCACCGCCTTCTATAATGAGCCCTCTGATTTGGCTCATACCAACAAATGGGCATCCTATCTCTTCTTCCATCAGGCTAGAGATGCTAAGCCAGACAAAGTTGTGGATAGCAGGGATAGGCCTTTGAGCCTTCTAAGCGTGCTTACTACTCAAGTAGTTGATGACCTTATTGAAGACGCTGGGGCTTTAGATCGAGTCCTCGACGAAGGGATAGGGAAATATCCTGCAGGCACTAAAGCCTACAGTTATTTAAGGCATTGCCATAGGCCTCTGTCAAAGGAAGCTCAACTGGCTGGCTTCCTCTCTGTATGGCTACGCCGATTGGTAGTACCAGGCATTGCATCTTCGGATCGCATTCACCGCAATACCTTATGGCCTACAGTGCGTCTGGTGTTTGGGGCAAGACTGGGCTTGCTCCCTGCCATGGTATGCCGCATACAAGCAGGCCTGAGGGCCATTACTGATGGGCTGCTTGCCGATGAAACACGGCGTGACAGCTTTCCCAGGGTAGAATTACCGTTCCTGTATTTGATGGGATGGTTAATTCTCCATAATCCTAGGGTGATGTCTCCCGGCTCTGGCAGTAGTTCGGGGAGTAATTTTTTGTTGAATTACAAGAATTCCACCAGGAACGTGACCACAGTTTTAGACTGTCGGCGAGCGTTAAATTTTGCTCACAGCTGGAAGCTCTTCTACACCGTCCCCACTATACATCTCAATCAACAGGGGAGCAGGCTTTAGGACTCAGGTGAAAGAAAGACCATTCTTTCTCCTGAAACTTTTAATTGGTTGGTCTGCATTAGACCTTCCTATTTATTGTACAGAAGTAAAGACCAATGCTTCTTGGAGCCCTACCTGCCTAGTCGGTTCGCCAGGCAGTTTGGGTATGACCAATTACACGTGGGCAATGCCGTCACCAGCTTCAAGTCCAGGGGTAGACTTATTGATAGAGCGAGAGGATGGCGGTACTTCATAATGGGTTACACTGGAGCAGTTTTTACTGTGCCCGCGACTTCACTATCCATGGAGTTGCGCATCCTTCACTCGTACGCCCAGTTTTACATGGCCATCAATACCTTCCATCGCGATTTTGATATGCGTAGAAGTTTTATGATGCCCTCTTCTAAGTCCGCTGGGAAAGAGGAAGTCCCATCAGTTTCATCTGACGAAGAAGAAGACTCTGTCGCTCTAGATGAGTTTTTGCTGACAGTACCGAGAGGCGAAATACCTTCGCCTGCAGAGCCTCTGGTTATCCCTTGTAAGCGAAGGGCTCCTGTTCTGAAGAAGACTTCCCCTCGCAAGAAAAAGAAGACTGTTAGTGGTCCTGTCAGGACTTCCAGTTATGAGGCTTCTCGGAGTGAGCCTGCTGTTTCCCCTGTTAGGGACGATCCTTTGATTAGAGGTCCTTCGCCTATTAGAGAGGGAACCTCCACAATTCCGGTTGGTAGTACCGGAGAATCTTTGCTCGAGGCGGCTGTCGCTGCTACCGCTTCAGGTAGTGGTACGAAATCGCCTTCGGGGCCAAGCCAAATAAGAATATCTTTATCCAGACCAGTAACGGGAGAAACCCCTGCCGCGTCTATAAGTATACCCAGCAAGATTCTACCCAATGAGCCTCGAGTGGATCTCGATGAAGACCTGGAAGAATACTTGCCAGTGTCAGTTGGCACACCCCCTTCTTCAGGTATGACAGCTCGCTTAGCATCATTAAGAAATGATTTAGCTGTACTGGCTGCAGACGCGACATATATACCATCGGCCATGGGTAAATGTCATCTTTATGCCTCTTTTTAGAAAAATTAACATCATGTTGATATTAACTTTCTCTTGTCTTCTTTTCACGGGAAGACATCTACGGGGAGTGCAGCGTCGACGCAACTTTCGGCTTTGTTTCCGTTCTTGTCCATGACACGGAGGTGTCCGATTTTGAAGAGAAAACATTTTCGGGTGCTGGCTCGCCCGAAATGGTTCTGATATCTCGAGAGGAGGATGAGCCTGTCATTACGACTATGCCTCCTTTGAGTACGCCAGCCACTTCGGCCGTTGTCGGTGCTTCTTCTTTTGTCGTGCCATCTGTTGTGGCAACGACTGTGGCAACATCGTCTGCAGTCATTCCTGGAGGGGGATTCTCCGATATTACAGCCACTCCCAGCGTCCATTCGAATATCACCATGTTAGTTGAGCAGTTTTCAAGCATTTTTTACGCCACTTTGAAAATGCTGATATCGATGGTGCTGGAGAAGAATCTAAGCTTCGAGGCTTTGAAGACGTCCTCCAACTTTAGTATAGCGCAGATTAGATATTTCAACGATAATGACAGAGCTGATGCGCTAGAGCAAATAGTTAATTGTTTGGAACAACCCATTAACGATTATTTGCAGCTATCTCGAGGCAGCATTGACGGTCTCGTTCAAGCTAGGTATGACTCCTTAACTGCAAAGCTTGCTGGGCAAATTGAATCTCTGAGCAAATCTATCCAGAAACAGCAGCAGCAAATGGATAAAGAGCGTGTCGAATTGGAGTATGTCATTCCCCAGCTGACTCAGTACGAGACCGAATATGAGGAAGAGACAACGAGGGTCCGCAAATTAGAAGATGACCTTGCTAAGGCCAAGGAGAAGGCTCTCTATTTATCAACAGCTCACGACGTGTTGAAAGATCGAATGGAGACGGCTCAGCAGAACCTAACACATGTGGGTGTCATCCACGCAGGTTTTGTACTTGCTCGGTCTGAGCTATCTGCTTTGAACAATGAGGCGGCAAGGTTGGAGCGAGCTCGCGCCAACGTCTTGAACTCCAGGGATGAGAGAATGGTTACTCTAGCGCAGCAGATTTGCGACTTAACTGCTTCCCCCAAGTGATGTATTTTTTTGCTTTTCTATGTAATTTGCTCTTTCTGGAGATAATAAAGAGGCTTTATCTGACTTTGGTGGACCTATCATTTTGGAATATAAATGATAGGCTAGGGTGAAAGTGATATCAGAGGTAATATGGACGTGATATACTTTCGGTAAACTTCAGCTGGACATATCTATTCAGAGGTTATATGGACATGATAGAATATGCTCCAACTAAAATTTATACACAAAACACTATCAGAGGTAATATGGACGTGATAGGTTTTGATGTTCCAAATTAGTTAAACATATCTATTCAGAGGTTATATGGACATGATAGAATATAATCCAACTAGTTCTTTGGAAGTAGTATTGTCAGAATGAGATCTTCACCATACTCCGTTGAGCAAAGGGGATTAAGCATAGTACCTCTTCAGGAATTTGCCATTGATAGGAGCCATTAACAAGTCTCCATTAGGCTTGGCTAATCTGTAAGCGCCGTTTGAGAACGTCGTTTCGATCACATAAGGGCCTTCCCATTTGGGTTGGAATTTACCCTTACTCTTGTGAGTAATGATCATTGGCCTTCTCACGGCTAGAACTAGCTTGCCAACTTTGAACACTCTTTCCTTTACTTTTTGATTAAAAGCTCTGAAAATACGTGCCTGATAGAACGCGATGCACTGTTGGGCTTGAAGGTATTTTTCATCTAATCCTTCTAGCTCTTGAAGCCTTAATAGGTCATTCTTTTCCCGAGTCAACTCATTAGCCACTACTATTCTTAGTGACGGAATTTGAATTTCGATGGGGAGAACTGCTTCACTCCCATAAACCAGCGAGAATGGGGTACAACCCGTCGGTGCTCGTACCGTTGTGTGGTAAGCCCAGAGACATTCTCCTAGCTTCTCATTCCAATATCTTTTGTTCGAAGAGACAAATTTCTTCAAGAGTTTGATAATGGTTTTGTTGAAAGCTTCCACCAGACCATTAGCAGCAGGATTGTATGTCGTAGAGGCCATATTTTGTATCTGATTTTTATCGCAAAATCGATGGAACGCTTGGCTGATGAATTGAGGCTCGTTGTCATCAATTATCCTTCGGGGAATCCCAAAGCGATAAATGACATGATGCTTAATGAAGCTGATCACGTTAGATGTCTTCACCTCAACAAGGGGGACTACCTCTGCCCATTTGGAGAAATAATCCATGATGGCTAATATGAACCGATGACCTCTGGAAGAAGACGGGTAAATAGGACCAATGATATCCATACCCCATGCTTCAAAAGGCCAGGATGCCACCGTAGGATGTAAATGTTCAGAAGGTTGATGTATAAAATCTGTATGAACCTGGCAAGCTTTGCATTGTCTCGCATATTTTATTGCATCTGTGATCATAGTAGGCCAGTAATAACCCATCCTTCTGATACGATCCTGTAGCTTAGGACCGGGTTGATGTGCTCCGCATATGCCGTTGTGAGCTTCACGGATAATCCGCTGTACCTCATCACCAGAGAGACATCGTAATAATAGTCCGTCATAAGTCCGGCAATATAGACATTGTGAAGACGCATCAAAATAGAAGCGTAATGATCGTCTTTTGATGGATACTGCTTCTTTAGGATCTTTCGGTAAGATTTCTTATACTATGAAATCTATAAAGGGACTTCTCCAGTCTCTCTTTGGAAGATCTGTGTTCACAGTGTAGCTGCGTTCTATGTGAAAGTTGTTTTTCATACAGAATAAATCTCTGTTAAGAAGGATCACAGAATTCTGCCTTCTTATAGGAATAGCTAAATCTGCAGCTAGACTGGCCAGGGCATCAGCTTCCAGATTCTGAGATCGTAGCACATGCTCTAGGAAGAACCCTATGAAAGACATGGCTATTTTGATCGTTGCTTGGTGATAAAGGATGAGGTCTGGGTTTCGGACTTCATATATTCCTCTAACTTGATTGACGATCAGCAGAGAATCACCAAATGCTTCCAGGTATTCAACGTCTAACTCTTTCGCGACTTGGAGCCCGATTAGTAGGGCATTATATTCTGCCACGTTATTAGAGCTGGGTTCGTTAAGAGAATATGCTCGATAGATGACGAGTTTCTCAGGAGTAACCAGGACAATTCCTACTTCTAAAACCACTTTTCCCCTGGGACCAGTCCTGGAGGCACCATCGAAGAATAGCTGCCATGCATCACTCTCCATCGCAGAATAACATTCTGCAACTTCGTTGGGAATATCCTCGTATAGTTTGGAGGTTTCCATAATCGGATGAGCAGCTAGGAAATCAGCCAATGCTTGGCCTTTGATGGACTTCTGAGGGACGTACACCATATCATACGGTGTTAATAACATCGCCCAAGTCACTAGTCAGGAATTAAGAACACTTGGCTTGTTCATTAATACCCGAAGAGGATTGATCCTGGAGATGATATGAATAGTCTGGCCTGTGACATAGTGTCACGTTTTCTGAATGGCGAACATTAGGGCCAAACATTCTTTTTTTACTAGATTGTACCGGTGTTCAGCTCCAACCATTATCCTGCTTAAATAGTAGATAGCCTGTTCATGACCCTCATCATTCTTTTGTGCGAGGAGAGCTTTCAGAGAATAATCCATTGCTCGAACATACAACAAGAATGGTCTTCCTATGACGGGAGGCACCAGAACTGGAGGATTAGTGAGGTAGCGTTTGATATCATTAAACGCTTGCTGACATGCTTCGTCCCATACGAAGGATACACCTTTCTTTATGAGACAAGAAAAAGGCTGACATCTCTCCGAGAGGTTGGATATGAATCTCTGGATATAAGCTAGACGATCTTGAAATCCCCTGAGTTCTCTCAGATTGCAGGGTGGTCGCATTTCTAAGATGGCCTTGACTTTATCAGGGTCTACTTGAATGTATTAAACGGATGGTCCTTGAGCCATCTTAGAAATGCGACAAAGGCATTCAAGTGGACCCTGATAAAGTCAAGGCCATCTTAGAAATGCGACCGCCCCATAATATAAAAGAACTAAGGGGATTTCAAGGTCGTCTGGCTTATATCCGGAGATTCATATCCAACCTCTCTGGAAGATGTCAGCCCTTTTTTCGTCTCATGAAGAAAGGTGTATCCTTCGTATGGGACGAAGCCTGTCAGCGAGCGTTCGGTGATATCAAATGCTACCTCACTAGTCCGCCAGTTCTGGTGCCTACAGTCATAGGAAGACCATTCGTTCTGTATGTTCAAGCGATGGATGATTCTCTGGGAGCTCTTCTCACACAAAAGAACGATATGGGCCATGAACAGGCTATCTACTACCTCAGCAGGATGATGGTCGGAGCCGAACACCGGTACAACCCAGTGGAGAAAGAATGCTTGGCTCTGATGTTCGCTATCCAGAAAATGCGGTACTATGTCACAGGCCAAACCATTCACATCATCTCCAGGATCAATCCTCTTTGGGTACTGATGAACAAGCCAAGTATTCTTAATTCCCGACTCGCGACTTGGGCGATGTTATTAACACCGTATGACATGGTGTACGTCCCTCAGAAGTCCGTCAAAGGTCAAGCGTTGGCTGACTTCCTAGCTGCTCATCCGATCCCGGAGGCCTCCAAACTGTACGAGGACATTCCCGACGAAGTTGCAGAATATAATTCCGCAATGGAAAGTGATGCATGGCAACTGTTCTTCGATGGTGCCTCCAGGACTGGTCCCAGGAGAAACGTGGTTTTGGGAGTAGGAATTATCTTGGTTACTCCTGATAAGCTCGTCATCTACCAAGCATATTCTCTTAGCGAGCCCTGTTCTAATAATATGGCAAAGTATAACGCTTTACTAATCGGGCTCCAAGTCGCCAAAGAATTGGGCGTCGAATCTCTGGAAGCTTTCGGTGATTCTCTGCTGATCGTCAATCAAGTCAGAGGAATATATGAAGTCCGGAATCCAGACCTCATCCCCTATCACCGAGAAACGGTCGAGATAGCCATGACATTCAAAGGTTTCTTCCTAGAGAATGTACCTCGATCTCAGAATCTGGAAGCTGATGCCCTAGCCAGTCTAGCTGCAGATTTAGCTTCCCCTATAAGAAGGCAGAATTCGGTAATCCTTCTTAACAGAGATTTATTCTGTGTGAAAAATAATTTTCACATAGAACACAGCTACGAGGTGAACACAGATCCTCCCAGGAGAGACTGGAGAAGTCCCTTTATAGATTTCGTAGCATACGGAATCTTGCCAGAGGACCCTAAAGAAGCAGTATCCGTCAAAAGACGATCATTACGCTTCTATTTCGACGCATCTTCACAATGTCTATATTGTCGGTCTTATGACGGACTATTATTACGATGTCTCTCTGGTGATGAAGCACATCAGATTATCCGTGAAGCTCACGACGGTATATTCGGAGCGCACCAACCCGGTCCTAAGCTACAGGATCGCATCAGGAGAATGGGCTATTACTGGCCTACTATGATCACAGATGCAATAAAGTAAGCAAGACAATGCAGAGCCTGTCAGGTCCATGCAGACTTTATCCATCAACCTCCTGAACATCTACATCCTACGGTTGCGTCCTGGCCTTTCGAAGCATGGGGTATGGATATCATTGGTCCTATTCACCCGTCTTCTTCTAGAGGTCACCGGTTCATACTGGCCATCACGGATTATTTCTCCAAATGGGCAGAGGCGATCCCTCTTGCTGAGGTGAAGGCACCTAATATGATCAGCTTCATCAAGCATCACGTTATTTATCGCTTCGGGATACCCCTGAGAATAATTCATGACAATGGGCCTCAATTTATCAACCAAGCATTTTATCGATTTTGCGATAAAAATCGAATATAAAATGTGGCCTCTACGGCATATAATCCAGCTGCTAATGGTTTGGCGGAAGATTTCAACAAAACCATTATCAAGCTCTTGAAAAAGTTCGTCTCTTCAAACAAGAGGGATTGGAATGAGAAGCTGGGAGAATGTCTCTGGGCATACCGCACAACGGTACGAGCACCGACAGGTTTTACCCCATTCTCATTAGTTTATGGGAGCGAAGCAGTTCTCCCCATCGAGTTCCAAATTCTGTCACTCAGGATAGCCGTGGCTAATGAGTTGACTCAAGAAAATAATGACCTGTTAAGGATTCAAGAGCTAGAAGGATTAGACGAGAAATGCCTCCAAGCTCAACAGCGCACCGCGTTCTACCAAGCACGCATTTCCAGAGATTTTAATCAAAAAGTAAAGGAAAGAGTATTCAAAGTCGGCGAGCTAGTTTTAGCCATAAGAAGACCGATGATTCTTACTCACAGGAGTAAGGGCAAATTCCAGCCCAAATGGGAAGGCCCTTATGTGATCGAGACAACGTTCTCAAACGGCGCTTACAGGTTAGCCAAGCCTAATGTAGACCTGTTAATAGCTCCTATCAATGGCAAATTCCTGAAAGGTACTATGCTTAACCTACTTTGCTCAAGTGGAATATGGCAAAAACCTCATTCTGACAAAACTACTTCCAAAACGAAACTAGTTGGATCATATTCTATCATGTTCATATTACCTCTGAATAGATATATCCTGCTAAAACTTACCGAGAGTATATCAAGTCCATATTACCTCTGATATTACTTTTACCCAAACCTGTCATTTATATTCCAAAATGATGGGTCCACAAAGTCAGATAAGAGTCTCTTTATTACTTCCAGAAAGAGTAAGAGTACATTGAAAAGCAAAAAAAAAGTACATCATTTGGGGGGAGCGGTTAGATCGCGAATCTGCTGCGCCATGGCAACCATTCTCTCATCCCAGGAGTTCAAGACGTCGGTGCGAGCCCGTTCCAACCTTGCCGCATTGTTGTCCAAAGCAGCTAGCTCAGACCGAGCCCGCACAAAACCTGAGTGGAAAGCAACCACACGCGTTAAATTCTGCTGAACAGTCTTCCGTCGCTCCTTCAGCACATCTCGGGCTGCCGACAAAGAGAGAGCCTTCGCCTCTACTCGAACGAGCTCATCCTTCAATATGCGGGCCTTCGCTGCCATTTCCTCATATTCGGCTTTGTACCGGGTCAACTCGGGGATGACATACTCAAATTGGACACGCTCACGATCCATCTCCTGCTGCTGAGCCACGATAGATTTATTCAGAGACTCCATCTGTTCAGAAACTGTGCAGTCAGGGAGTCGTACCTAGCTTGAACGAGACCGTCAATGTTGCCTCGAGCTAGCTGCAAGTATTCGTTAATGGGTTGCTCCAAACCATTAACTATCTCCTCCAGCGTGTCAGCTACCCCAGTGTCGTTGAATTCTCGGATCGGCACTATCGCGGACCGGGAGGTCCTTCTCAGCGACGCAAAGCTCAAATTCTTCCCTAACACCATTAATATTAACATTTTCAAGGTGGTGTAGAAGATACTGGTGTACTGCTCGGTCAGCGCAGCTAGATCCGAATGGACACTGGGGGTGGCCGCGATATTGGAGAATCTCCCTCCAGGAACAATTGCAGATAATGTTGCCACGGCCGTCGTCTCAACAGTGGTGCGACAAAGAGGAAGCACCAACACCGGACGAAGTGACCGACGTACAAAAAGGAGGCATTGTCGCAATGACAGGCTCGTTCTCCTCTTGAGATATCGGAATCTCTTCGACAGGCGAGCCGGCGCCCGAAGATATTTCCTCTTCAAAATCAGGCACCTCCGTGTCACTGCCAGGACCTGACACAGAGCCAAAGGGCGTATCTACACTGTCCTCCCCGAAGATGTCTTCTCCTGAAAAGAAGACAAAAGGAAGTTAATATCAACACAATGTTAATTTTCCTAAAGAAGAGGCATAAAAGACGACATTTACCCATGGCCAATGGAGTATATGTCGCGTTTGCGGCCAGTACAGCTAAATCATTTCTTAGTGATGCTAGGCAAGCTTTCATACCTGGAGAAGGGAGTGCGCTAACGAACACTGGCAAATGCTCTTCCAGGTCCTCGTCAAGTTCCAACCGAGGTTCTTCGGCTGGAATCTCGCTAGGTGCACTGACAGACACGGCGGGAGTTTCTCCCCATGCTGACCTGGGTAAAGATATCCTCATTCGCTTCGGGCCCGAAGGTGATCTCGTTCCACTACCTGAAGCGGTAGCAGCGACAGCAGCCTCTAACAGGAATTCTCTGGCACCACCAGCTGGAACATTAGAGGGTCCCTCTCTAAAGGCGAGGAACCTCCAATCAAAGAATTATCCCCAATATGGGGAGATGCAGGCTCACTTCTAGGACCCTCAATACCAGAAATCCGGAGAGGACGAGTAACCATCTTCTTATTCCTCTAGCGAGGGGAAGTCTCCTTCGGAGCAGGAGCCCTTCGCTTCCCAGAGATTACCAAAGCCCCAGCGGGCGGAGGTACTTCACCCCTCGGTACCGCCACCAGAGGCTCATCTGGATTGACGGACTCCTCACCCTCGTCAGAAGAAATCGAGGGGACTTCGACTCTTCCCCCAGGCTTGGAAGAGGGCATCCTAAAACTTCCATGCATATCAAAATTGCGATAGAAGGTGTTGGTTGCCACGTAGAACTGGCATACGAATGGAGAATGCGCAGCTCCGTAGAGAGTAAAATGACGGGCACGATAAAAGTTGCCTCAGTGCAACCCATGATAAAATATCGCCATCCTCTGGCTCCATCAATGAGTCCACCCCTGGACCTGAAGCTGGTGACGGCATTGCCCACATGCAACTGGTCGTACCCGAATTGCCTGGCAAACCGACTAGGCAAGTAGGGCTCGAAGAAGCAATGGTCTTCACTTCTGTACAGTAGATGGGAAGGTATAATACAGACCAACCAATTAAAAGCCTCAGGAGAAAGAACGATCTTTCCGTCGCCTACGTCCTGAAGTCTGATCCCCTGTTGATTGAGATGTACAGGGGGGACAGTGCAGAAGAGCTTCCAACTGTGACCGAATTTCAGCACCCGCCGACAGTCTATAACTGTGGTCTCTTTCCAGGAGGAATTTTTGTAGTTCAACAAGAAACTAGCCCCCGAACTACTGCCAGAGCCGGAAGACATAACTCTGGCGTTATGAAGAATTAACCATCCCATCAAATACAGGTATGGTAATTCTACCCTGGGAAAGCTATTACGCCAAGTTTCATCGGCGAGTAGCCCGTCAGTCATGGCCCACAGGCCAGCTTGTATGCGGCACACCATGGCAGGGAGCAAGCCCAGTCTCGCCCCGAACACCAGACGCACTGCAGGCCATAACGTATTGCGGTGAATACGGTCCGCAGATACGATGACGGGTACCACCAGTCAGCGCAGCCATATGGAGAGGAAGCTAGCTAGTTGAGCTTTCCTGGATAGAGGCCTGCGGCAATGCCTCAAATAACTATAGGCCTTAGTGCCTATATGATACTTTCCTATCCCTTCGTCGAGGATCCAGTCCGGAGCCCCAGCGTCTTTCATGAGATCGTCGACTACCTGAGCATTTAGCACGCTCAGAGGATTCAAAGGCTGATCCTTGCCTTCCAAGACATTCTTTGGCTTAACAGTCCTGGACCAGTAAAAGAAGAGGTAGGACGTCCATTTATTGGTATGAGCCAAATCTGAGGGCACATCATAAAAAGTGGTGCAAGCGAGGTAGTGGTATATCAGCTCCTGGTACACTTCCACTACCCGACGGTCTGAATCCCCTAGCTCCCGGTTCGTGGGAACATACTCTTCATATGGAGTATCCCCCATCGGCAGTCTCGAGATCTCTGCCATCTCATGGAGGGCCAATCCCAACTCCCCCAGTGGAGTGGCAAAAGTCCCGGTGAGCGAGATATATCGCTCCATCAGTGCGAGAAATAGGTTGGGGTTGAGAGGTAACCCAACACTAGTGGCACTCACAGCTGCATACAGACCAATGCCCTCCAGCCCAGTCTAAAAATGCTTCAGGGCCCATTCAGCTAAGAGGTCCCATCGAAGATTTGTAAGGGTGATCCACCCACTTGTCCGAGGGTTCACCTTAGGGTATACTCCCCCGTGCCCCATGAAATTATTGCAGAAAGTCGGTAATTGGACCGCCTGGATCACTAAACTGTCTTACTCAGGATACTGCCATGGTACAGTCCCCTAAACGTCATCACGGAGCTGGAAGGGCGGCTGACAAACGACCCCTGGTCGGCTCCTTTCAGATAAAATATCTTCCCCGGCCTGTCGTGAAGATCGGGAGTCAGCGTCCACGACATCCTCCTGGGATGTGTAGCATGAAAGAATGCCGAGATGGGATAGTCTCTCAGCATCTTGGGCAGATACAAATCCAAGCTCCTGGCAGGGAAAACCCAGAGTTATTTCGTGGGCTTCGTTTGGGACTGCCCGAAGAGGAAAGCCGGCTTTATGTATTGGTCCCCGTCTATGTACGTCAGGGCTCTCCATTAATCATGTTCAGCAACGTCCGCTCTTCTTGAGCCGATATCAAAATTTCCCTTCCTTCGGGATACTGGGGTCCAGAGATAGGAAATATCACGTAGGACAAATCCTCCAAGTAGTTGGAGTGCAGCATCCCGGCAGCGGAACCCATCACCTCAGCCAATGGAGACGCGTGCAAGTTAACTGCAAAATGCAAGAAAGACAAGTCAATTTCTATAATCTTGCACCATATGTGAAAAATCAACAGTCTGTGCTTTACGCCAAGACTGTAAAAACTTGATCATTACACTGGAATCCATTTCCTAAAACGTAAAGTTCAAGGCTGGCAGTATATGCAAAGCTTTCGATAGTCTGCGTTTTACGCCAGACTACCAAAATTTGAGTTATTACGCCAGAATTTCCACCCCTGCGTAACACTCAAATTATGTAGTATAAGCCAACTTTCGACACTCAAAGCTTTTACGCCAGACTGCAAAAATATGGAGTTTTTGCGCTGACACATTAAAAATGTGGGCGTAAAAGATGAAACATCTCTGTGCATCATCCTCCTCAAAGAGGCTATCAGCACAGAAGATGACCTAGCGCGTTCACGTACAACGTGTGCGAAGGATTTTCAGTCGTTCATTTTTTGTCCCAAAAGCTCTACCTTTAAGGCCGGGTGTACTGCTCGTCGACGGGACACTTCGCTCAGAATGAAGCTCGCCTTGCCCGACCGAAGACATTCTCGCTTGGGCAGAAGAACGAGAAGAAGAATCAACCTTCTTTCCCTTAGAGGAGGAGAGTTGTTTCGAGGCCATTATTGGAAACTTTGAAGGCTCGGAGAAGAAACGAAGAAGAACTTGAACAGTCGAAGGCTTTCTTTCGCAGAAGACGGATGAAAAGTTTTTTTCTCAGAAACTTGGGGTATATATAGAGTTCGGATGGACTCCTCGAATCCCGAACCAAATCGCATAATTAATATTCGATTATGATTGGGTACTACGTCAGCCTATTACTCAGAGAAGGCGGAGAGTCAGCTAATTCGAAAAGTTTTCGTGCGAAGCAGATTCGTGGTTTTTACGCTAAGAAGCTTCCTACGCTCGACAGCTACAGATCTACGGTTTTACGCTCACAGGCTACAAGTCTATAGTTTTACGCCCGGATGCTTTTATGCTCGGTAGCTTTTACGCTCGAGAGGCTACAAACCTATGACTTCACGCTCAGCAGCTACAAATCTATGAATTCACGCTCGGTGGCTTTTACGCTCAGAGGCAACAGATCCACAGTTTCACGTTCGGAAGATTTTCTTTTCAGAAGCTACAAATCTACAGTTTCTACGCCCGGATGCTCTCATGCTCAGCAGCTTTTACGCTCGAGAGACTACGAACTTATGATTCTATGCTATGACTTTCCGCACATCTGAAAGATACGCAGGCCAGAGTACAGTACATCTGAACAATTCTCAAGGCGGTCAATTGCAAGGATTCACACAGAAGATACTCCTTTTTAACCTCAAAATATCCCAAGTACCCAAAGCATGCAGAGTTCAACATTGAAAATTACTCTTCTTCATGGGTCGATTCGAAGTTCATCCAAAATCCAGTCTGAATATTTTGTCTACAGTTCAAGATGGCGACTCAGTTTTTGACAGCCATCTCTCGCCCTGTTCCAAGGGATTTTCAAGAAATCATTCTTGAAGATGATGGTCTGAACAAAAATTCTGTTTGTCAGAAGTGACAGTTCAGAATTCTACGCGGTTCCTTATTCCTAACAGCAGGACAGTTCAAATACTCGACTGCTAAGCGGCTTTTTGCGCATCCTTAAGTTATGCGTAAAAGACAGGACAGAACCTAGCACTCTTTCTAACAGAGTCAGCGTAAAATTACCAGACGTGTCAAAGCTACACATATTCAGACTTCACAGCAAAAATATATGGCAAGATGATTATATGCACAGAGAAAGACAATTTTTATTAAAGCATGATTACATATGAGGGAAATCCAGTCTACAAGGGTTTTTCTTCATTTTCATGTTACATATGAGGGAAATCCCGTCTACAAAGGACTTCCTCATCATCGTCTGAAGATCACGCCCAGAATCTGTTCTGCCAGGTTCTCGCATGGGCGGAATTCTTCATCCATCTTCTCCAGCAGTCAGTCAGTTCCCGCAAACTGACTGACATAAAATGATCAATGGTGGGAGGATACAAAACTGGGCCTAGACCCATCCTCCAACACAGAAAAGCAGGGTAAATCTGCTTTCCTGCGTCCAGCACCATGACAGATTGAGTTAAGATATTTGACCCAACTTAATCCTGGACAGAGCTAGTTTGTCTGCTCTCGTCCACGAAGGTATCAGGAGAAGATACAGCTTGCAAGCTGTGTGTTCAAATACGACCCTTCCTCTCTTCGGAAGAACCGCCATACAAAGTTGTTGATTATCCCGAGCAAAGAAGGCTATGATATCCTTCCATGATCCATCGTTACAGAGGACATTTGCTCAAAGACGCCATCTTTTTTGGCTCCCTACATGCTGGAAGAACATGGTCTTCTTCTTTCTCAAGTCAACCCGACGAACTCCGGCGACCATCTCTGTATGGTGAAGGAAATGTGTGAAGAATGGGTTAACTCCTCAGCCTTTTTATAGGCGAAAGAGATCACACCGATCCCCAATGACTCCGCCATAAAGTCAGCCTTGAAAGAACGTGTCCGATTTGACCGTTTTAGGCTCCATTCAGAGTGTTTCAAATTACGAGGAACGTTCATGCTTCATTCAAAGCGTTTCAAATTATGAGGAATTTAAAAGCTTTGAAGGGGGTCTTGTAGAAGCATAAAAAATATGCTGGATAGCTATACGCAGTATGTTGATACAGGGCAGCGTAAACAGAGGACCTCAGAGCCATCGACGTGCAAACAGAGCTTTTTCACTAAGTATACCGTAAAATATAGGCTCAAGGACCATCCGTTTAATGCAGTATATCCAAGCTATTTTCTGCGTAAAAAGGGTGCTACATCGCCTTTATGGCGTAGAACTCATCCGCTTTCAATGCAGCATTGAAGTGTACGAGGAACACTTCATATTCTTCGAAATGAACCTGTCAGATCATGTAATGAACCTGACGTCTGGACTCCTTACAAAGAGTACTGCACGACTACCCAGGCGATGACTATAATGATGGCGCGATACTGCAACACAGGCTGTCATTTACTGCCATTTTCTTGGCGTAAACTGCTTTTACGCATACAAAGGAATATGCTGCCTAGTTTTACACAGGCAAATATGAGCTGTTTACGCTCCATAGAAGACAAATAGCCTGCCACGTCAAAAGTTGTTCTTCGTACATGGCTCGAGGCACGTCTCTGTATTTAATGCGTAAAACGGTGACAGGTTCTCGAGGCACGTCTCTGCATTTAATGAGCAGAATACTGACAGATGCCCGAGGCACGTCTCTGAAGGGTGGCAGACCTTCAAAATACGCCTCTGCATTTAATGCGCAGGATAATGGCGGATCTCTGCATTTAATGCAGGAGATTTGATTAAATATCACCGAACCGTCGTTTAGTGACATCCCCTTTGCGTAAACTGCTTTTACGCATACAAGGGGATACGCTGCCCAGTTTTACACAGGCAGACGTGAGCTTCTTACGCTCTGCAGAAGACAAACAGATTGCCATATCAGCAGTTACTCTTCGTACGGGATTCGAGGCACATATCTGCAGAATGATGGCAAATCTTCAAGATACGCCTCTGTATTTAATGTGCAGGATGGGGGCAGATCTCTGCATTTAATGTAAGAGATTTGATTATATCTCCAAAAGCTATAATTCCAGCTAAAACGTCCATATTATCTTGGCTTCTAAGCCCACTCGGCTTCTACGCCCACTCGGCTTCTACGCCTACTCGGCTTCTATGCCTACTCGGCTTCTATGCCATGGTGACAGTTATTGGCTTCTACGCCAACCTCTTCTACACAAAGGATAACTACCTACGTGGCTTCTATGCCGTGATCTTCGCAGCAGTTATATGCGTTGTCCCTTAGTTGGACATGCGTCACATGCTCATTAAAAAGGTTATCTATATGCAGGCAATGGTTATTGTAACCGTCGTGTAAAAGGGTGCTGTGCTTTCCACTACTCGATTTCTACACCGACTGAGTGGTCACTGTCACTAAAACTCTATAAATAGAGACCTCTATCAACAGAGGTCCAAGGTCGAAGAATTCAAGGTGGACAAAAAAGGAGAAATCGGGAGAGAAAACGGTCGAGAGAGAGAAGAATCCAGAGCTCAGGCAAAGAGAAGTGATCGACAACTTTGGCATCGAGCATCCACTCTCTTTAGCAACCTTCGAAGCTGCTTTCTGTCTTCTACGGCACTTCGTCATCATCGTGTGGTCCAAGGGACAAAGTGATCGACTGCAGATCAGACTCCTATAGCAATATTTATCCAGATTAAAAAATTGTACTCGACATCCTCGTATAGGATTAATTGTACTGCTTGTTTGTAAACATAAAGAGCGGGTTTTCGTATAAAGCCTTATTTCCATATCTTTCATTTATTTTATCAGACAACAGGGATCACCGTGCAACGGCATTCGCCTGTCTTTCCCATAGTTGAGGCCTGGTTCCAGCTTCAAGTCATAACCCATACTTTGCATAATCTTCAAAGCCTGCGGGCTATATCTGTGAACCTGTATTTTACCAGCATCGTTATCGGGAGAATCTTCTTGTACAGTCAGTTCATTGCGCATGCGACCGAGGACTATTGAACGCTGACCACTGCGAGTAGGCGGGATAATGAAGATAGAATCTTTATGTGGCCCATATGTCGTGATGACATTAGATGGTGACGCTACTTCCCACACATACGGATGATAGGAATCTATAGCTTTCAAGAATCTTTGTGCTATAGGTTCTATATCGTTATGGGGAGAGAATTCCTGATCAGGAATTTGAGCGTCAATGTACTGGAAAAGATGATCTTTATTATCATCAGAAACCACATTCCTGGTTATATTTATATCAATCGGCTGCTTGTTGCGCCGAAGGTTGATGACCAAGGGTGGAGGCTTCTGGTTCAAAGTGATCACTAGAGGATCACCTCTGTTTTCTGACTTAGTTTTGTTCAGGTGGATAGCCAGGGGTTCCATGACTTTCGGATGAGTAGTTCGCCCTTTCACCTTGATTGACAGAGGTTGTTCGACAGAGAGTTCTTCTGGCTCCCGGTAGGATTCCTCCTCTGTCTTGCCTGACACCTCTTCCATGTAATCTTGGGTGTACAACATGGCATCAGAGTAGTAGGATTCTACTCCTTTAAATGGGATAAGGTCAGCAAACTTTGTTTGTACTGTTCCTTGGGCATCTACATATTTAAAGCATTAATGTAGAGTCGAAGGAACAATGTTGTGGTCGTGGATCCATAGTCTGCCCAGCAGAATATTGTAGGATACCTCTGAATCAATAACATAGCACGTAGCCACTGATCTGAGGTCGCCAATCTGGATCCTCAGACGAATCTTCCCCAACGGCTTACTTTTCCTGGTGTTGAAACCCACGATTGTAGTGGTAGTGTAAGCCAATTCGCTGGTAGGAATCCTCAACGGTCTGAGCAGACTATGAGGAATGATGCTGATCGATGATCCCGATTCTATGTGAATCCAGTCAACCTACATGGAACCGACATATCCGATGTAATAGAGGGGTCTGTCATGCTTGTTATGTTTCAACAGCATATCATCTTGGGTGAAAGTGATATTAGGGACCACCTCCATCACACTATGGCATTGAGGATATGCCACAGGTTCTTCATCAGGGGACTTAAGCTGGGACAAATATGCATCCGTTTGCATTAATGCTTCACTCAGGGCTTGATGAGTGTCTTTAGAGAGCCTGAGTAGTTCAAATATGGATAATCTAGCTGGTGTATTAGCCAACTGAGCTAGGATGTCGAAGTTATATGGATTCTCCAAACCTTTGTTTTGCATGTTCTTTAAAGGTTTATCAAAGTGCACTTCTTTTTGCTTGCCCTTGCCCGTCGAAGTTGGTCTCGAAGGATCTGCCTCTGGTACGACGGATTCAGGTTCTGAAGGCTTGGCAGCTGAAGCGTCTGTCGATGCATCTTCCTGACTTCCTCCATAGTCCTTGAGGTAGGCTTTCCCTGAACGGGTTCCAGTAGCCAAAACCTCTTCTTCTGATGTCGAAGATACCGCAACCATATGACATGGTTTATGGTTCAAGTTCTTCTTAGACTTAGCCTTGGCAGCTTGAGTCTCTTCCTCGATCTCTGACACCAGATCTGAATGAACCCACATAATGTCGCCTCGCTGGGTAGTTAGGGGTACCAGGTCATGATTTTGACCCCTGGCTGGAGGGAGATTAACGATGTTCATCGTTATCCGGGAAATAGGTACAACACCATCCGGACTTCTTGAGGAGGCAGATTGCCAAATTGAAGAGAGATCATGTTGGCTGTGACCGTCTTCTCGCTGTTGTGCAGAGTGATGGCCTTAGCATCGATCAACTCCTGGATTTTTCTCTTTAGTACATAACACGCCTTTGTGGGGTAATGTATGTACCTATAGAATATGCAGTACTTGGGGTTATTGGTACTGCCGACTTTATTAGGCCGCTTCATCTCAGGAAGGGTAATCTTGCCGCTTTTGATGAGACACTCGAATATGCTCGGAATATCATCGTCGTCAAAAGAGTATACTTCAATGGGCCTGGAAGTCCCAGATTTCGTCTGTGTGGTTGCCGCAGTCTTTTGCCTTGACGTATTGATTGCCAGAGCTTCTTTTCCTTTGGAACCACGGGGATGGTCGCTGTTGGAGGATGACCTCTTGCCTCTATCAGAGGCAGATATCATAATTCCATTATCACATGCCTTCCGACTGTTGTCTTCAGCGGCTACCGCTGAGATGATAAACGAGGGCCAATCATGGAACTGATATGGTCCTGTGAACACCGAGATCACTGAAAGAAGATTCTTCCTGCAAATGTCCACCAATGCTGAGTCTAGAACTCTGGGAGGCATTTGCAAAGTGGCTTGACGAAAATGTTCGATGAAAGTGCGAACTTTTTCTTTCTCCTTCTACTTTACTTCGATGAGAGAGGACATAGACATGTCCATCCCTCCTTCGTAGAATCGCACGAAGAACAAAGTCTTAAAATCTTCAAAGGAAGTAATATAGTTGTCCGCAAGAGTACGGTACCACTGATAAGCCACTCCCGAGAGACAGCCTTTGAACACTCGAGTGAGAAGGGCGTCATTCCCTTATAATAATACCGTCATCATACTGAAGTAGTTCATGTATTGGCTCGGTGATGTCTTTCCCTCAAACAAAGCCATAGTTTGTGGTTTGTATTTAGGAGGAAAAGGGACTTCATCCCAGATAGCTGGGTAAGGCTGGTTGATTCCCAATTTTTTTAGCTGATCCTTATGTTTTAAGGCATCAAATTGGGCCTTCAATTCCCACACTGCCTGCATAGGATCTTCAGTAGGTAGAGGGACCTCGGAGTGGTGAGAGATCAGTTGTATTGCAACTTCAATAGGAAGCAATACATTCTCCGAGTTAGGAAGTAGGGGAGCTGCTAATTCTTGATCTAGAACAGGCTCCTTGTTCGCGTTGGATGGTGGTAAGTCCACCCCCACACGTATTTGAGTCAGAGGGACCGATGCTTGAGCTATAGCAGCTGTGTATTGAGTCAACATCATCTGGTGCTTATTCTCCATCATGGACTGTATTTCTTTCAGAGATGTCTTTAGCACAGCGATGCGTTGCTCAGTACTTCCTGACGAGGAAGCCTTTTCATGTTCATCTTCATTGGCATAGACCCCCATTTCTCTGGATGTCATTGAAGGGCTAGTATAGGTCTCTGTAGAGAATGACTCTATACTTTCAGCATCTGATTCGGGAAACTGGCGACCCCCAGTGTCGAAATCAGAAGAATACGAAACCGGTTGTCGTGACCTCGAGCGGGTGTTTCGGAATACCCCAGCTTCAATGTTCTCAAGGAGTTTGTTGAATCTCCTTTGGCTTGGAGTTCTAGAGGCATGACGCCTTGAATTCGACCTTCCTCTAGGAACGTGTGAAGCCATGTTCACTGATGCATGTGCAGGCTCTTCTTCCTGGAAAGACAGAGAGTAATTCAACCGGTCGAAAACCGACCGTTTTGCTTTAGAACTGCAATAATTAACTACAATCCTATGACTATTACAATAGTGCTCCCTAGGAGGCGTAATAGACATGCTGGAAGATCCCCTATCCTTGCGTTTCTGGATCAGATATTCATGCAAGTTAGGAGGATTTACAGAAGAAGAAGAAGAAGGTTTATCCCTCTTGTTTACATCAGTTGGCATACGGATATTGGGAACCATAACTTTTTCTCTCCCACCCGTATACAACAGGTTAGCCATCTGAGTAGCAGATAATCCCCGAGGAGTGTGTCTCTCCGCAAATCGGGCTTTCTTTACACTGAGGGGCTTGACCTGGCGTAATTTGGAGCTCTGCTTAGGCTGGCATAAAATCGAGGAGGTCCTCAATCGGCCATCCGCTTCTCGCGTAATCTAGAGAGCGGGCAAATTCTTCTCTTGCTGGCGTAAAGGATGAGAAGTTGAGAAGTCCGCTACTTGTTTTTCCTTACATAGATTGCAGGGACCATCTGCTTTTCCATGGAGGGCAGATGCATTTTTATGCGCAGAGCATGTTTGGAATTTCTGATTTGGCGCTGAGGCATTATCAAAAATCTTGTCTGCCACGTCACAGACGGGAGACTGAATTTTACGCGCAGAGCGCGGAGTACACTTCTGGATTAGCACTGAGGCATCACCAGAAGTTTTATCTGCCACATCACAGACGGAAGACAGAGTTTTATGCGTGAGGCACGGAGTAGACTTCTGGACTAGCACTGAGGCATTGTCAGAAGTTTTGTCTGCCATGTCACAGACGGGAGATAGAGTTTTACACGTGGGGCGCGGAGGTTGTGAAGCTACAACCTTGTTGGTCGGAGAAACCAAAGAGTCGGCAGGAACGGTAAGGGATGTCCGAGGCATCCAGACCTTACGCAATTTTCTGTTGTCTTAGACATAGAGAGAGTGAGAGCTACCCCCGGCTCGAGGCATATCTTCGTAGGCAGATTGGTCGAACTGGACGACCAAGGTCTTCTTCATTGATCCTACTGATACTACATCGTGTTGAGCAATTGCTTTCTCATCAGATGAGAAAGAGGTCCCCAGCAGAGTCGCCATCTTGTGTTTGATAATAAACGGAAGAAATAAAACTAGGTTTATACAAAACCCTTTCTTAGGTTTACAAACAAGAAGTACTATTAAACCTATGCGAGGATGTTAAGTACAAAATTTAATCTGGATAAATATTGCTATAGGAGTCTGATCTGTAGTCGATCACTTTGTCCCTTGGACTACACGATGATGAAGAAGTGCTGTAGAAGAAGGAGATGCTTCAAAGATTGCAAGAGGGAGTGGATGCTCGATGCCAAAATTGTCGATCACTACTCTCTGTCTGAGCTCTTCTCTCTGTGTTCTTCGATTTCTTCGACTTCTATTCTCCAAGTTTTTGACCTTGGACCTCTGTCAATAGGGGTCTCTATTTATAGGGTTTTAGTGACAGTAACCGTCAAGTCGGCGTAGAAGCCGGACAGTGGAGACTATGGTACTTTTTACGCGGCGGTTATAATAACTGCCACCCACGTGTAGATGACCTTCTGAATCTGCGTGTGACGTGTATCCCATAATGAGAAAATATGTATAACTGCTGTGAAGATCACAGCATGCAAGCCACGTAGGTAACTGCCCCTTGCGTAGAAAAGGTTGGCGTAGAAGCCAATAACTGTCACCATGGCGTAGAAGCCAAATAGTTGTCAGGTTGGCGTAGAAGCCAAGTGGTTGTCGAGTCGACATAGAAGCGAAATAGGTGTAGAAGTCTTGTAGGCGTAGAAGCCTGATGCTGCATGGATAGGTAGCTAGCGTAAAAGATAGCTGATCCTCCTTCCTTGACTGAGGTCTTGAGTGTATTCTGGACCAAATAGCCTTATCACGTACAAATACAAATATAGCCTGAGTTGGCGTATTCTGAGGAGATAGCATACGGCGTACTCCTTATAGCTAAAAATAGCCCGGTGGCATATTTCAAGGAGATAGCGTACAGCGTGCTCCTATAGCAAAAAATAGCCTGATGGCGTAATGTGCAAAAGTAATGATGTGGACGTATTAGCCGTAATTATGGCTCGCCCAGTCTTTGGGGATATAACCAAATCTCGTGCATTAAATGCAGAGATCTGGCCCCATTCTGCGCATTAAATGCAGAGACGTGCCTCGAGCTCTGTACGAAGAGCAACTTTTGACGTGACAGTTTGTTTTGTCTTCTGCCTGTGTAAAACTAGGCAGCGTATTCCCTTGTATGCGTAAAAGCACTTTGTATCAAGGAAATGTCACTAAACGACGGTTTGGGTCTCTGTGCCGCACCATCATTACAACCGTCGTCTGGATAGTTGTGCAGTACTCGTTGTCAGGAGTCAGGTTCACTGCATGATCTGATAGGTTCATTCGAGGAATACGAAGCGTTCCCCGTACAACTTCCCACTGTATAAAAAGCGAGTAGGTTTACGCCAAAGTGGCGATGTAACAACCTTTTTACGCCGAAGCAGCCTAGAAATACGACATTACGCGGATTGTCCTGGGGCTTATATTTTACTTTGTACTAGCGATGAAGCCCTGTTGTACGCCGATGGCTCTGAAGTCATATTTTATGCCGCCCAGCACTAAAATACTGCGTATAACTCTACAGCGTATTTTTCATGCTTCTACAATAAGCACTATCTTCCGTGAGCATCTATACAAGACAGTCGAGTGTTACGTTGATGACATCGCCGTCAAGAGTCGCTCCAAAGATTGTCACCTCCGGAATTTGAAGACTGTGTTTGACCTCATGCAAATGCACTAGTTTAAGATGAATTTCACCAAATCTCCAGCAATAAATTCTTGGGTTTTGTCATAACTTCGAAGGGTATCCATGTGGATCACGACAAGACTAAAGAAATCCTTAAAATACGCCCACCGAAGAACCTCAGAGAACTTCGTGGCCTTCAAGGATGACTGGCCTACATTAGGAGGTTCATATCAAACCTCCATGGACGTTGTCAGCCGTTCACTCAGCTTATGAAGAAGGGAGTCTCCTTTGTCTAGAATAAATAATGTCAACGCACTTCGATGACATCAAGGAGTACCTCATAAATTCTCCAGTATTGGTGGCCCCCATGTTAGGAAGACCCTTCCTATTATATGTGCGAGCAATGAATTACTCCCTTGGCGCTCTGTTTTCCCTGACAAGTAACGCAAGTCACGAGCATGTCATCTACTATCTCAGTAGGATGATGGACGACGTAGAGCATATGTACAACCCCATCGAGAAGGAGTGTCTTGCTCTAGTCTTTGCCATCCAGAAGACCCGATATTACGTGAAAGGATAAACCATCCGCGTGATCTCACGAGTTAATCCCCTCAGGGTCCTCATAAATAAACTTAGAGTGCTCAATTTTGCCTAGCCACATGGACAATACGGTTGTCACCATATGACATGGTATTCTTCCCACAGAAGGAGGTCAAAGATTAGACGTGGGCAGATTTCCTTGCTGCCCACCCGGTACCAAAAACCTCAAAGCTCTACGAGGAGATCCCAAATGAGGTCGCAGACTCAAACTTGGCCATGAGTGCAAAATTCGTTTGGCGAATGTTATTCAACGATGCTTCAAGAACAGGGCCCAAAGGCTATACTTTTGCTGAGGTCGAGATAGTGCTGATCTCCCTACACGATCCAGTCATCAACCGCACCTACTCTCTCACTAAGAAGTGCTCCAATAATGTGGCAGAGTACAACGCTCTCATCATTGGTCTCCAGCTCACCAAATAAGTAGGAGTGGACTACCTAGAAGCCTACAATGATTCCAAGTTGATAGTCAATCAAGTCCGAGGCGAGTACAAAGTCCAGAATAAAGACCTACTCCCTAACCACCAAGCCGCGCTTGGAATAATATCCAACTTCGAGTTGTTCTTCATATAACATATCCCTCGAGTATAAAATATTAAGGCTAACGTCCTGGCCGGCCTCACAACCTCTCTAGCTATTCTTTTCAATACTCATGAACTGATCACCGTAATAGGTCAGGATCTGGTCTGCCCGAAGAACAACCTCTATCAGTGCCTAAGCTACTCTGTAGAGACGAGCATTGAATTACAAGACTAGAAACTCCCATTTATCGACTACGCAGTCTATAAAATTCTTCCGGAGAACCCAAAGGAAGCCACTTCCATCAGAAGACGGTCCCTCCGGTTCTATTATGATACAGCTACTAAAATATTGTATCACCGCTCCTATGACGATCTTCTGTTATGATACCTATCGAATACAGAAACGAAATAGTCTCTCCACATGGCCCACGATGGGGTTTGTGGTACCCATGAGCTAGGGCCCAAGCTACAGGACCACCTCTGGTGAATGGGTTACTATTGGCCGATAATGGTAGCAGACATCATTGACTACGGAACAAAGTGCCAAGCGTTCCAAATCTACGCGAACTTTATCCACCAACCCTCGAAGTTTCTATACCCGACTGTTGCGTCCTGGTCGTTCAAAGCTTGGAACATAGATATCATAGGGCCGATCAGCCTATCTTCATCTAAGGGACAACAGTTTATCCTTGCCATTACCAACTACTTATCCAATTGGCAAAATTTGTACAACTCGCTGAAGTCTAGACATTAAACGTGATCAGCTTCGTCAAACATCATGTCATATACCACTTAGGCTTGCCACAAAGGATCATCCATGACAATGGTCCACAGTTTGCAAGTCATGTTTTTTATCGGTTCTGTGAAGAATTAAATCTAAAATGTAGCCTCGACTTTCTATAACCCAGTAGCAAATGGTCTGGCAGAAGCCTTCAAGAAGACCATCATAAAGCTTCTCAAAAAGTTCGTGTCATTCAACAAACGCGACTAAAATAAGAAGCTGGATGAATGCATCTGGGCCTACAGTACAACGGTCCGGACGTCAACTGGTAGCACGCCATTCTTCTTGGTCTATGGGAGCGAAGCGATCCTCCCTCTCGAAGTCCAAATTCTCTTACTCCGAGTAGCTCTCTCCAACTAGCTAACCATTGACGATAATTACCGCCGACGGCTACAAAAGTTAGCACTCGACGAGAAACGTCTCTTACCTCAATAGCGCATTGAGTTGTACCAAGCGCGCCTCTCGGGAGCCTTCAACAAACGGGTGAAGAAGAGGACTTACCAAGTGGATTTCCTCATCCTGACAGTAAGAAGACCGATGGTTATGACTCACAAGACGGCCGACAAGTTCCAACCCAAATGGGAAGGCCCGTTCGTCGTAGAGTCAGTATTCTCCAATGGCGTCTACCAACTGGCAAAACCCAATGGCGGCTTACTCATAATGCCCATCAATGACAAGTTCCTAAAAAATTACTATGTCTAAGGCTAGGCCGATACTTCCCTATCCGCATCAAAGACAACCAAAAGGTACAATGTTTATACTCTCGGTTCTTTTTCCCTAGCAAGTGCCTATGTACGACCTTGCCCTTCTGATACAAATCATTGTAGAAGCCATTATCGGTATTTAGGAGTCTTGGATACACAACATATAATGAATCCTCAAAAAATTCTCCAGCGGAGCAGTCCTCAGGTTCACTTGCACACTTCCGCAGTGACCACTCAAACCAATCTTGTTAAGTGCTAGCCATGTTCACGTTACCTCTGAGCTATCACCTGACAATCTTTTCAGTGGAGCAACCCTCAGGTCTATCTACATTCCAACATAGACCAAAATCAACAAATCACTCCTCAGTGAATTTTTTGGACATTGGTTTACGTCTATATTATCTCTGAACTATCATCCAAACATTTTTCCCCGGCCGTGTTTGCCATGTCCATATTATCTCTGAGAAAACCTTCCGGGTTTAGCTATCGATCATCACGTCCATATTACCTTTGATATCGGTTGTTATCTCAACTTGTCATCCGTACTTATCCTTAAGTACGCCAGCGGTGCTAAGTCCACAAAACCTATCATGTCCATATTACCTCTGGTAGGGTTTCATCTTGAATTTATTACTTCCACTCTCGTGCATAAGAAGTAATAGGTCTACTAAAAATCCTTCAGTAGGATGTCCTCAATGGTAGAAAACAACCACGTCTATATTACCTTTGGCTCATTTCTTTTTTCCTTCAACCAAAAATACCGGGATCATACCTAACCTCTCGGTATGACTATCGATCGACTCACGTCTATATCACCTCTGAACTATCGTCCTCATACCCTCCCCTGTAGAGTTTTCCATATCCTTCGTACCCATAAGAAAACCTTCCAGGATCAGCTATCGATTATTATGTACATATTATCTCTAATATCGATCATCATCTAAACTTATCACCTGGACTTAAATTTAAGTGCGTCAACGGTGTTAAGTCTACCAAACTTGCCATATCCATATCACCTATGGCAAGGCCTATTTCAAATTTATTACTTGCACTCTAGTGCACAAGAAGTAATAAGTCTACCAAATATCCCTCAGTGGGACATCCTTAAAAGGCTACAGTATTATACTACGTCCATATTACCTCTAGTACGATACCCAAAGTCCACAACCTTCAAAACGACAAATATAAAAGAGAAGTTCTAGAAAAAAGATAAAAATTTTATTAATATTCAAGATCATTAGTACACACGATGGAAATCCATTATATTTTAAGGATTTTTATTAATATTCAAGATCATGAGTACAAATGATAAAAAATTCTACAATCAGAACTTTTTCCATCCAGGTGCCTCTCTGAGCTAATGACACCAGCAAAGACCGTAGCAGAACTCAATACTTTTTAGATCGTCCCTCCACAGTACAAATCTCAGTATATGGAAAAAAGAATCCATACTGATGGATAACAAGGTAGGAGCAGGAGAAGGAGCTCTATAATCATGCAGGAAGACCGACGACAGGAATGAAAATTAATCCAAATCCTGTCATCGACCCCGCAGTCTCCCGGCTAGTAGAGAACCGTATAAAAGGGAGAAACGTAGCTGGCACACTGCATCAACAAGGACAGCTCAATGCGGGACTCCGGATTCTTATCCTCGTCTCCTGGATTAGTTTAAGCCGAACTGTCCTTGTCTCCGGGAGCAGTTCTTGGCGAACGACTGCATAAAGTTGGTCTTCATCCTGAACAATAGGTGTTATGATATCCTTCTATGCTCTATCATAAGCCGCATAAGGGAGAACAAAACATGCATAAGGATAACATATGGCATTAGCAAACAAAGACAATATGAAGTCCATGCGGCAGAGCCTAGCCGACGCATGAGGTGCCATCCATGCGATAGAGCCATAGTCGTTGCATGTCCACGTCAAGCCCTTAACCATGCGATATAGTCTTAAATAACGCAGGATGGTCACCCTTCCATGCGATTGACTCATAGGCAAAGCCTGCGCATGTTCGTGATGATCTTCCATCCATGCAGCAAGGCTATGTAAAGAGTCTGTGCGTGTTCTAGATAATTTCTCATCCATGAAGCAAGACTGTGTATTAGTGTCTCTCTGTCCTTGGCAGCCCGACATAAAAAGCGGGATGCTTCCCACCTCCAGGAAAAACTGCAAAGTCAGGGGGCCACGGGTAAAGGTCGCCCCTAACAAACTCCTCGGCGAGAAGGAAGGAAACCAGCGCATCCTTTGCAAAAAAAGTAGAAAAAAATAAAGAGAGATAAAGGTTCTTCTCTCTCCCCTGACTGCCTATTTTAGGACACAAAACTGCGTGCAGGGATCAAGGCAACGAACCTAGCATTAATGGGCTAAACCTGACGCTCGATCTGAGTGATCCTCTTTAATCTCTTCGAAAATTAATGTCTCAAAACCACATGTCAGGAGACGGCACAAAATCCTAACAAATCCACTCAAGGATCGAGCAAAATCCTACATTAAATAGAGATTTGATAGCCTGTAAGCGCTCACTTATGTGGCCCAACATCCATGCGGTCCAAGTGCTCCCTGTCCATGCTTCTTATTCAAAGTATTTCAAACTTGTCAGTTTAAAATTTTTGAAGGGATCTTGTAGAAATATGGAAAATATGGATCCATGCGTCCAACAACCATGCACCCCAAAGTAAAGCTCAGAAGAGATCGGGCCGCAGAGTCACCCTGCGGCCCAGAAAGGCGACATTCATGCGTCTAAATCAGCCGAAGCAGCTTTGGTCACATATGGACATGACGTGGCATCATGACAATAAGATCATCTCTGACATAGAATCCTAACAAAAATAATTTCCTGAATGCCTCGAAGGACGTGAATACGCTAAACGACAAAAGTCTCACGCCAGCATAAACTTTACTCTTATTGGGTGTGCAGCACCACATGTATAACACAATAAAGATTCCATGCGTCTCTGACTCCATGCATCCCAGACTCCATGCGTTTCATGTATCTCTGGCCCCATGCGTCCTAGACTCCATGCGTCCCATGGATCTCTGGCCACATGTGTCCCAGAATCCATGTGACCAAAATTTGCTGTTATAACTGAAATAATTCTCTCCAACCAAGTATGGGTCACGTGTCAAGCTGACCAAGTCACACACACAAAGGATAAGAACCTCCAGGATCTCCAGCAACAACAAAATCCTAACAGAATGTCCACGTGGCAACTTGTCCTGGATTTAACCCACACTATGTGCCCACAGTTGCAACCGTATTCTGTTGAAGGAGCCCGCTGTGGCTACCAAATAGAGGAACACGCGGCACCTATAATCCATCAACATGATAGCTATAAATAGGAGCAACTTGGATGTCCCAAAGGTCGACTTTTTTTCTGTATTAGAGAGAAAGAAGGAGAGAGAGAGCATGCCCCCTGGCCAGCTACATACGTGCACATAAGCTCAGGAGAAAGAAGAAAGGAGAGCATCCTCATTTTCTCATCCGACCGTCAACGGAGTAAAGGAGCCGCCACAACGTCTTTGTCTATCTTTACTACCCAGATTAAAATAAACTATACTTAGATTGTTTGTCTAGGACCTCTTTGTACTTTCTAGTTTGTTGATTAAATCAAGCACTTTTAGGCTTTCAAATTTAATGGAGAATAAAATTAAGCATCAAGGAGGATATGTGAATATAGAATTTGTGTGTATTCAATGCGTTGTGAGAATGATGATTCTAGATCAATGTAATATGAGTTACATGGAGCAGAGTTATGAAATGGCCAAGCGACAAACAAGAAAGAAATGAGAAATGGTTTGTTCGAGGATGCACCTGATTTTAAGTGGTATATTATGTAATATCCCACAATCGCTCAGTGCATTACGCTGAGATTTGGGAATGGAGGAAGTATTGATTCAAGTTGGTTTCCTTGTGCAGATGGTGTATAGATTTAAGTGCAATCAAAGTGGCACCTCGTATTAGGCTAAAGCTGTCACGCCCAGATCTCCCTAAGGATCAGTCATCCCTGCCAGACGCAAATCACTATGCCAATGCTCCCACATGACTACTGTTCCCATTAGGACGTGATGTCGTGTGAGCACAAACTGCGCCCGCACAAGGCCAAGGTCCGAACAGGTGGTGAAATAACTAAGCCACAAAGTTGCACATATAGTCTCTAATGTAGCATATTTAACCAACACAAGTAAACGACCGTTCGATAACTAATTCACAAGGTCGATATAGTGTAAGCATTGAATAGACACAAGTTGGAAGTAAAATAATCTCTTTATTGATAATCAAAAAATATTACAAGCGGTGCTAGGCCGAGATTACAAGTCTCTCAAGCTCTCTCTCTCTCGAAACAATAAAGATGTGCCAAGCGGCTTACAACATAGAATGATACATAGACGATTGTTCCAATATATTACATCTTATATATGTATTTCAGCTCTAGATGCAACACTCCAAGGCTCCAGAGTAAACTTCATGCCTTAGCGCACACAAGGGGATACTCCACTTCGAACGAGGTTCTCCCGTACCCTGCAAGCAACCTGGTAGGTTATCAGTACATGAATGCACTGGTAGAAAGGCTTCTCGCCCGTTTGACAAATCCAAACACATTATAAAAGTTTCGTGTACTATCTATTTAGTTATCTTTGTAGTCTTGTCTTAGGATCAGTTTCATGGAATAAGATATAAACCTAACTCGTATGGCAGTGCACCGTGCGATATAAGAGTAACACGATAAAATTTACCAACTTACTATTAATCTTTCCCTGCCCAAAGATAAAATCAAGTTAACCAGCATATAATACATAAAACAAAACGAAATAGTGCACAAACAAAGTTTTGTATCATGAACAAGTTCTTGCCACAAATGTGTTACGCTTGCACTAAATAAAAAAAGGAGTGTAAGGCAGGCTAGTATTGTACATCCATATCTCTAAGTACAAAGTGGCGTGCATCAAATTCTCTTATCACAGGTATTAAATGTTCTACTCAGATTTACTCAAATGTGTTTAAATGTACAGGTTACTCATTTTAATACAAATGAACTTGCACGCGGATTGCCGCTATCGAGCCAAACTTAGTCTATATGAACAAAAGGTCATTGGTATAGCCATAAAGGATGAGTTATAGCCTCAGGACGAATGGCTGCAACATTGGTACCATGGAGTCGTCTCCACCATCATGCCCAAAATGAATGACTATCAAAATTTTCTATCCTGAACGGATCGGCCCCGGTGCCCCGACGTACCGTCCGCAGGAACCATAAAAATACCCTTTGCACAAGTTATCCATGACCAAACGAACTTAGTCTTCCAAATCATATATCACGAAAATTTTCAAATCCTTATCCATGTATATAAACTCAAATCTTATTCCAATTTCACACAATATTCACAAACATAAATCTTTATCCATGTCCACAAATATTGTAAACCCCCTCGACCAAAATTAGGCCTACTTGGCTTAGATAGAGAGACTAGGGTTAGTTTAAATCCAATTAAAAATAGAACATTGTGTTTATGATAATTTTATAATATTTATAGCACTTAGTACACCTTACTGTTGCTTCGATAATTGGAGCACTATCCTACCCATTGCCTTCCTATAAATTTCATACCCTTGTCCTAGACGTGCCAGTCATCTATTTTGACCATTTTATAACTTATAATTATGCTCTCTTGTGCTACATTTTAGTCGCATAATATTCGTCGTGGATATTTATATTTAATTCTAAATAAATATGACTTTGTATCCATTGGAGACACAATCTTGACCCGTTTCGTGCAATCCAATTTATGATAATATCTATTCTGAGCCCTCTATGTCCATAAAATTGTGTCCCACCTAATTTTAGCCCCATATACTTATATTAATTCAAGAACACCATTTAAATTAATTTTAATTAAATTGATGTAAGGACCCAACTTGACCTAAAATTAGACCCAACACCAAATAAAACCCTCATTCACACCCTCAAGCTTCATCCTAAACACCAAATATCCTTTTTATCCAGTATATCACACCAAACATGGTGTTTTCCCTCATTAAATCCAAAAACCCACTTTTTGTGCAATTTTTTAATTGTTAGGGACTTAATTGCAAAAATGCAATGATGTGTCACCATCCTATTGGTCAAGCACATAAAGAAAATACCTCCCTCTTCCTTTGACCGGTCTTCCCTCTTTCTCTCTCTCCCTCATGATTAATCTTGGTCATCCATTTTAAATGGAGCCATCCTCACCACACACACCTATATATATACATATATAATCCCTCATAGCAACCCCCCCAATGCAAACCCCATCCCAAGGTGTACATTCGGCCCTAATCCCTAGGTTTTTAACATCATCTTGTCCTACATGCAAAACTATCATCCTCCATTAATTTACATCATCTTCAACATCACCACCATCCATCAAACCCATATAACCGAAACCCTAACCCAACTATTCATCATCACCTTCATTATCTCACTCACCGACTCCAGCCAACTCCGGCCTCTTCCCTGCAGCCGTAGCCCTAGTCGACCGGAGCAACCTCCTCGACCCGCTGCTCACCGTTCTCCTCGACTGAGCCCGCAGATGCCGGATCCCGACCTCTCGCCATCAACTGAACTGCCTACCGACCTCCTCGTCATAGCCGGACCCACCTGCACTGAACGCCCGACCACCCAACCATCCTCCCGTCGCCCCTCCGACTGCACCGAGCAGACCCGACCCGCTGTTCCCGACAATACAGCGCCTGAAACCCCCTCTGTCTGCCCTCGACCGACTTTGTCTCCCTTCCATCTTCTTCCCTCGACTAGAGGCTGAACCCACTATACCTGATACCGGAGCTTCAACCCGACTTTCCTTAGCCTCCTCGAGCAGCCACTGAGTATAGCCCTTTCTCCTTCTCCTCTCTCTGTTCTCTTTCTGGCCTGACTCCACCACCTCGCCTGTCTCCACCACTCCATGTCCTCCACCTCGACACCTTCCTCGATGCTGGACTCCCCTCCGCTTGAACTCCTCGACTTCACCTGAGCCATCCCCCGATTCTGGCAGCCCTGCCACGACTCTCGACTCCTCATAATCATCACCATCATCATTAGCAATCATCTCGCCATTATCATCTTATCATCATCATCATCATCTCATCATCATCTTATTATCTCACCATCATCATCTCATCATCTCACCATTATCATCTCATCATATCATCATAACCTACATCATCATCATTAACCTTATCATCACCAATCATCATCATCATAATCATCATCGACATCGATATCATCGTCGTCATCATGGACCCGTCACCCTTACCAAAGATGACATGCAATAGTTACCCCCGATCCTCGTATCCGTGCACGCTAACCCCAAGGTTCGAACCTATCCCTCTCATTTCATATTGTGTAAGCGTGTTTGTGTGAATAACATTGATGTTAGCATATTGGTTCAGTTTAGTTGGTTGGTTTCAGACCGTGTCGATGAACCCAATGACTTGTACGCGTACACGTACGAGTATTATAATTAAATTAATATATATATATATATATATATATATGGATGTATTATATAAGTAATTATATGCTAGTAATAGTTATGATATATGTATATATATATACTACATGACCCTAGTATAATTACGGATATCCCGTATTGACCATGTAACCCTGAGGATTGCAAGTTGACCGCCTTGTGTACATTAACATATTGGCTTAGACACATGTTAGTGGACTGTCTAATTTTTGATACAACATTTAATATAGGACACCCGCGTAATTAGACGCGCATTTGACCCTGCTAGATGACTAGTGTCACCCCTAGCGTGCCCTCTGAGTCTAGTGTATTTATGGTTGTGTATGTGCTAGTGTAATGGCTGATGTTGTATTGTATTATATTATATCTATATTGGACAATCGAATTGTTCTACGCGACTTCAGGAGCAGGTTATTAGCACTACACAACTTTCTTGCCAGGCAAGTATACCTTGCCATTGTATTATAATTTATATTCCATATGTTTTATGCATCCTATTTCTTCTTATTAGTTCATATATTTTAACTGCTATATAAACTGCACGTCCAAGAAAACGTGAGTGCAATGACGGTGTCGTCGTATTCTATTTTTATTATGTATATACATGTGACCTAGTTTATGAGACTACCCCATTATCATATGGCATTCTTAGGTTTCATTGACCGTGACACAGATGTTACACGAGTGTGAGTCTCATATAGATCAAGGACTTGCGTGCCGGGTTTGGCCTCCTGTACGTATGGGATGTACGATAGGGAATAACTACAGATAGAAACTTTGCATGCTAGGAGACTTGGCAGTTATTAGAGGTATTATCGTGTCATGGATGTGACATGCTTAGAGCATGGGGTGGAGAGAACAACAAGTAAGGCATTTGGGCTCCTTTGTACTTTCTATTCTGTAACCTGTACGCTCCACCGGAGATACGTGGCGGTTATGACCCCTATATTACTAGCGGCCTCTGGCGTTCAAAAGATGACATGCTTTGTAGGCCCTGATTCTCCGAGAGAATCATGCCAACTATATTTATGGCCAAATAGCCCACTTGTTGGAAAGTTGTTCTCAAAATGCATTCACATAGACGGTTAGGCGACCCCATTGGATGTTACTCTCAGTACTTTATTGGCATGCTTCTATGTATCTTGTTATGTCCCTCTAAGGACCTGGTCCCTTTCCAGGTGTAGATGTTCATGACTTAGCAGAAGCGCAGATCCTGACTTGCTACTTATATTTCGAGAAGATCTTCTCTTCGAGTCTCATTGATTGTTAGTTGATGTACCTATATTATTTTGTTTATCTTATATTCTAGTTTAGTAGTAGATTTGTTTTCACCCGACTATCATCCTTTGATACTTCATATTAAAATTTATTTATATAG